>OY804603.1:40807767-41004045 GCA_963680895.1 Fragum sueziense
AGATATCACAAAGATAACTTTTTAGGAAAACTTGGACAAAGTTATTTGCCAAAATTGACACTTACAGTGTAAAAAGAAGGTTTTTACGACAGTTGACCAAGTGACCTAGATTTTGACCTGGCATGACATTTTTTCATGATCTAAATGTCATCAAGACAAAGATTCTGACCAATTTTCACAAAGATGAAGCAAAAATGTGCACCCCAGAGCAACAAGATGTGTTTGTGAAACACGAATGCCCGCGAAAAGGTTATTTTTCTAAAATAGCCTAGTAGTTGTTTTCTGGTAGAGGCCTAGAAATCAAAAATGTGAATGCAAAGTTTTATACTGGAGATTGTTCATGAACTTCTGCTGTACCAGAATGCCCTGTCTGCAAGTCAGCAATTGACCTTTGGGTGAGTTACAGGGGTCACAGGTCACTGAGTGCAAACATGTAAAAATTCGCCATTTTGTTACATTTCAAATCCTGAAACCAAAAAGCTTCCCTGTGAATGAATGAAAGGTCTGTTTTGTTATTGGCTAGATTGCTGGCTACATATTTTGACATGTCTGCAGATTCATTGTCAGTTCTATCAGGTCAGAACAGGGGTCAAAGATCACTGAGTGCACAAATTCCATTTATGTCGTTTCAAAGACTTGCAGACATGGAACTTACTTTATGAATAGACAATAATGATGTTTCCTTATTACCAAATATATTGGGGAAATTTTTGGTTCCTGTCTTCAGATTCCTAGCTGGTTTTTACGGTCAGAAAATGGGGTCAAAGATTAATGAGTGCAAAAAAGCTATTTGAATCTTTTCCTGGATAGAATTAAATGTTTTAAAGCGATGGAATCTGCTTTTAAATAGACAGGAGTTGTATTTTATGTTTGTCAGATGTGTCCCTGTCTGCAGATGCACACGGTCGTTTCCCCTGAATTGGTCCCGAGAGGAGATATCCAATTTTCGACTTCACAGCAGTTGGTTCATTACCACGAATTACTCTGTCTTCTACTATCTTCCAGTACTGCTCCACGCCAATCAACAATGAAATCTCGAATTCACTGTCACTCGTCACTGGATGAGCTAGTTTAAGTCCTTTTTAGATACGGAAGTTCTGAAGCACGGCTTTGTGCTCTCGTTGGTAGGGGCACGGCTACAGTCGGGATAATAAGCACGTCCATCATCAGTTTCTCGTCACTATCTGTTATCAATTGAATTTCTGTACGGTCTAAATGTTGATGGGTCAGGTCCTGTTCTTTAACCCCGAATGCGGATAATCGTACACTATCTGTTCCTCGCCGGGTAACATTCAATTCGTCGGCCAATTTCTGCGTGATGAAACTTTTCTGAGCACCCTCGTCAAATAAAATGTTTGCGTACATACTGCGACTGTTACTTTTAACCTCTGCTACCGCTTGTCACTGTTGGCGTACATCATCGCTGTTCCATGGGAATTAACATTATTAGTCTGGAATGCTGGATTTTTCGCGCAAATGCTGGAATGATGCTTCTTATCACAGACTCTACATGTTCTCTTGGATTGACATTCGGCTAACTGGTGGTTACCTAGACAGTTGGAACACAGTTTGTTCTTTTTAACCTCGGCGATTCTAGACTCGAAAGTTGCAAACTTTTTGCACTGGAAACTGCGATGATCCTTGTTACAGTACGCACACTTGATACTCGGTTTTGGACCCTTGTTTCGATCGACGTTATTTTGCGCTTTTTTTTTTCGTCCCTGCATGGAATATTGCTGTCGCATTTTGTGACTCTAACTCTACTCTATTACACTGACCTGCCTCGAGTATGTTGATCTCCTTGTTGATAGCCTTCCTCAAACACGCTAACGTCCAGTCATTCTTTCCATTTTCCCTAGCGATGTTTCGGCGCTTATCCCCGGGCAATTTCTACAATAGTATGGGCACTATCAGGCTTCCGTAGGTCTCTTGGCTCTGGTTTAATGACTCTAAACCTCGGATATAACTCTCCATTCTGTCGTGGAAAGTTCGCAAACTGGGGATAGTCAGGGATGGGGTAGGTAGTTGTAGTGAGGCTTGCATCGTAGACTGAATTATCTTGTGGGGCTGACCATAACGCTCACGTAGTAGGTCTACGGCTCTGAAATAATTGTCAAGGAAAAGCCTTCTATTGTCATGGCAGCTACTCCTTCTATCTGTGATTTAAGATAGCTGAAATTTTGTATTTCACTAAGGGTATGGTTGTTGTGGACGCTTGTCTTGAATATATTCCAAAACGTCTGCCACTGCAGGACACTACCATCAAACGTCGGAAGCACTAATTTTGGAAGTTTGTGGCTCTGTGATGTGGAAGAATATAAAGAGTCGTTACTAACAGTTGGCTGATTATCCTCCTGAACAATTTCTCGTTGCTGGTTCACACTCGATTGTTGATTCTCTATCGAATTTGCTGACTCCAACTCCCGCTCGGTCGGTAGTCTGTTTTGCTCTGATGACTGGCTCGTTGAAGTCTCTGTCTGTTGAAACTCTTTTAATTTGCTTAGGTGAATACTTAGTTCGAAGGAATACTTATCTGTCTCAACAATTTCGTCTTCCATCCCCTCTTCGTCCACGAGCGACAAAATCTTCTCGTTAAGTGTCTCAAGAATACTCCACTTCGCCTCGAGCGTTTCGTAAATCTTCATGAATTCGACTCCGCATTTTCCGAGCTCCTTCGCCTCCTCGATTTTCTCTAGTAATTTCTTAGTAGTTTTGCGATGCGCTGACCGCTGCACAGTAAATTTGCTGAGTGTTGGTTTCGGCATCTTGTCTTCTGCTTCTGTTTGTTTTTTGTTAACGGCACCAAAATGTATGAGTTGTAGGTCACGTAATGAATTCACGTCTGCTCACGTTCGATCCTTTATTACAACTGATTTCAAATTACAAAGTTGTTTACAAACACAAAACAAATAAGTAACGGACACACATAGCAACGTCAAAACAACGTACAAAATACGGGAACGTACGCCTGACGCGGGAAAGACAAAACGACGTTAACGAGACGCGGGAAATACAAAACAACGTTATACAGCGTTCACGACAAATATATATAGGGGAGATCGGGGCAAGATGATACACTTTTTCTAATTTTTCAAAATTCTCCGTACATTGCTTGCTCTGTTGTTCAATTTAGGGTAAAAAAGAAAGCTTGGTTTCTTAACTATTATTTAGGCCGAAATCAGCACTCATGAAATGTTTGCAAGATATGGAATTTTGCATTAGAAAAAGGCTGGTTAGATGTATCATCTTGCCCCGAGGTCGGGGCAAGATGATACACGTAGCGGGGCAAGATGTTTTACGATAATTAAATTGTATCAATTATGAGAAAAATACTACGAGGTTATTTTATAATTAAAGGGTCATATTTCATGTTAAAACAGTAAAGAAACTAATCTATTTTAACTAAGATGTGGGTATATAAAGTAACCATGCTGTAGGCCTATGGCGCCCTGAAACGGTTTAAACTTTTATTTTCATTTCTCTACAAAGAAACGGTCTAAATGTTTAAAATTTAATATAATCAAGTCAGCAGATACCACAAAAGATGCCAAACGGATTATGTTTTCACTAGAAGAGTCTCTTTCTGAATAAACTAACATTTGCAATGATATAAAATGGTTCGTAATCAAAATATCTATTTGTGAATATGGAAAGTGTTTTCAGGTGAAAAAAAAAGAGCGCGTGTATTTTGATATCCACTAGTAAATTGATAGAATATAGTCTAGTAGATCTATCTTTACTCTCTTGAAAAGATTAATTGAATTAAATTCAAACATATAAAGCCCTACTCTTAGGGCTTTATGATTTAAAATCATAAATATAAATAATCCTCAAATTCAAAATTCTGACAAATATGATACAGGGTGTTTCATAATATCTGTTACCATTACAACTAAATATAAATCATTGATCTTAAAAATAATACATTCGTGTTATACATGTTTCTAGAGGTTACATAATAAAGTTTTGTGTCACACAAAGATAAAGAGAATATTTTGACGTCATGACGTCTAAAAAAGACGTCATGAAATTTTGTCCGTTTTTCCAAAATAGTGCTGCTCATTGACAAGTGAACGGAAATTGTCAAACTGCTTGATCAAATATTCATCAACACCTGTCATCAGATATGGGAATTAACAATGCCCTGACGATTAAAACTCAACACAGGTGCTTATGAATAAGACTGATGTCTGCAAAAGACAATTTCATTCTAAAAATTGAACAGTATGGGTAGCCGTAAGTCCATCAGTAATAACTGAAGCCTTCTTTTTTGAGGCAGAAAAGTGTGGCGTTGAGACATTAAATAAAGTACGGTATCTGCATTTATCAATGAAGAAATATGTTCAAGCATCTAGGTGAAAATGTGCAGACTTTAACACCCTTTGTTTACGCCAGGATAGTATGAGTCCATGTATTTCCAGTTGTAATTGTGTAGCTTGAGACAACATTTGGGACACAATGGATTTCGTACAGGTCAGATTATGTTTGGCTTTTCCACTCTAAAGATCTCAGTCTGTTTGGACTTTTTTCTTTGAAATATCTGAAAGAGCATGTACGTATAACCATGTTGCAATGTCCATAGATGGATTTCAATAGTATTCCATTTGAGAAATCGGAATTTTGCATTGGACACATGAAATTTTGTCATTACAAACTTGAATAAACCCGTTGACGTCGTTTTTAACATAAATGACGTCGTGTAGAATACTTTGTCGTAAAACTGTACTAATTAAATGAGATTGAATTCATGTTAATCCTGAATGCAAATATACTATTGCCATATGCCAAATAAAACATGATTATGTCTATTTTCATATTGTACATTTTATTTAAAGGTGCATTTCTTAATTTAAACATACTTAAGATTCGAAATGGTAACACATATTATGAAACACCCTGTATATACATCATAATAACCAGCAGAATCACTCTGAAACAGATTTATGACCATCATAAGTTCACTGGGACTATATTTATGAGCTGAATACATCTATTTCAAAACATGGCAGTCCCCAGGGCAAGATGGCAGTCTGTATCATCTAGCCCCGACTACGCTGTATCATCTTGCCCCGTGACACTTCGTTACATTTCAACTCATATCATAAAAACAACACCATTTAGGTGAAAGTAAGAACGATAAATTAATGTTGAAATGACATATTCTTATCTTGAAAAAAAATCAAGAAAATTATCTCATATTCTAAGTTTACAGAAGACAAGAGTCGGATTATGCTCCCCGAATAAGTGTTTGTCACAAAATAAAAACTGTCATACATTTAGCCCGCTTTTCCCATGACAGTTTTTTGTACACACATTATTTATAGAATATGGTCTAGAACATCCTATTTATTTAAAGTGTACAAAATCTCATTTAATTCTGCCCATTAGATGAAGAGGAATTAGACAAAAACTATTTTTTACACTAAGGACCCATGACGCAGCCTCAAATTAAGAAACGGAGAAAAGTTCTCTAGGTATCACGCTATGGGAGCCTGACCAGCGGCACCTATTTTTTCGAGCAAACAATATGGCGGACAAGGAAGTGGATTCTGACGGTCCCAGCAGTTATTTGGACGTAAGTTGTGTTTTTGTTCTATAACACCAACTTCGAAGCATAAGTAGGTCGGTTTACGATTCAACTTAGTTATTGTCTTTGTCTTTAGCTCATCGGACTGGCATACATAACGTAAACGATAAGCAAACGTGATAAAGAGGCGTTGCTCGTGAATTATGCATATATTTGTCCACCTTTAAAATGATTAAAAGAAATAAAACAGATATTTAAGGTACATGTTATATTATCAAAATTACACTGACTACATTATTCTTTGAAAATCCAAAAGCCTAAGGATGATCGCAAATGTTAGAATTTGAATATTGATGTTTTTATTGACTGTACGGAGACCAAAAATTCCCCTGAACACGTGCATTACAGTACCGATTTTTTAGTCTTACTGGACGGGTATTCGGATTGAATTAATTTCATTTACGAGTGATTTGAGTTTATTTCTGTACGAGTGTTCGGAGCGTTTTATACATTTGTAGAAGATAGAAATCTTTGGTGTTAATCAGTTTAGATATTTAATTCCACATCTGTTTCTCTTACCACCAATCCTTATGATGATACAGTGATTGGAATTCTTGGTTTGAACACGTCAAATTCAAGTCGTCAGCCGGATTGCGTTGCTCAATGGTTCAATCTAGTAATTGAAGTTTCGTCAAATTTTGATCAAGGATTATAAAGATTTGTCGTCGGACTTACTGACAGAAATATACCTAGTGTTATCTTATATTAATACCTCTTTCTCATGACACTTTTTTGTAGCGGGTTCTTTTGTACATGGATTTTGAAAAAAATGTGGTACATAACATCTCATTTAATCACTTAAAAATAAAATTCTGACCAAAAGGTTAAAAGAAATTAGAGAAAATTTATTTCTACATGAAGGTATATTTTTCAATGACACAGCCTTAAATTAAGGCAGTGGAAAAGGGGTACTTTGCAAATGTTCAAGGGGTTTCGTACAAGAAGTTTCATCTCATTTAGTTCACATGTTGTGGAGAACTGACTTCGGATGGACGGAAGGGCGGACGGACAGCATGACGTCTATGATTACCTCCCCCCCCCCCAAAAAAAAAAAAGAAAAGAAACCTGACCACGATCCATTTTGTTAAAGAAAAACTTTTTACGCAAAGTAATTGTTCCAGAGCAGCATTAGCTGATTTGTGACCCGTCACGCGAAAAGGAACATTCTGGCAAGTGTAAAACGGATCGACCCTAGACAATTTGTACAGTTAGCACAGAATGACTAGATTAAAAATGTCCCCTCCAAATTGATTTTCTGAAATTAAATTGGTTTTTACAAATTATAGGTAATTCATATACTGAATAAAAAGAATGTTTCGCAAAGGAGCGCTAGTTATGAAATGCTACCATTAGATGAACACAAATATCCATGTGGATATCTACATTCTATAATTCAGGCCCGTAGGAACAGTGGGGCTAGGGGGCCTAGGGGGGGGGGGGCTTAGGGGGCCCCCAAAGTTGGCCAAAAATGCGGAATTTTCTAAATTTTACACTGAAAAGTTTCGGAAAATCCAAAGTAGCCCCCCTCCCCCAATATTCAGGACAAGGGCTTAAGCCTACCCATATGAAATTGCTTCCTACGGGCCTGATAATTAGAGAAACTTTCTTTTTTTGTCCAGTATATTGTACATTTTCCAATGGGGAACGATTTCATCTAGAAAACTGTGACGCAATTTCGGACAAGCAACAATATTTCGTAGGTGTTGTTATAAAACCTCGTAAGTACGGCTTGATTCAAGCCGTAGTTACGAGATCTGATAACAATGTCGACGGTTTATCAAAACATAACAGTAAACTTCGACTAGTTTAGCACAAAAGTCATTGCCATTTCGACGTCTGATAAGTGTAATCCGTACCTAAAAACTTTCATGGACTTCCTGGGTGGTTCCTTTTAGCATGACATGTCACATTTTACTAAGTCATCCTAGCCTTCACATGTTTAACAAACGACAAACTTTTAGGGCGGTCCAAATTCAAAGATGTTGCAGACGACAATTAAAACTGAATGAAAATTTACATTTTTTGGTCTTTTGGTGTAGAAAATATTGTGGGAAATGAAGAAATTGCTTGTCACAAGCAATTTCTTCATTTTCCACAATGTTTTCCCAAGCCTTTTCTTGTGAAATAGTCAAAAGGCGTCACTGTGCAGTAATGGACTAACCTACATTTACGATTCGCACAGTATAGATTTGTTATCAAACGTCAAAAGGACATTATGGCAATATAGAACTTAAATCCTAGGTAGACAGAGAAGAGAGGGTGAGATGAAAGAGAGACGGACATACAGAGGGTATCACACGGAAATACATACATAAGTGAAATACAGTCGACACTCGTTATGTCGACATCGGATAAGTCGAATTTTCGCTTAAGTCGAAGTTCAAATCTGGTCCCGTCCTCATCTATTGACATATTTTTTTCAAAACAAAATAATTTCGAACTGAATATGGCCATTGAAATATATACGAGGAAAAGGACAGAAATTGCTCGACACGAGCAATTTCTTTCCTTTTCCTTCTATATTTCAATAATATTCGTACTTGATAAGTTTCAAAAACGGTCAAATATCAAATATCTCGAAGCCGAACTAAATCGGATGAGTCGAACTCCGGATATGTCGAGGTATTTTGACGGCCCCTCCGACTTCGACACAACGAGTGTCGACTGTACATATAAGGACTCATGGATTTAATAATGCTGTACACGTTTATACCTTAAATAGTAACTTTCGGTCGTATTCTAACAATCGAGCACCCACACGCCAGCTGAACAATAAAAGAATGCTTCTTATTTGCACGTCAAAATAAAGCTAAAACGCCTTACCAACATATTCCTGTATTTCTCTTAACATCTCTAGCACAACTACATTTGATTTTTACGAGAATCAAGCTACCCATACCACTTAGGTTTAATATTGTCCACCCTTTTGGTAGGAGACTGTGGCCAGTTTTATCAAAGGGTTTAAGGCGTATTTATGTCTTAAAAGTATGCCGTACCAAATGGGTCAAAAGTCTAGATACCAGGTGCACCTCTAAAAATACAGGTGCACCTGTATATTTTGAGGTGAACGTATAAATTTTATACGTGCACCTATATTTTTTAGAGGTGGACTTGTATTTTTATAAGTTCACCTCAGGATATACAGGTGCAGGCTCTGAAAATGTCAAAACGAGGCGGACCAATGAACGGAGCCGTAAGAACCGTTTCCATTTACCATATTTGGCATATTCGATGCGGAAATTCCATTTCCGTAGTAACATGTTGTCAAGTTAAACAAAATCTGATAGACCTGTGATAAGGCTATATACCCTGTTAGATTTGCCTACTTCTTGTCTGATTTATGCGTGAATCCAGACATATCCTAAGATGGGACACGTGTTTTCAAACGGGAAAGGGGGAGTCAGCTGAAATCAGCATTTTCTCTTTAGCCTATTCTTCAATATTTTCTGCGCTACAATACAAACAAATCCCACATATTTCGTCAATTGCTATTCGTCGCACCCAGGATTTCTATGAAGAGGTTCGAAACATACGAAAAATGGAATTATGACTGAATTTCTGTATGAAAATGAAAAAATATATATATAGAGTCTATATATATATATCAGGCAGCAGAAGTTGTTCAAACGACCCTCCTCTGTATCCGTCACTGCTTCTTAAATTGGAATTGGATTTATCCGGTCGGAATTTTTGCTGTTTTGGGAATGGTTTTAAAGAAAATTGTATTTTGATCTTCAAGTCTATTCGGCCCGAATTTTCCAGACTAATTATACATGCCACAACAACAACTCAACGATGTCATGCAAATTAAACATCAAATATAATGCCAAAACGGGGTAAGTATTGCTGTGTTATCCCAGAACTCTCTCTTCTATAAGATTTTCGAATTACATGCCATGATAATACGGATGTAGACTACACCTCTGATAATTTTGAAATGCCTCGTCGAAATAGAGATACGGTATATAATGCATTCGGACAATCATTGATCGAATTGTGTTGCACATTTGATATTCACATTTTAAATGGTCGTCTCTTTAATGATTTAAATGGAAATTTTACTTGTACAGCAAATGGCGGGAAAAGTGTTGTGGACTATCACATCGCATCATCTAACTTATTCGAAAATATTGAGACATTCGAAGTTTTAGACCGAGACGAATCTGATCATTTCCCTTTGTTCACGAAATTTAAATTTACTAAAGCAAGGGAAGTAACTCAGAATAGAATTGCTCGAATTGAGAATGTGTTATTCCCCTTGGATAGTTTCAAATGGCAAAATAGATTTCATGATATTTTCCTTGACGCATTCTCAACCAATTTGTCAAACAATTCCACGAATGTGAATCTGCTTATAAATACCAATGTGAATGATGCAATTACTTATATTATCAACTTGTATAAAGTATCCGCTAATCGTTTTAGACAAAATACTAAACAATCTCAGGCTGATAATGATCCTTGGTGGGATAACGTTTACCAAAATGCAAAAACGAAAAAATATTCATTACTTCGAAAATTTAGAGAAACAAATAAGAATTCTGACTTTGAAAAATATATCTCAGCAAAAAATGAATTCAAAGAAGTATGCAGATCAAGAAAAAATGTTTTTCTTGCAAGTAAAAGGGAGCTTCTGGTTAAAAGCAGTAAGTCACCATGCGAATTTTGGAAAATTTTAAAACAAAATACACGGCGAACTTCAACTTCAGTCATAAATGAAACAAATTTTGATAATTTTTTCACCTTTTTCAAAGATTTATTGAATAAACCGAATCAGGTTAATCTGAAGGATTTCAATTTAGAGGTTAGACCAAACCCAAACGACCCAGAAGATATCCTTAATAGTCAAATATCTTTAGATGAGGTGTTGAGAAGTATCGATAAACTCAAAACTGGTAAATCGCCTGGTAAGGATGGTATACCAGCAGAATTTTTCAAACATACCCGCGATTTGATCGCACCGTATCTTGCTTCTTTGTATAATTCTATTTTTAGATCAGGGGAATTCCCAGAAGTATGGACCGAAAGTATAATAGTACCAATTCATAAAGCTGGAAGTTTAGACGATCCGAATAATTATAGAGGAATATCACTTTTAAACGTCATGTATAAAATTTTCTCCAGTATTATTAATGAAAGACTCTATAAATGGATAGATATATGTAATTTACTTGACGAGAATCAGGCCGGATTTCGGAAAGGCTATTCAGTTATAGACAATATTTTCACTCTACAAAGCCTTATTCAGAAGTATATATCTAAGCCGTCTGGTCGTTTCTATGTTCTATACGTTGACTTTCACAAAGCATTTGACACACTAGAACATGTCAAAATTTTTCAAACTCTTGCTAAAAATGGACTTCATGGAAATATGTTGAATTTGATGAAATCAATGTATTCATAATTAAGATCTAGTTTAAGAGTAGGAAATAAAATAACAGACTCATTCTCGTGTAATATTGGAACCCGTCAAGGGGACATAACGAGCCCGGTAACATTTTTACTCTTTATACAAGAGTTATCTACCTTGTTGAAAGACGAATGCCAAGGAATATTTGTGTCCAATGATGTAAGTCAAATCCAATGTCTACTTTACGCGGACGATGTAGCCCATTGCGCAGATACCGTTAACAATTTACAAAAACAATTAAATTGTATCTCAAATTTTTGTCAGAATTTCAATTTAAGTGTTAATATGCAGAAAACAGAAATTATTGTTTTTAGAAATGGTGGCCCTCTAAAGCATAATGAAAACTGGTTTTTACGGGGAACGCAGGTCCGTACGTCATCATTTTATCGATATATGGGGCTTATTTTCACACCTAAACTGTCTTGGACAAACGCAAAAAATAAACTAGCTGCTCAAGCGAAAAAGGCGATATATGCTATAAAATCTTATCAATATAAATTCGGCTTTTTTCCTTTCAAAGAATATTTCAAATTATTTGATTCGATGGTGGTTCCTATTCTAACATTCGGGGGAGAAATCTGGGGCGTAGAATATACTAATGTCATAGAAAACGTGCAGTTACAATACTGTAGGGAATTTTTAGGAGTTAAACATTCAACAAATAATTCAATTATCTTATCCGAATGTGGCCGATTACCCTTATGTGTTATTTACACAACAAAAGCAATCAAATATTGGTGCAACCTGCTCCGTATGCAAGACTCTCGAATCCCCAAACAATGCTATTTCATGCTAAAATCTCATGACGAACTAGGTAGGACAAATTGGGTAACAAAAATTAAGGACATACTTAACATGTTTGGCTTTGGTTACGTCTGGTATACACAGGAATTTGGAGATATTAATACTCTTATTAGGCAATTCAAACAAAGATTATCCGACTGTAGTCTACAAAATTTATCAGAAAGGATTAATAATTCTTCAATGTGTGATTTATATAAAAATATTCGATCTTTATTAGATACAGAGAGATATCTATTAATGGATATGTCTCCGTATCTAAGAAAGGCTCTGTCAAGATTTCGATGTTCAAGTCACAAATTTAATATTGAACGAGGAAGGCACATAAATATCCAAAGAGAAGACCGAATATGCACTTTCTGTTTGAATATCAAAGATGTTTTAGTGATCGAAGATGAATATCATGCTTTCTTTTATTGTGAAAAATATCTAGCTGAAAGGCAAACTCTTCTTTATACATGGTACTCTGGTAGAAATGATATCAACAGCTTCTATAGATTGTTAACATCGGAAAACATTGTAACGATGAGGAAAGTAGCAATATATGTCTCTACTATAATGAAAATCAAAGGCGATTCTTTTGGATAATTATTATATATTCTATGTTTTTAAAAGCTTTTTGACGCACACAATCAAAATATTTTGGGAAATATCGAAACTGGAGAAGAAACGGCTGATAAACAGCTGTTCTCCTTTTGTCTCAATATTTTCTGAACAGTTTTTACTTTTAATTTCAATTATTCTGTCACCGCAATCCAAAATTTAGAATTTAATGGATCAATTATTGTTAGGGATACAACTCAATATTTTGACAATTTATCATGTTGTATTATGGGCCGGTGGCCTTCATTTACAAAATAAACGATATTGTATTGTATATATGTGCGTTTCTTGTTGTCAGGAATGCATTCTGGACAATAAGTTATTGGTTTTCGTGTTTGACGTTTGGGAAAGGGTTTCAGACTAGCATTCCTAAGATTAGAAAAAAACGCCACAAACAAGATTATATTAACAGTTTTTTTCTTTAATTCAACTTTAATTCAATTTAAACTTAGACTAGTATTCCTATAATTCTTATTTATAGGCATTTGAATACTTCTTCAAGTGTTAAGATATGGGATGATTTTAAAGTAAGAAGCATTGATGCCATAGTGGGATTCTTAAGTTTAAGGTAGAACACCTCCACCGGTAATGAGATTCACAAGAAGTCAGAATTTGTGGGACATTGTCAAAATTGTTACATATCGGACATGTTTTGGAGACATGTTAAAGTTCGACATTAAAGTTCCAATGCTGAATATTTACGACTGTCGACATCACCCAAATAATTTCGACAGCGCATGAATTTCATTAGGGATGGACTGTGGTACTTTTAAAAACGCAATTTTAAGGTCTTCCATTTGTACAATATTTTGTGAACATACACAATATATAATGCTAGATCTATTATGATATAAATGTAAATTTTCATTCCAAGTTAATATTTTTTGAGGATTGTCCGAACTTCCTCTTCAGCTTCTCTCTTCAATCCTGGTGGAAAGGACTGGAAATTTTTGTTGTACATTCAGTCTGGTAGTGCTATCTATCACTCAGGAATCAATTATCTACTAAACGTTCGTGAAACATATTGGTGGCAATGCCCATATTCAGAGTAAACTCCGAGATCTATACATTGAAAGGCGTCATAGCCAGTAAATCAATTGAACTTCTGTTATTTTTTCAGGCATGGAAGCACTCATCAAATCACATCCTTTGACCTGTCAATCTGTACATCCTGCGTTACCACTGCTACACCAAATCATTTATTCTTCAGATGAGTTGATGAACAATTAGCAACAGCAGCGATAGGCAGCATAACCAATCGTGAACAATGATACAATTACAAGGTGTTTGGCAGTCTTAGAACACATTCGTTACTTTTGATAAAGCTGGATGAAAGAGTCGGTACAGAATTTGTCACCTAGGGACCAGGGCCCGGTTTCTCGAAAAAACTTAAAGTATATTCTCATGCTCAAATCTGAGCACCGTGCTCAAATCGGCCATGATTTTGAGTATGAAAGATGAGAACGGTTTCTCGAAAATTCTCAGATTCAATGCCGTGCTCAAAACAAGCGATTTGAGCATGGATAGTTGAGCATGCTCAGGGGCTTTCTCAAATCTATTTTGAATGCTCAAATATGGCCGCGACACTCGACTCGGTGATTTAGCAGGTGAAAAGGAGTATTTAGTAAACGTTTTCGAATGAAAATCAGTAAGTTGCTAGTCTAAATTTTCCCGTAAATGTGCTTGATTAGTGATTTTGATCGAAAGAAACGTGCGTTCGCTTTATCGGAGCATCTGACCTGTGACCTGTCATTTCGCCTACAAATAACAGTTTGATCACTCTTTTTTTCGATTAAGGGCGAAAAATTAGTCAAAATTACACTGTTCAAACTAAATAAAAGCTAAATTATGTGCACTAAATAGTACTTGAAAACGAAACCACTCGTTCATCGTAGTTCCAACCAAGTAGTCCAAGGTGGGTGGGGTAAGATGAAATATTTCGTTTGACAGCTAACAGAAAAACTCGCAAACGGAGGCCGTCATCGCTGATATGAGACGTAAAAGTTACCAATGTGTAGGGATTTTGTCAGTGATTAGATAAATAAACTATCGCTTTCGTGGAAAAGTACATTTGCTTTCAAAATTTGACATTTCATTTGTCAACTTCAAAGTTCAATTCAGGTTTTGATAATCTTAGTTATTTCATAGAAATGTAAAATGTATTTTAATGCCTTATGAGGTAGTGCCATGTAAATCATGTTACTTCCAAATCAAACCCTTTGTTGTTGAGACAACTAATCTAAACAGATCAAAGAGGTCAAGGCCTAGATAGATCAAATTCTACAACAACAGTAAACAATGGTAAATGACAAGTTTTGCAATTATTTTTGTATACAAACCATTGCTCGGCTCTATGATCTGGCTCCACAAACATGCTAGAATTCCAGGGTAAATATCTTTTCTAGCTGAGTCTGGATATTTTAGTTAATGGGTAACTGCATCTTCGCAAGCTAAGTGTGAAATCTATGACGTAACATCGTTTCTGTATTCACCCTTGGCGTATTTAGTCTGATTTTCTTGGTTACCTAGAAAGCATTTTCATTCGTTCCAGGGAGACCCAATCAGATAGGACAAAACATATATTTGTTATGAGTAAACAAGTCATGACAACGGACAAGAAACAGTATTGCATTTGCTATTCAAAATGCGAAGATGAGCGACTTTTCGTCAGAATTTCTATTAATAGACAGCTTTTTTCAATTTTTATTCGAGGAAATACTGTATTCGTAATAACTCGAACAAAAATGCAACTATCTTTTGCCTAGCCCGTATGGCAAAGAACGTGAAAAACAATGCATGTTAATGACGTCATCATTAATCAAGGAAATAACGTCAAATGTGTTTAGAACGCCATATAGAGGGGGTGCAAGTATGCTGTAAAATGACTGTTTTCACTCCCAGATTTAAAAGCGAGTGGGAACCCTGTGAATACAAACGTAGGTGGGTTCAACCTTGGCTAGCGAAGATGGGGTAACTGTGCATACCATCAATTCAATGATGCTGGGTTCAAACTCTGGCTCAGCCAATATCCTTGCTAACAATTGACAAAATTTATATCTTCATCACCAAACAGGATGAACAGCTGGTCATTTAGATTGGATTTTCATTGTCATGTTAATCATTGGTACAGGTTTGAGAAATACTAGGAACACATGGTAAGGTGAACAAGTCACACTATATGACTGGAAAAATGTTGAACACTGCGGCTGTGCTAAAATTTCATTGAATCACTGACTATTTTTGGTCCAATAGAGTTATAAATTTCGGCAAATAACGAGCAGTCTTTGATTCAACTGTTATGCCGTGTTTGTAAGAAAGAAAGAATTGCAGAGAACACACTGTTAGGTGCTGCAAATATTGTAATAAAATGACCATTTCCCATACAAGACCCAGTTTTGATGTCCGTACTAGTTAGGCTTGGGAAAACATTCCGATAACAGAAGAAAATTTTCTCCCTTTTCCTTGATACTGTTTGGCAAGATCATTGAGAAATTTTTCTTTTAGCAATGAAAGACTGATGGCTGGGATTGTTTGTTTTAGTATATAATTGTATTGAGGGTGAAAATTAAACCAGGGAGCACTTTGTTAAAGGACAAGCTAAAGCAGCCCTAACTCCATGAAAGCAAACTTGATTTGTTGTATCTATATTTTCAGGGAATGACTGAATCGAACCATTAACGGAACAGCTGAATACATGATCACAATGTTTTACTGGTGTTTTAATCTGTGGATCAAAGGTTGAAGGAACTTAAATGAGGCAAAGAGAGGGAAAAAAGATGACAATGATGATTTACTGCTGCTGAGGAGGGCTGGTTAGGATACCAATATGTTGACTGCTAGTGCTATAGATTGAGCATCAGTGATTGGCAAACTTAACACTTTCCCAAACAAGATCTTGTTTTGATGTCTCTAATAGAAGAGGCTTGTGAAAACTTTGAGGCAATAGAAGAAATGCCCATAATCTGCATTTTCTCCTGTTGTCTCATTATTTTCTGTTGTTTTGTGCACAGATCCTGTGTAATCAAATCTAAACACATTTTGTCATCTGCAGCCCCTTTCAAATTGGAAAACCCTGACATTTTGCTGTTTGGGAAAAGGTTTATGGAATAAGTGTTTTGAATTGGAAGAGGACTATGTTTGAAAATAAAGTAGTTTTAATCCAACTATCTCGCTCTTGCTATATAATGAGGCTCAAAAGTTATTGATACACACTTGTGCATGGCGGCTGGTGCAAATATTAAATCAGATTTGCTTCAATATTATAACTTAGCGGAAAAAGATTAAACTGTTAATACAAGCATCCTTCTCCCAATTGGTGCTTTCAAAAGCTTTTTTTCTTGAACACCCAACTGGTCACTGTTTCCTTCTTTTCCCACTTGGGTATTTCTGATGATATTTTAGGCTGTATTTGACATAATTCAATTTCTATGGGAAAAAATGTAGTAAAATTTAACCAATTGCCACACAATGACTCGTTTTGACTCCCTATAAGAAAATGGCTTTAATATAAAAACATTGTGGTAAATGAAGGAATTACCTGTGACATGTAATTTATGCATTTTCCACAATGTTTTCTACCCAGAACGACCGATATTAGGTCAAATTTCTTATTTGAGAACAACATGGATCCAGATCAGCCTGTATATTATACAAACAGTCTGATTAAGATCCATGTGATTCTCTGGTGGGTTCGCCATGCCTTCTAGCAACTATCAGAGAGCAATAATATGTATCTTAATCAGGCAGTACTTGGGCATGGGCTTGTCTTGAAACATTATAGCCATAAATACCCCTTTTCCAGATTCTGTTTCGTTTACATTTCTGAGATGATAGGATCACATGGCTATCTTGCAGAATGATCGTTGAAAATGGTCTACCGGGTAAATACATTCAAAATCCCACCTTTCAAAAAGTGTTGGCAGAGGCCATAGCACAATTGGTAACACATCAACTCCGAGTCTCACTAATGAGGTGCTACTGTGACCGTCCCATTTCATTTCGTCAATATGAATTTGTATCGCACCTATGATTGAATGATAGTATACACGGGTGGTAAAGAGAGAAACTAGCTCCAAAAAGAGGTAGTTGCATAGAGCGAAAATTTGTAGGTCACGAACATATTTTCTAAAATTATTTCTTTTAAGGCGAGTTTTTTTTTTAGAAATCTGGCGATGCTGTAATATGAAGAAATGGTCGACGTTTGTTGTGCACAAGAGTATACGATATTAGTCGCAGGGTTTTAATACAATCGTTGAAAAACATTTCAAAATCCAAAGTAAAAAAATTTTTACTTTCGATTTTGAAATGTTTTTCAATGATTTTATTCAAACTCTGCTTACTAACACCGTATATTCTCGTGCACAACAAACTTCGACCATTTCTTCATATTACAGCATCGCCGGATTTTTCAAAAACTCGTTGTTAAAGAAAAAAAATGTAGAAAAATGTGTTCGTGACCTACCTTTGTATACAGATTTTCGCTCTATGCAACTACCTCAGTAGAGGCCGGATGTCACGAAGAAACGAAATACCGTTGACTCTTTTTGGAGCTAGTTTCTCTGTTTACCACCCGTGGTATACCTAAGTGGGAAAACAGCTGGGGTCGAAAAGGATGCTGTGGTTGTACTGATGAGAGAAATGACGGGAATCCATGGTTGAGTGCTCCAGCTGCTGAAATATGATTATAGAGACTAGTAGTAGAGAGAGGCGTTGAACCCCATTCAATCAATCATTCAATCAATAAAATGTCAGAAATGGCATTGGCCAGTTTAGGATTCAAACATGATTGTGCAGAGATACTACTTACATCAAGGTAGAATACCCATAATGTGGCCATTTTGAGATTCATAGAACATCAGCACTTTCCGAGCGTTGTCATTACATGTCCGAACCTATTCGGGCGCAGTCATAAACATCCGGCCGCCGAATGTTTACCACCGCGCCCGACATCACGCGATTCTCATTATGGGTGGAATACCTTAACACTAGGATTACCCAACCAGTCTGAGGTTTTTGAAATTATGTACAAGGAAAGCTTTTGATAACAAAAAGCAAAAGAAGAAAATGCAGAGCCTAGCCCTTTTCTTCAATTTTTCTTGCTGGAAAATCCATTTTTCTGCAGGCTCTATTTTGTCGTCCGCAATACATGACAAATACAAGAAGGCTGCAACTGTAGCATGTCTGTCTTAACTAAGGGTCTTGAGGTCCCAAGTTCAATCATCAATTATGGCCATATCCTGCCAGGCATTTGTCACCCAACAATGATAGGATCATGATAAACAAGGGATACCAACTGGCGGCTCTAGAGCGAACGGATGCAAAATTGGTGAGAGGAATAAGTCAAAGGAATAAAAGGCTAGGTGCTGAAGGCATGATATTTTTTATGATGTAACTACCAGGCCGGTAGGAAGCATTTTCAAATTTGGAGGACTCAAGCCCCTCTGGCTAAATTGGGGTTCCCTAAATTTTGTGTAAAATAGGGAAAAATTGGCATTTCTTGGGGCTAAGCCCCCCCGCCCCGTTCCTACGGACGTGACTACTGCTAATAAGGGGCGTTAAACACCATTCGATCATTCACATTTACATTGCAACAGATCAAAACTTTGTGGCCTGTGTAAGGATTAACCATGGGCGGATCTAGAGGGGGTCAGGGGGTCCGGACCCCCTGGCGTTGAACTAGGCCTATTGGGACTGAACGTCCGATGGGTAACCCATCCGGTAATCGCTTCGTCTGGTGGTCGACGAGTATCCACTGTCTTTTAGCCGTCATAAGGGCTCTTGTGTGTTCTTTTGGCGTCAAACTGGCAATTTAACGTATTGACACATTTTCCCAAGATTTCAAGATTTTCAAGATTTTCAAGATTTTAATAAGATCATGACCTCTAACCGAGGTATAGATCAATAAACAAATAACTAACAAAAATATGACAAACATTTTAGAGAAAGCTTCAAAGAAGACACAAAAAAGACAGTCTGAGTAGCATGGAAAATACTAGATCTATGAGGTAAATGAAATATGTTAACCAGACCTACTGGTATCCTCCATCTATCAAGGCCCATCAGCAGTAGATGTAGTCATAGGGCACATGAAAAAAATCAGGAAAATATATTTACTGGTAAACATCATCTAGTTTTAAGCTTGAGTTTTTGTTTATCAAACAATACAACCTCAGATGGGAAGCCACGCTGAGTAGCATCCCATCCGAACCATCATTGTTCTCCAATGCCCATTAACGCAATACTAGGCCAGGATAGATAAATAATTTAATGGTTTAATAAAGAACACCAATCTCCCCTCTGAGAAAAGCAAAAAACAGCCAAGCATCTAGGCCGAAACCAGCCGACGTTAACTTCATCAACTACACTTAAAGACACTTCCAACGCAACACTTACATTTTTCATCATAACTAAATAAATAATGCAGTATATCTTATGAAAATTTCAGCAAATATCAATGACCATGTTTACATGTTTTCTGTAAGTTTCAAGAAAATCGACTGATCGGAACATTAAAAATATTTAAGGTATTTCACTAATACTCAAATATGAAAAGTCACAAAATCCCAGGCCATTGCAGAATTCAATAGCATCAAGGCAGCGTCACCAAATCATGCTCAAATCTCATATCATTGCTTCATAAGATTTGATAACATGCTTTCATGTGCTTTGCAATACTAGAATTCAGTCGCACCTATTTTGTTTAATGTTTTGTACGTTTCAGCATTGCACAAAATCATTGAATTTGTTACCAGACATTAGTTTTTCGCCCTTTTGCCTCAAGAAATTTTCAACAACTGCAGCATGAACTTAATAGGGACGAGTTAAGAATGATCCCGCAAAGATTCACCATCAATTATGCTTTATCAATGAGAAGGGTGTGTCTTCGTGTCATTTAGGTTCATGTTCATGACGGACACGCATAATGTAATCATAATGTCATAAACTCTACTGCTGTTACATTAATAACAGGCCCGTAGGAACACTGGGGGCTAGGGGGTGGCTTAGCTTCCCTAATGTTGCCCAACATGCCAAATTTTCCATATTTTACACTGAAAATATAGGGAAAATCCAATTTACCCCCCCCCCCCCCCCCCCAATATCCAGACACAGGGGCTTCAGCCACCCCAATATGAAATTGCTTCCTACGGGCCTGAATAACATGAATTTACGTTATCAGCTCGCACAGCTTTTTTGCGACTTTTTGTTTTCAAGTCATATCATATGCACTGCAAATTTAATCATTTCTACTCAATGTTTCTTTATGAAAATTACAGATATTATGTAATTGTGAATGAATCAAATTTGTTGAAAATTTGATAAAGAATGGTTTGTTAAATATCAAGTTATTACCAAAAAGGTAAGCGTTGCGTTAGAAGTGTCTTTAAGTGTAGTGTCCATCTAGTGCTACAATGCGAACAAAGAAGAGAGATAAGTGGTCTACCATTCTAATGACACCAGGAGCTCTGTTCTGGTTCACTGTTCAATAATATTATAATATTATAAATGACATAATATCAACCCTTTCCCCAACAGCAAAATTTTAGGGTTGTTCAATTTCAGAGCTGTTGCTGACGACAAAATGATTGTTGAGTGAAATTTGTGTACAATAAAGCGCTAAAAACATTGCGGCAAAAGAAGAAAATGTTGATCATCAGCATTATCTTCCCCTGTCTCAATGTCTTCACAAGCATATTCAATTAGGGTCTAAAACCAGGTTTTTGAGGAAGGTCTAAACATTGCTGTGTATCACCTTAAATGTTGCAAGAATCTCCTTGCAAAACTTACTGAGCTTAAATAGAGCAGGTTTATCCTTGTTATTCATGACCTCATCAAAGATAATAGCATTTGGTTGACGTGGCAGGCTCCGTGGTAAAAACATTCTTCTCTGCTCCTCAAAATAAGAGCATTCAAACAAGTAATGGTATTCATCGCCAAGTTTGTTTAATCTGCATAGATCACATATCCTATCATCCCTCTCAATGCCCCAAAATCTACCAAGTTCAATTGGAAACTTGTGATTCAAACATCTAAAATGGCAAAAAGCCATGGCTAAATCATTAGGTAGCAAATGAAAATATTGTTCAAAAACTAATTCCGTCTTAAACAATCTGTAATTTAAGCACTTAGGTGAGGTAAATATTGATTCTTTCCAACTCAATTTATAATTTTCAATAAGTTTTGACTTTACCAAATGACTTAAATTATGTGGCACTTGAACAGTGTTATGTGAATTCCAAAGATCATGTGAATTCCAAAGATCATCATAACCACATGTTGTGAGACAATCTTCAATGCTTAAAATCCACTTAGAATGAAAAAGATTTCTCCTGTGCAATGCCATTAAAATACTATAAAGTCTAAATGCAATTTTGTCATGTTTTCCATTTACTATACGTTGCCAAAAGCCAACCATTCTAGATTTACATAATATATTGATGGGGTACCTCCCAAGTTCCCCGTATAACATAACATTAGGTGTAGATTTTTTGACACTCAAGATGATTTTGTAAAACTGTAAACACAATCTTTCAAGTAGCTCTGTATTTTCAAAGCCAGTGACTTCTGAACCATATAGCAAAATAGGTACCACCATACTGTCAAAAAGTTGCATTTGTAAATCAACTGGAAGTTGCAGCTTACGTGACTTTCTTAGTACAGAAAACATAGCTTTCCTGGCCTGATCTGCGAGTCTTTGATTATTTTTTATGAAACGACCGCAAAATGTCAAAACGTTCTTTTTTACTCTCATTTACCGGAGAGTATCGAGATTGAGGCCGCTTGTGTTAATGAAAATTAGAAAAAAACCCGTTGAGCACCGTGCTCAGTTGAGCATATACTTAAGTTTTTTTCGTGAAACACACGTATGGCGACATGCTCAGTTGAGCAAATTTTCGTGCTCAACTCAAAGTTGAGCATGATATTTGAGTTTATACTTAAGTTTTTTCGAGAAACCGGGCCCAGGGCTAGGAAAACGAAATTTTGAGAAAATTTAGACTTTGAAAATATTGAAGGTGATATAACATGCTTGTGATCTCAATAGAATCTGAGGGATGACAATAGCCTCTATGATGGTCGAAGAAAACTTAGACGGTATTGTTATAGCTGTGAAAACTTTTTTACAAATAACAGTTAATTTGACCGGTAACAAAACGTTGGTTAACAAAACGTTGTCGGCTAGAAGAGATTTGAAGACAAGTTAAGACACTCAATCAGACGTAACCATCTTAAATCAAAGCGAAACATTAATATGTTTGCTCCGTAATAGAGCATAATTATTGCCATGTGCAGCTACTTCAGAATGAAAACCTTTCAAAATATGTATGTACTGTGAAAAATAATTGGTTTGCTCTGTGGTTACTTAAGGGGAGTAATATTCTCCTAAGTGCACCCCTGTTAATTAGAAAATCTTTCGTAGATGGTTCGTGTCAGGTACAGACAAACAAAAAGGAATAAGAAATTACAGACTATCGAAAAGACTATCAATTAACCGGAAACCAAGATGCTAATTTAGGAGATCTTTCAAATATCAGTGTTGAATTGTGGCTAAATGGGCATATTCCCCCATGAGCATCCATTTCAACCCATTCCTACACATAGATGCTTTTTGATCCCCCACAAGATGAAGTCTGTGGAAAACTCTTTGGAAAATAAAGAAATTGCTTGCAATCAAGCAATTTCTTCATTTGCCACAATGTTTTCTACCCTGAACTATCAATGCAAAAAATATATAGAATTTCGTTCCCTCAAAATTGTTGTCTGCAGCATATTTCAAATTGTTATGGTCCATAAGCTTTCTGTCTGGTAATGGGTTAGAAAATCCTTCACAGATTTTCGCAGATATTGATACAAAAGGAGAAACTGCTTCTTTTGTTTCAATGTTTTCCCGAGCCATTTCTTTTAGGGAGGTTAAAACCAGGTCTTGTTTGGGAAAGGATTAACAACAAATTCATCATTGGGACAAGGGCAAACCCATTGGCTTAAAAATGCTTACTGGGGTATATTGTTTTTTTACTTATATCATTCCATCCGTCTGTCCGGATGGCTTTGGAAAACATTGTGGAATATGAAGAAATTGCAAGTAATTTCTTCTTCTCCCACAATGTTTTCTTCCATAAAAGCAGAACACATCTTAAGATTTGATTTTCTTAAAATTGTTGACTGCAACATCTTCAAATACTGAAAAGTCTGAATTTTTGCCATTTGGGAATGGGTTAAACTCCCATTCAATAAATCAATTTTGAAAAAAGGTGTTAATGGTATTTAAGACAGACATGGGTTAACAGTGTTGAATCTAGAGGGGGCCATGGCTAAAATGGCCCCCTAAAATCTCAAATGACCCCACTGAGAATGCAGCATGGGTCAAATTACGGTAGCTATGTAATTGTATTGGATGACGCCCTTGACCAAGAGCTGTGGGCCCATTGGGCCCCCAAGAATACTGGATTAAGATCAGTCTGTAGATATGCACAGTCCAATTTAGATTCATAGTGTGCAGTTCTCTAATTGCTTCTTAATCTGTAGAAAATGTGATTGTGAATTATAACAGATTGGATTGCACACATTTACTGAGTAATTTATTGTAAAGAGATTTATGGTTCTTTCAAAAATGCTACGCATAAGGGCCACCATTTCCCAAGATCCCAGCTCATTTATATGATCAATAAATTCATTAGAATTCATAAGAACTAGACGGATCATAATCAAATGTTTTTATGCCGTCGTATGGAAAGATCAGGGGGATATTGAATTACTTGTGTCTGTCTGTCCGAAAACTCAGTTATTTCAAGGGCATTGGTGTGTTACAGTCACATCTTGTTTCACATTAGAATAAGTACAATGAATTTGAAATTCCTTAAGGTATTCCACCTGTAATGAGATTCATGTGACGTCACAATTTGTCGGACATTATTAACATTAAATTTTGTTACATACCTGACCTGTTAAGGCGACATCATGAAATTTGACGTTGGAATTTGCCAATGCCGAATGTTGAAGACAATGCCTGAATAATTCAGACATTGCATGAATCTCATTAAGGGTGGACTACCTTAACAGTAACATCCTCATAGCTCAGTAAATTAAGAGTCTTATCAATCATGGGGGTGTGAGTTTTAAAGTCATTTGTCTCTCATCTATGGATGAATCACTTCTGATTGAAAAAAAGACTGTGTTTGCTGCAACTTGTTTTTGTGTCTAACTAGTGCTATAGAGAAAAAAATGTCATTTAAAAGAAAAACAAGTGAGCAGGGTTCTTGGAAAATTGTCTTTAGTTTATTGCATCTACTAGGACTACCTGAATACTATGTTCCCAAATCAGCTTGTACCCAAGTGAAGCCTAGCTGATCAGAGAGCAATAATACTTCCTGATAGTTGCTACAAGTAATAAAGAAGGAAGAAGAGATTAAAATGGATCTTAATCAGACTTGGTATATGCACCGGCTGTACTAAATTCTTGTTGATAACAAATATGTTCACCCGTTCCCAAGGCTTGAAGCAACCACATATTATACCAGTTTAACCCTTTCCCAAAGGACAAAATTTTGGGGTGTTCAAATTTGAGAGCTGCTGCAAACGACAAAATATGTTATGATAAAGATGGGATTTGTACAATATAACATAGACAATATTGAGACAAAAGGAGAAAATGCTGGTTTCATTTGTCCCAAGAATACAAGTTGATCTGAGTCAACATGGCTTTCCAACTGACTTAATTCCAAGACAATATGGTAGTTTAACCACAACAATCTTGTTTAACCCTTTCACAAACAACAACATTTTTAGGGCGGTCCAATTTAAAAGCTGTTATAGAGGGCAAAAGTGATGTGAACAAGGAAGGTTTTTGTATACAACAATAGCACAGAAATTATTGAGACAAAAGGGGAAACTGCTTGTTATCAGCAGTTTCTTCTTTTGTCTCAATATTTTCCAAAGCTTGTCCTATTAGGGACGTTAAAACCAGGTCTTGTTTGGGAAAGGGTTAACCTTTTCCAAAATGACAAAATTTTAGGGTGGTCCAATCCGAAAGCTGCTACAGATGACAAAATGGATGTTGATAGATTTATGTATGATATAGCTAAAAATATTGAGGCAAAAGGAGAAACTGCTGGTTATAAGCAGTTTCTTCATTTGTCTCAGTGTTTTCCCAAGTCATTTCTATTAAGGACTTCAAAACCAGGCCCCGGTTTCTCGAAAAAAAAGTTAAGTATATTCTCATGAGAACATGCTCAACTTCAAAGGAATACTCTCCTACCTTGGAGGGTATTCGATTGAAGTTCAAGTGGATTTCGTGCGATTTGAGCATGGTGCTCAGATTTGAGCACGAGAACATACTTAAGTTTAACGACAACAATGGTGTTTTACTGGGGTGATATTGAGCGGCTGGTGCTCTAACCACGTCAATATGGTAGTTTAACGACATCAATGCTGTTTTACTTGTGTGATATCGAGCGGCTGGTGCATCTAACCACGTCAATATGGTAGTTTAACGACATCAATGCTGTTTTACTTGTGTGATATCGAGCGGCTGGTGCATCTAACCACGTCAATATGGTAGTTTAAAGACAACAATGCTGTTTTACTTGTGTGATATCGAGCGGCTGGTGCATCTAACCACGTCAATATGGTAGTTTAACGACATCAATGCTGTTTTACCGGAGTGATGTTGAGCGGCTAGTGCATCTAACCAAGTCAATATGGTAGTTTAATGACAACAATGCTGTTCTAATTAAGTGAAATCGAGCGGCTGGTGCATCTCACCAAGTCAATATGGTAGTTTAACTACAACAATGCTGTTTTACTTAAGTGATATTGAGCGGCTGGTGCATCTAACCACGTCAATATGGTAGTTTAACTACAACAATAAAATACTGTTTTACTGGAGTGATATTGAGCGGCTGGTGCATCTAACCAAGTCAATATGGTAGTTTAACGACATCAATGCTGTTTTACCGGAGTGATGTTGAGCGGCTAGTGCATCTAACTAAGTCAATATGGTAGTTTAACGACAACAATGCTGTTTTACTGGAGTGTTATTGAGCGGCTGGTGCATCTAACCACGTCAATATGGTAGTTTAACGACAACAATGCTGTTCTAATTGAGTGATATCGAGTGGCTGGTGCATCTAACCAAGTCAATATGGTAGTTTAACGACAACAATGCTGTTTTACTTGAGTGATATTGAGTGGCTGGTGCATCTAACCTAGTCAATATGGTAGTTTAACGACAACGATGCTGTTTTACTTGTGTGATTTCGAGCGGCTGGTGCATCTAACCAAGTCAATATGGTAGTTTAACGACAACAACGCTGTTTTAACGGAGTGATGTTGAGCGGCTGGTGCATCTAACCAAGTCAATATGGTAGTTTAACGACAACAATGGTGTTTTACTGGAGTGATGTTGAGCGGCTGGTGCATCTAACCAAGTCAATATGGTAGTTTAACGACAACAACGCTGTTTTAACGGAGTGATGTTGAGCGGCTGGTGCATCTAACCAAGTCAATATGGTAGTTTAACAACAACAATGCTGTTTTACTGGAGTGATGTTGAGCGGCTGGTGCATCTAACCAAGTCAATATGGTAGTTTAACAACAACAATGCTGTTTTACTGGAGTGATTTTGAGCGGCTAGTGCATCTAACCAAGTCAATATGGTAGTTTAACGACAACTATGCTTGTCTAATTGAGTGAAATCGAGCGGCTGGTGCATCTAATCAAGTCAATTATGGTAGTTTAACGACAACAATGCTGTTTTATTGGAGTGATGTTGAGCGGCTGGTGCATCTAACCAAGTCAATTATGGTAGTTTAACGACAACAATGCTGTTTTATTGGAGTGATGTTGAGCGGCTGGTGCATGTAAATTGATAAACAAGAAGTAGTTTACGGATTGATAGCCAGACTCAGCGCATGATTTGAAAGGCTTCCGGACAGAAAATGGTAGATTTCTACAATAAACATAGAATGAAAGAGTATATTGTAAGCTTAATATGTTTATATGCCTGAAGCAATTTTAAGTTAATATGGTTTAAAATTGGCTTTCAATGCAGATTGAGAATCCATAATAAATATTTTAAATGCCATAAGCATTTTCCATGTGCAGAAAGAGTGAATGCGAATTGCATAATAAAGCTGATCATGTGTAAGATTGGTTTTAATATAATCCAACAGATTGGTAGATGTTAGTTATCTATTGTTTTTCTATGCAATATCTGCCCCTGTGCAAGTGCTATGAAAATCCCCATCATTTTATTGTCTTTCCAGTGGTATCTTTTCAAAGATTTGTGGCTCATCATTTTGTCTTTAAAGAAATGGCAACATTTTAATAAAAGAAATTTATATGAATGAAGTTCAAAACTTTATAGCGTTGCTAGATCCGTGGGGCCATTGTACAAAATCGATGGTATGTAAACGTGGTAGTAAAATACTTGGTGCGAAATAGTTAGGGTACGAATCACTCGTAGTTCATATCAAATTCTACGCGGGTGTAGATCGATGCAGTTTTTAAATATACTAAGCAAAACAATTGAAGGATATTCAAATTTCATTATTTGTAAAAATTAATAGAGGCAGATATTCAAACAAAAATCTACAAATAACTTCATATCAATTTGCAATCTTAAGAATCAAAAACACAAAGCAGAGCAAACGTTTCCGGTTTCCCTACAATATCCGGTTAAACGCTGGTACCCTACAACCGAAAAGTCACACGTCATGAAAAACGGATATTTTCAACCCGAAAGTCAACTCAAGCCTTTCAAGTACCTCGCAAATTCATCGCAGATTGAATTATCACATGTTGTGGTACAGTATTCCATTCCCGAATACGTGCATATTGGGATATGCCGGGTTAGTCGGTTGTTGTTGTCGGGCAAGTAGACGTCAACCCAACGTGTTTCAATCATGGTCGATTGGACAAAGGTTCTGTGAATTGGATGGCAAGTCTGTAGATTGAAACCAAATCTGTTTAAGACGGTGTTTTACAATAACGACGTCGATAACTTTTACGTTGGCGTCAATTAACATGTGCTCATCTCTAACTTCCTGTTTAAACGTTGCAGGATGTGAGTCAATCACGTGGCCAATGTAACGTTGGTCAGTCAGTGTCATTCAGCAGGAAAAGTTTTCTCTCTAGATTACGTAAGATTCCCGTCAACTCCATAACGCTCCCGCCACCATATGCGTCATGTGTGGGGACATTGCACTCGTGTTATCTCTCGTTCTTGAATCGAGAAAAAACACGAATTCTGCAGTCAACATACGACGCCGAAATAAACTTTGGTTGGTGATGAGCGCTGTACTCCGTTGCTTCTGGTTCCATCTCATATTGGTTCTGGTCCATGCGTCATTGTCGTCGTGTTAAAGCGTTAGCTGTCAACAGCCTACTGGCATTAAGGCCCATGATTATTTAATCCATTTATCACAGACTAAATTCTTAGGCTTACGCCGCGCACATCTGTTAGACTCTGGAGTAATTTTGAAAACTTAGGAGTCCTATAACGTAACGAATTCTTGAGAATGTAACTGTCATCAACCAATGAGGTCGCTTACTTACGTCCCATGTCACACAGTTTCATAATTTCGACTACCCATTGATATCATTGATGTAATCGACTGAATACACATTGCAAAATGCAAAATCTACCAGCGCCGCCAATCTGACGTTCCCTTACGTTCAATTGACCAACGGCCTGCCAGCGCCGAAGATCTGTCAGCCATTAACGTTCAACGCTTTTCAATGAATTAATTATAGGCAAGTACGTTTTAATTTACTCAATGATGCAACGAAAAGTATGCCTTTATGTGAAAAACAGCACGTAAAGAACATGGTAAGTTTCGTAGTTGACCCCTGTGTTGTAAATTGTCCCATTTTGGCATGACTTGTGAAGCATAACTCAATATGGTAGCACAAAAATTGAGAGCGAATGTATGTAATAATAAAAAGCATTATGGTTTTATATCATATTTTACCGAAGTTTCTAAAATAGCTGTAGAATTTTAATATCCTTCAATTGTTTTGCTTAGTATATAATAAATGTGAAAGAAAAATAATAATAGAAGGAATAAGATGAACATTAGTTTTCTCTCTTTTTTATTGTTTATCTTCAATTAATTTGATCTAAGGATCGCTGCAGAACAACTGTCCCGCAGACAGGTGCCGCTAAATGGAGGGGAAAACAAAAACAAGATGCAAAAAATATAGATCTATAATTGAATCTAGATCTAGTTTTAAATTTTAAAATTCATTAAATAGTAGGGAGTTACAAATCAATTATAAATCATTTTCTCATCTCTTTTCAGTCTCCTAAAGAAATCGAAAAAATGTTGGATAAAACGTACATTCTGATTGGATAAAACAGGTGCGCTTGTATTTTTTATAAAACGAGGCTAAAAATACGAGTGCACCTACAAAATATATGGGTGCACCTGTATTCTCTGAGGTGAACTTATAAATAATACAAGTGGACCTCTAAAAAATACAGGTGCACCTGTATATTTTGAGGTGAACTTATAAATTTTATACGTGCACCTGTATTTTTAGAGGTGCACCTGGTATCTAGACTTTTGACCATTTGGTACGCCATATAAAAGTACCAATGTCTTACAGTCTACTACACGCTTAGGAAAGGAGTCAGGTATCGCCCCTTCCATCAAGTCCTAGGTAATTTGATTGTTGTTTCGTAAGACATCAGTAAGTCAGAAATACGTCTCAATATTTTGATGAAACAAGTACCAGATGTCATAGAGGATATATGCCGCGCCCTTGGATCGAAACCGGGATATCTAATTTGAAAGTGCAACGCGACGCCATTTTTACGATAACCGCGGTCATAACCAGTCAATGAGAGAGTGCGTGCAAGAAAAACAAGAGACAGTAAGGCAGACAGAAAGAGTGGTGTTAGGAGAAAATATACATTGAATACTGTTTCAAAGATATGTTTCATTTTTAAATGAATATTTATTGTCGATTTCGTGAATAATACGCTTTGATGAGTAGGTTCTATATTAAACATTTAGTTTATTTGTTCATTTATTTCATTAACAAGTCAGGGCTGTAATTCCTTTGACTTGAGATAGCTTAATTTGTATGAACAAATTGCAAAAACTATATTAATCCTTTCCCAAACACGATCTGGTTTTGACGTTCCTTACAAAAAAGGCTAGAGCAAACATTGGGGCAAACGAGGAAATATTTATAACCGTCCTTTCCTCCTTTTGCATCAATAATTTCTATGCTTTATTTTACAGTAATCCAATATTTTTTCAACAGCAATTCTGTGGTAAACAGCTACTTTTGAATTGAAATTTACGCTATGGAAAAGGGTTAAAATAATTTAAATGTGCATTTAGATTGGCCCTGCTTGAAGAGACTTAATCCTTCACTCAGTTAATTAACTGAAAATATTGACCACTAGGATACGTCTCTCAGTTGCTCGATTAACCTGTTCAGAAAAAACTGGAATTTCCAAACTTAAATCATGTAAACAATGAACAAACTACCCATACAGTAGATTGTGACATTGCTCGGAAAAAAGTTCAGTTTTTCTTGTACAGTAGTTTCGTTTTTTTTTTCGCTTTTTTCTAATAATACACATCTCTTACGACTCAGAGTTACACAACGGTTCTGTCATACAGAAGTCTATGTCCACACACGAAAATAAAACCAGTAGAAACAGTAAAGTGTGATTTTTGGTTGATTCATTAAAGCATTAAAATGATGAGCACATGACATCGTAAAGATTGTCGGCACACTTTTAGATAATCTAAAGTTTAATAAGTTCATTTAAGAATCAAACGTGGTAAAGCAATATATGTACTCAAATATTTTAAATGAGCATGAACGTGCAAAATTGATTATAAATGTGACAAATCTTCCTTTGTTTGCAGCATCCATTTCTTGCAAGTTTGTTATGTCCGCCATTTTTGCTCGAAAAAATAGGTGCCGCTGGTCAGGCTCCCATAGCGTGGGTATTATCCTAGGGAGTTCACATGTGAATTTTCATTGAATTTGGTCCAAGCGTAGCTGAGATCTGGTTGTGGACGGAGGGAATGACACACGGACGGGTAGCGTGGCGACTTTGTGCTCCCCCGAAATATTTTCGGGTAGCATAAAAATGTGTAAAAATCAAATAAATTAATTAAGAAAGTCTGTCATATTTTTTGCATTTTGTCTATTTTTTGCATTTAAGAAACAGAATGATCGTTTGTTTTTCGAGTAAGATCAATTTATATTTCATTTCGTGAACAACGAAAGCGACATTTTCACTCGTGGCTTCGCCACTCGTGAAAATAAAGCTTTTGTTGTTCACTCAATGAAATATAAATCGATCTTACACTGAAACAAACGATTATCCTCTATGTAACCCTACCAATTCGCAGATTTTAATGATAATCTCTTTTTTCCTTGTTGCGACCCACCCTTTCATTGGGGCGTTCCTTTTGCTTCTAAGTTTATTAATAATAACACGTTTTTCTTCAAAATCCTCTTAACTGCAGCTTGTTTAAACTATAATAAAGAGGTTTAGGAAGAAAATATTCGTCTATTGAACTAACCTTGTTCATAGTATAGTACCAAGCCCTGACAATTTCACGAGGAAAAGCGTTAATAATGGATATATTTGGAGTCTCCGCCCAGAGCGCTCGGGTCACTGCTGTATAGCTGCCATTTTTGTGATCAACAACGTACCCACTGGCTGAGGCTTTGAGCCGCTGCTCGAAAACTCGAACTCGGAACTGGTCGCCCCCACGTTTTCGTATTTTGCCATATCCATCTAAGGCAATAATGCTTATCCTAATTTCATCACCTATACGATACTCCTTATTGTTACCTGTGGAAAATAATATGGAGTCATTTACATGTCTTCGTACAATACTGAATTCTATTGGATGAGTGCACTGCATAACTAGTATATATTTAAACGAGGCTAAAGCCTACCAATATGGATTTAACCTGTTGAATCCTCCCAATATTGATTGAACCCTACCGATATGGATTTTTCAATGCGATGCTTCAGTACCGAGAACCCATATTAAGGTGAAAGCAACTGTCCCCCACATTGTCAAAAAAAACAAAAACAGTAGGAAAGAAATGCAGAACTTTTGTGCTTACCACCTTTGGATTATCATCAGAAGGTGTTTCAGTTAAAGAACGAACCGAAAATATGATAGTGATGGCCGAATGCAAGGGAATTCCATTGTCAAAATGAGAAACGTTTGTCGCGGTTTTCACATTTATTTTTATCACTGTTTACATTTTTATTCGGATGAATACTAAGCATTTTTGTATTAAACTCAATAAAAGTCTTTATATGTAGCGACGTAAATACGGTAGAAACTTAAGTCTTATGATAGAGCGATTTGTCTTCGGTGCTGGGGTTTTGAGATCGATCCTAGATATCGACCTTATTATTTTTTTTTTTTCGTCCTTTATTAAAACATTGTCATCCATAACCTAATTATATTATCTACATTTAGAGGTCAGGGAATTTTCCTTGGCAAACAAATACTCTAATTTTGCTTCACTTTACGAGGAAGAAGGCATACCTATGACAGTTCAAATCGAAGTAGTTTGGCTGTCAGAGACACTAACTGTTGACATCCGGCTACAAACTTGATGATCGTGATTAAAACTTACAATTCGGTAGAATATGTTTGTGTATGTATGGTTTTGAAGTCCCTTATAGAAAAAAAAGTTCAGCATTTTGCCTTCATATTTTCTGCACTGTATTGTTCACAATTTCTATTTTTACGAAATTTTATAACACACATTTTGTCGTCTGCAACATCTTTCTAATTGGACCTCCCTAAAATTATGTCGTTTTGGAAAGAATAACGGTACATTTCGCTTACCCGTCATAACTACCCTTGACAATTCAAAACTGAGTGCTTGCTTGATGTCTGTGAGAGGCTTGTTATTCACCACGTCGTTTTCAGACAGAATGTTCATATACGGCGACCATTCTTTTTTGCGATGCGTTTGTTCTAGTGACATCACTTCTGATGTGGGGTGTGGTTCTGACTTTAGTCTAATGTTGTAGGTACTAGTCAAAACATTGTCAAATATGGATATTTCAGATCTGAAATTAAGATTGATTACATTTTACTTTCATTTCAATAAGTATTGGGAAACTAATGCCAAATATTACGTTAGCGCGTTCCATTTGCCCGTCTGTATAATTATGACTTGTATCAATTTTTCAGGCATGAAATAATTGGCTTGAAGAAAATATGGATGGAGTCAGTCATTTCTAATTTTTTCATCAATATTTATTATGCTACGACATACCGCTTTTCTACTTTCGATATCAATTATTTTGTTGTCTGCAACCTCTTAAAAATTGGATAGCCCTAAGTTTTTGTCGTTTGGGAAAGGGTTAAAGAAAATTAGGGACATAAATGAGTAGCGAGAAAAAAGTATGCTATTATTCATATTTACAGTAACTACAATTATAGTGCATCAGAATTGACTTGGGGTCACTTCGTTTTCGTGTGAAAAATCTGTCATTTGAGCGTCTCAAGAAAACATTGATGAAGTAGGGCTATTAAAAGATGTGCTTAGCAATAAATAAAAATATAAAAGGAGAAAATTCTGATAAGCCGCATTTTCTCCTCGTGCTTCCATACTTTTGTTGAACACAAATCCTATCTAAAAAATTACCATCCATTTTTCTACCACACGATCTTTCAAATTTGAAAAAAATCGAATTATCGTATTTTAAGTGACATTTCACATTTATTTCACTTTTTACAAGTATGTAAAAATTGTGTATTCTAATGCGTAGCAATACTATCAGTTTTTAGAAGTTGTTATTTATAAGCGAAAATGTGCCTTTAAAGTTGAGACAGAAATGACAAATTCTATATAAATATGAACTGTTGTCCACAACAATTTGTTTAATTTTAGCACAAAAATATATATTTTTCGTAAACGGATCAATATTTTGGCTCGAAATTTTCAGTTTTTCATAAGAAAAGATGTTTTTCAGATAGAATAAAAGTTAAATTTATGTAAAAATAAATGTGAAATGTCACTTTAAAAGTTGCTGTAAATCACAAATACGAGGGGATATTAAAATGATTTGAGCCTAAGTTATTTTACCTTTCGATAGCAAAATACTTTGCATCTTTAAGTATATCAATATTTCACATGTAGATAAAATACATGCTCGTGATAATATAATCCGAGTTTTCTCTGACGAAATTCGCTCTCTGATATTTTGATGTCGCTCATTTACTAAAAATGAGCGACATCAATATATCAAAGAGCGAATTTCATCGGAGAAAACTCGGATTAATGATAATAATGCCACAAGAATTAACTAAAAGGACATACCTCACCCCATATCATTGGTAAAAGTGACGTCACTGAGAACATAGTAATGATAAGGTTTCTAGTTCATGAAGAGGCATCTACAATCATAGAGGTTAACCCTTTCACTAACGACAAAAACATTAACTGTTCCAATTTGAAAGCTGATGCAGACGACAAAATTAATGCTGATAATGGTAGCATTTCTGTACAATTTAGCAGGGTAAATATTGAGGTAAAAGTAGAAAATGCTGATCATCAGCATTTTCTTCTTTCGCCTCAATGTTTTCCTTAGCCATTTCGACTATGGACGTCAAAACCTTTATTTGGAAAAGGATTAAAGAGCGATTGACTGTAGTTTGTGGAAAGTCCCTTCTTTTGCAACTACAACATGTATCAAATTTGGTGAAAGTATTCTAGAGATGTAGAGGGAGTTAAGAAGACAGAGATGATGACATGAGTGCTATTGAGGAAAGCTGTTTAGGGTACCAAGGCGTTGGCTTCTATAAATCGGATATGAATAATTGACAAACTATATGAAACTGATAGTCTTTTTCTTTTTATCCTGTCACTTCCGATATTTACTGACGGATATCAGGGTGCCTAATATTTTTTATATCCGTTAGTTAGTCACGTGACCAATAACGTCGGCACTACTTTCATCAAGCGAAGTTCACTTGATATCTGGATTGTGCTTTTACGGTTGTAATATTCACAATAACAACTCATAAATAGAATGTGTTGACTTAAATTTCACAATAAAAGATACCCTATGATAAATTCACCAACACAGAAAGTGAAAGATCGAATAGATCGCTCCAAAAATGTACAACAATGCCAAGTTTGAGTTTTACTTCTAATACGTAATCGGGTGCGAGTGGGAAATATCAAGCATAACTGTCATTTTTCATAAATCAATTGATTTATAAAATACCCCAACTTTAGGCTCACCCTGTAGTATTGACCTAATTATAAAACTGTGACGTAAAATCGTTTGATGACGTAATACACAAGGTTATTTTTGACTGTTGGAAGCCGTTTTTATAAATGTTTACAACAATATGAACAGGAAACATTTAAGGGAATGATTTAAGTACAAGAGGCGACAGAGACTGAGATAGGTGCTTGGTTATTTTATTTCAAGACGACTGTAGACTGTTTCTTTGGAATTGTCTTCTTCTCGCACAAAAACTTGTCTTGTTGGTGAATGTCTGAAGATGGACGACATCAGAAACTTTAATTCAGTTATATGACACGTTTGTAAACAAGTCCAGGATCGGTTAGATAGAAGTTGGAAGGGAATATGAATCCACTATGGTATGTTCTTGTTACATTTGAAATGAATTTTTTCTTCGTTCAAACGTACTCTGCCAATCCATATCCACACAAACCTCAATCAGAGTCGACTTAAATTGAACTTTGTAGTTCCTTGCAATTTGATTTTGCACTTTTGCTATCGCATTTACTTGTTAATGATAAAAAATAAGAGTAGATCTACTCAACAGTGTTCAACAGTTTGTTTAATCTTAGAACTAACTTCTGTCGCAAACACGAGTTATGCGCCTAACGGTGTTAAGGTCGAAACTAAAAATAACTAACTAGGTCATTAAACGCGTTCCATTCGTTCATTTAACGGGAATGGTTCCTCTTTTTTATACAAAAGTTCATAACAGGATAAATAGAATAGATGGTTACTGTCTGTAGATGGAAACAAATATCCGGCGCGGCTTCGGAAATTTATCCGGTGAGCCGTAGGCTCACCGGATAAAAATTCCTCCTCCTTGCCGGATATTTCTTTCCATCTACAGACAGTAACCATCTATTCTCTATCTATGTGAGGCTACAAAATTTTTGATATCCCCTCGTGGATGTTAATGGCACTATAATTTACGTGCAATTTAGCACAGAAAATATTAAAAGAAAGAATGAAAATGCTAATTATCAGCATTTTCTTTCATTGTCTCAATATTTTATCAAGCCTTTCTACAAGAGACGTACAGCCAGATCTCGTTTTAGAAAGTGTAAAAGAATAGAGGAAATGTAAATAAATTCTTTTCCATAGGTATTTCCTTTACCTTCCTACTTTAAGCAACCAACAACTAGGAATTTTGGGTGAAAATAATCATTTGTAATTGCATTATAGTAAAAAAAATTGACTCACCCACTTTGGTTGGTGTACAACGTAAACAACACAATCACTGATGTAAGAAGAAGTGGCATGACAGTCCTTCTAGTCAGCATCCTCGTAAACTCTATTGTGTTGTCTGGTAAACTCCTTCCTGAAACAAGAAGACCATGATGGTCCTTAGTCGCTCACATGAACCTACATAGCGTGAAAAACACAATGTTGTCAAGAACAAGGGCACATAACTGATGCAAGATTATGATCAAGCTGAAAATTGCATGCGTGATCTTACGAGTCTTGAATGGTCAATATTTGTGGCTGTAACAGTGAAAACAAACTCGAGGAAAAAAGCAATTTTGTCAGAGTCAAGGGGAAATGCCTCAAAACACGAAGTACTGATCAAGCCGAAAATGACTCTCATGGACGCTCTTATTGCCATCAGTACGATGTCCAAGTTTTGTTTTGATTTGTCCATATTTGTGGCTGTTAGTGTCAACACAACTTCCAAAACTGCAAATCTGTCAATGTCAAGGGTACAAATCTCTTTTTCTAATCTTATCAAAGGATGTGGGTCCATTTCTATAGAAAATTGCCCCCTCGAGAACACGAATGAAAGGACCTCTATAGATAAGGCGAGAAATCTCCCTAAAAGGCTCAGCTCTATGTGACAATTTTCTAAACTGACAAATTGAGAAACAAAATTAAGCTTTATGGTTAGGTTGATCAATAAATTAAATGAATACAGTTTTTATGTTATTTAAAATCTTCTATATGTGCAGATAACTCTTGATTTTTGTACTCACCTAAATGGTTTCATTTTTCTTACACTACCAGTATTCATTGAAGTAAAATGAATTTTCTTTTTTGTTGTATTTGCAATTTATTTTCTATATTTACAAGGACACATGGTGTTGACATCATATGGCAGCTTTGGTTTTGTCCGTATTGCGCATACTCATGATATAAACAACTTTAAAAGCGCACTTTCCCGCCAAAAACCGAGGAATAGCTACCTTCCATTGGCTGGCGAACATCGTTCCCTCCTTGACCCAGCTTCCCATAGACATATGTTGTGTAATTTGTTCATAGGCTTCCCCTGTAAAAAGGATTTCCTGGGTCACGGGGTGGAACCTACTTTTATACTAAAAATAGTACTCATATACCAATTGCCATATTTTTGGCGGGAAAATTTCGCCTTTAAACTCGTTTCAATGATGCGCATGTGCATTAAGAACAAAACGAAAACTGGTCTATGATTTCAACACCAACTGTCCTTACATTTACAGAAAAATACTTGTTGATTAAACAATAGAAAACTTAATTCTGGTTGAATGAATACCGGTGGGGTAGGAAAATGTAATTTTAGGGGTAGGTACGGAAACCAAGAAGCCTCTGTACATGTCGAATCGTTTAATTGTACAAAATCATTTTTCATATGATTTAGGTATGCATCTAACAATACTGCTCGAAATAATTATCAATTTGCATGTTTTGAAAATTGACTTTTCCATTTGAGCCTTTTAGGGAGATTTCTCGCCTTATCCATAGAGGTCCTTTACATGAATGAATGCTACTTTGTGTGTACTTAATCCTCCCGAAGTATTTAAGGATTTGAAATAATCCAAAGGGATGTATTAGAGCTCTAAAGTATGGTGGTGTGGACTGGCCATAAGTACACATTTGACATTGTTCTTTAATTTTGTCCCAACTTTCGATGCATATCAATGAAAAAATATGTGAAAATCAAAGAACCAATTACAATGTATATTTTTGACCAATAAAATCCTACATCTTTCCAAGAAAACTCGTCGATATCATTTATTAGAACTCCGTTGAAAATGCAAATGATTTATAATTTATATTTCCGGTTTTAAGACATAGAATTTAGTGTACGTGATCAATTTACTATTTTTACCAACCAGGGCACCAAGGGCTTAAATTAAGCTGTCGTGGTCACTTTACGACTGTCATCCGCTCGTCTGTCTGTCCGTCCGCATGTCTGACCCTCCACCCACAGTGCAGTGTTTACACTCTAGCATGTACAAACATTAACCAATTTTTATCAAACTTGGTCAAAAGATGTACGATTATACTGTTAGTTCCTGTGTGGGTATAAAAATGAGTCCGATCGGATGGAAGCGTCATGAGTTATCTGCCCTTGAATATCAAAAATGGCTATTTATGAGTATGTTTACATTCTAATACCTACAGTTATCAACCGATTAAGATGACACTTGTACAAAATGTAGGGAACTACCGTATGACTAGTAATTTCTGCGGCAACGTAATTTTTGCAGAATTTTGCGGATACAATAAAACCACAAAAATTAAATTCGCAAATAATACATTGACTTAAATTTGTCATCTAAATGCTACCTTTGATTTTAAAATTGCTATGCGGGTTAAGTGTAATCTACACAATACTCTTTACAGGTGTTAGAATATCATTATTGTTACTTCAAGGATAGGTATGTTTGTACACCTTTAATAGGTGTTGACACAAACACAATTGAAGTATCTTAGAAAATCGATGATACATAAACTCACAATTTAGATTTAATGACAAATATTAAATAAATTTTGGAAATTAAATCGCAAAAATTAGATACGCAAAAATTAATTGGTCCATTTTTTGCCCCCAATTCGCAAAAATTTGCACCCGCAAAAAATACCAGTTATACGGCATATGATCCCAAAGATATGCGAGTTTCAGTGTGATCCAAATTGCTCATCCTGAATTATGCGCCCTTGAATTTAAAAGAATCGCTGATTTTAAAAATGTTTTATGAATTTTAAAATGGCCACATTACGGGTATTCTACTTTAAACACATGATCTGAAAAAAAGTAAACATAATCCACATTTTTACCTTTGATGCAAGATGTTGCGTTGTCGACCTATGCAATACTTTCCGAATAGGTCATGTTTTAAAGTTATCTCTCTCGTAAAAGGTGACTTAGCTCTATCTTTATTTAGCTATTATCATAATGGGACTGGTAAACTTAGCAGTGATATTTAATACATTAAATTATGTATATGGTTATCTAATTTTGATATTCTTTAGTAAACCTTAGTGGTGCGAGTAGTTGGAAGCTTGGACAGAACGCTGTAGAGATGTATGTGACAAAAAATGGAATCAATGGTTAGGTGCTCCTCAATCTCTCAATATGACGGAAGGGCTATGAAAATGGACAATCGCCTTCATTATTGCATAAAATGTTTGTTTTCGAGCCATTATATGCATACATGTACCACTGATGGTGAACTCGGCCAAAGCGAGGAACATTTTTTCCCGAACAATGTATTCCGTCGAGGACGTCATAAAATCTCGTAACTACGGCTTCGATAAAGCCGTAGTTTCGAGATTTTATAACAACACCGACGATTTGTCAATACATAACGGTAAACCCGGTCTGTTTTTAGAACAAATTCATTGCCATTAGAAAAACTGGGCCCGTATTCACCAGCGTTTCTAAATTGATTTTCTAAAGTACAATTACAATACAACCAATCAGGGTGGCCGATAAATTTGTTTGCGTTTGTCTCGGCCACTCTGATTGATTGGTATGTAATTTTACTTTAGAAAATCAATTTAGAAACGTTGTACTCTCTTAAGAACAGAGCACATTCTCTCTTCATTCCATAATGATAGAATGATGCTCTGTTCCCGCGGGGTCATTTCACGTCTAATCTCGGGGCCTTGGCGGGATTTCGGTATCCAATCGTTGGCTGTACTCGAGAAAACAATTTAAAAAGCTGATACAAACTTTCATTGGCTGACGCTTCAAATTACCGGCTTCAGGCAAAAATAGAAGCGACGTAATGTATACGTAATCAAACAAGATGAAACTGAATGATTTTGATTCGATAATTCAAATGTTACCGGCTTCAGCCAAAAATAGAAGCGACGTAATGTATACGTAATGATCATACAAGGTAAAGCTGAATGATTTTGATTCGATAATTCAAATGATGTGCTATAATTAGATTATGACGACCAAATAGGCTGTTAATGTACCAAAAACGGTAGAGGTCATTTTTGATGGTTAATCAATAGACCTCGGCATGGAGAGTAGAAACGTTGGTGAATACGGGCCCTGCAGATCTTTAAACTCACATTTAAACGCAAAATATCTATACCTTGTAATAGGGAAAAACGCCCCTCGCTTTGGCCGAGTTCACCACCAGTGTGTACTAAAGGGGAAAACCAGGCGGTAAATCGAAGGAAATGTATATTGTTTAGTAATTTCACGTGTCGTTTACGCCCCGCTTTGCACTCGACTAACAACTATCAGGGATTTGCGGCAAGTGATATAGCATATATGTTGTCATTTCAATTTACCTCGATGGAATTTCTTCGAAGAAACCTTTCTATCCTCATAAGTATTAAAATCTCGTTGTCTCCCAGTATACTCCTATCTGATGACGAAATATACTCGGCAAAACTGCTAACGCATCACTAATACACTTAACAAAACTTATAAGTACTCCGTTTTCTATTATGCACAAAATTTTCCTCGGTAAAGGCATATCAAAAGTCAATATAGTTTATTATTTCCTAACCGAATTACTTGACCAATGTCATTTTCATTTTGCAAAATTATTGTGCAAAATGGTAACTTCCGGCCAACTAAAGAAAATTGAAATATGCTTCCTGCGTTTCATACACGAATCCCTCGTGCTTAATTTAAAATTTATTCTTTTATGGATTGACGTGCCAAACATAAAAAACATAAAATTCGTCTGAAATCTCTACAACAACAACCCATAACAGTTGGTGTTTTACAAGGCGGTGCAATTCATGCGTAGGTAATATTCTAATATCCACATTTCCAGCCGTCCTATACAAATTAGATACCAAATATCGTTCATTACTGTCAAACATCAACATTTTGTTACATTCGTGCCATTTTCCAAAAGAAAAGTAACCCGTTTGATGAATGCACATGCACCTGCTATCACCCAACTTGTTGCCGAGTACAGACAAACCGGAAGTGCTGCCAACCTACCAAGACAACCAAGTGATAGGAAATCAAACCAGAATTAGGACCGTAACATTGTTTTGTCTCGCCTATGTGAGTTGAAGCGTCCAGAAGCTGTCATAGAAAGGGATACATAATGCCTTCAAGGGAGACCATTCAGTGGCCAAACTATCCGATAATTGCTAAATTCATCATGCGTATGAACAAGTAGCATCAACCATAATCTCACAATTAACATGTTCATGTTTAGTTGCCAATGATGCATTAAATTTACTGATTGTGAAAAAGTGCTTTACAGACTAACGATTTACTGTCCAGTATGATGATGATCTGGCACATGCTTAGCGAGCGTAGAGAACCTTACATAGACTTTTAAAATATTAAAAAGATATCCCTACAGTATATTTCAGGAATTACAAACTGTTCATGCGTTCCTGATACCATGTTATCATGGGAGAGAACATGCAGCGCACAACATATTGACTTTGTGACTTTTGCTACCAACAGTGGTCTCCGTTAGCTGCTTCTTGTTCAATTCAAGTTTTGGTGAAGTTTATGAAAATTCAACATATGATGGTGAAATGGTTGAAGTGAAGTTGTGTCAAATTTGGTAAAGATATGTTGTGCCTGTCCGGAGATATGCTTTATGATGTAGTCGGAGTACTTATAAGTTTTGAGTAGTATATCTTTGTTAATATTTTTAGCGAATCTACAGAATACACATTTCCGGACCCCCCCCCCCCACCCCCACCCCCACCCCCCATGAAATCAGCCGAAAATTGAATGTTTAATAATTAAAGCGTCAAAATAAGTTATATAATATCGTCCCTTGACAGCCAGAAGTGGCTATCAGCAGTTAAATTTATATTATAATTTAACACATTTAAGTCACCATTTGGGAGTGGCCCCCCCTAGCAATTGGGCTTGGACCCCCTTGAAAAAACAGTTTTTGAAACAATCTCTGTAAGACAGTCAAGGGCGGATCTAGAATGGGGTCGGGGGTCTGGACCCCGCCTTGATTAGGCCGAAAATCGAATTTTGACTATACAACGTTAGTACAATATCTAACAATATTACACAATTCACAAATTTAAAGCCATCTTTTGGGCTACCCCCCCCCCCTTGAAAAAAATCCTTGGATCCGCCATTGACAGTCAAAACATTAACATTTCTTGTTTGGTAAAGGTTTAAATCATTTTTCTTTTCATTTCTTTTTTGATTTAACACCTCTCGACAATATTTCAGTCATAAGTTTATTTATAATTGTCCACTCTCCGAGGCTGGGAATCCATCCTATGACCTGTCCATTATTTGCTCAAATCTGGAGCACACACACATGCAAAATATTACCGGTCACACTTGGACAGTACTTAGGAGCTCACTTGCTTCTGCAAAATTGATTTTATTTGGTTGTCAAAAGCAGTAGCTCATTCTGAACTTGTATGGTGGTAATGGGCGATGGAGTCAGGGTACGAATGATTACAAGCCAAAGAATCTCTTTTTTTCAATCAAAGTTGCAAAAATATTCCTGTAACTCAAAACTCTAATAACTAACGTAAATGACTGTAGAAAATATTCTTAGTACTTAGGCAGAATAATTGAAACATGCTCGTGTGAAAATAACACTTGTCAAATGAATTATACTAGACAAAAAAGAAACGCAACTCCCTTTTCAATTCCTTCTTACACAAAGAGATCAAATCAGATTTAAACAAAATGAAATACATTTAAAACAATAACATTTCACATTGTAAAGTTCAATAAATCTTGTTTGTAGTCAATTCCATTAATAAGAAAACACACAGTTTACACCGGGCATCAACACAATTTTAAAAAAAAGTAAATGTAGGTCGAAAAACACAATTTGTTTCGATCAGTTTGGTCCGATATTCGAATGTTGTGAAGTCCATGCGATTTATTTGCGTTCTCTGTTGCAGTTTTAAACCTATCCCATAGGTGGGGTTTACCTGAAGATACGGTCCTGTCGTGACGTCATATCTCTAGCACGTCTGCTCCGTGCTCGGTCGATTGTATTCCCATTGAGAGCCAATATCGTATACAGTCGAAAAAGTGTCGATTTGTTTTCCTATCAATGTCTTGCGACAACATATTGACTTTTTCCACCAATAAACATCCGTACTGCAGTTTGGCGCTGATTTTGGCGTAGCCCCACTATGCGTAGTGTAGTGAAAAGTGTGTGAAAGCCTTGGCCTCTTCTTGGTCGTATGTTAAGCTTGTGTTTGAAGAAAAATTATTTTGATAGCGGTCATTGAGAAAACACGACATGGGATAATCAGTTTTCAACCATTTGCTATGTATCACGTGATGAATTTACGACATCTGAAAAAAATTACACTATATTTATGCGTATGGAGTCAGGAATATTAAAAACGCATTCAATAGCCATTAAAAACAAAGTTTGTCGAAAATATTATGAAAAATCGGGGTTGCGTATCTTTTTTGTTCTAGTATATATAGTAAAACGACCACGTGACCTTTTGTTTGCCCTTATGCATACACAGGTCACGGTTAAAAATTTAAACTGTGTCTGGGTGTATTGTGAAAGACGAAGCGTTAAAGGGTCAATAGACCCCAAATGGGAGACAATACTACTGCACGGCGGAGAATCACATGACCAGCAAGATTAACCCGGGACGTCTGCATATGTAATGACCCCCACTTCGACAATGTTTTGTTAAAATTAACGGACTTTGCACACGAAAATTAAGTTGTCTTGAGTTAATTTGGGTGGACAATACCACCGTGATAATTGAAAACTACATGTATTATTAACAAATAAACAGGATAATTCACTTTAAGAGGACCTGTCATTATTTCGTAGAGAACTTTCTTTTAAATATCCATTTGTATTGACAGTCATTTATACCCTTTGTACTCTTTTGAGATTTAACCTTACATCTACGTGATAGAACATAAATTTATACAAAAACTCAAGAATTCTAAAATCCTTTTTCTACAATCCGTTCATGATTCAGGGACGGATGCATATAGGTACATATTTGTTAATATTTTTCCCTTTTCCGTTTATAAATTCTTACTTTGTTCTTCCGTCTATTCAAAGTCTGGTCGTGCAGTGTGGATCACGATTAGACTGCTTCCATAATTAGAAATAAAATAGGATTATCTAGAATCATGATCGTTTCAATCGCTTTAATCCATTACCACACACTGACTCTTTTTCACTCGATACAATATATTGGCTTTGGAAATGATGAAATTGCTTGTGACAAGCAAATTGCTTGTGACAAGCAATTTCTTCATTTACCATATTGTTTTTTCTACACAAATAGACCAAAATTTCATTCACTCTTACTTTTTATCTGCCAAACCTTTGGACTTTGACAAGTCTAAGAATTTTCCGTCTGGTAGATCTAATTGGTGAAAAAAGGTAAACTTCTTCCAAGTTGTTCGTACATCTATTATCAATATGGACTATTCCAACAATACGGTCATTAAAAACTTTACGTTTCAGTTGGAATCTTGACACAAATGTCCGTTACGTTGATTGAGATCAGTCTGTCTCTACAAACAATCTGAACCAGATCGATGTTGTGATAAAGGCGCGTTCCCATTGCCGATCTGATCAACTCGATCAACACGACCACCTAAGTTCCCCGATCAAGCCCGACCAAATGTATATACACGCCTTCTTCTCGATCTCTAGTCGATAAAACTAGACCCCCACTCGAGCACTCCCGATCGCTTCCCGATTGATGCCCGACCATCTTTCCGATTTCTACCCGATCACCTCGTCCTTAATTCGAGCCCTACACGATCAAGACTCGACGATCTCGATCTATACACGACCAGATCGAGCTTACTCTATTCTATGTGTTCTGAATGAAAATCTGTCTGCAGTGTCTGAGATTATCACATATTCATAATAACTTCATAATATTTTTGGTTTAAACATATAGATACATAATTCTAATGTGGCGTAAATGTATTTTTAGCTATTGACTCACCCTTAATCTGATTAGAAATAACGATTAATGCATTTTTAAAGCATTAAATACCATTATTTAAACCGTACGTGTTATGTGTTAGAGCGGGGAATCACATGAAACACCATTTCCGATAGTTTTCAATATTTCTGTTAATATTATCTGCGCGGGATCTCGTGCTGTTTATACACATTTATTACCACACGACCTAGTGTCCCACTGCCGATCAGATCAACTCGATCAAGCGATCGAATACGGGTCGAATTCAGTCTGCAGGGGTGATCGGGAGCGGTCGATGTGATCGAAATTGATCTACATCGCTCGGGCTTCCTACACGAGTATTTTGATATGCAAAAATAGTCGAGTGCGATCGAAAATGATCGAGAAGCGATTGTGTATTGATCGGGAAGAAGATCGTCCTTATCGAGAATCGCTAGGGTGTGGAGATCGAGTGTGATCGGATCGATAATCTGTATTCCGACCTGCACCGAACGTGCACTCGATTACCTCGACTTGTACTCGAGTAATTTCCGACCACACCCCGATCAACTGGACCTCTGGTCACCTGTTCACTCGATCAAATCGGGTGAAGAGGTCGGGTTTGATCAACTAGAGATCGAGAAGAAGTCATATATGCTTGAGTTTGATCGAGGGCATTTCAGCGGTCGAGTATATCGAGTTGATCTGCTGCCATAGAGTAGTTGGAAACACTCGATCGCCTCGATTTGTACGAATAATTCCCGAACGCATTCCCGATCAACTCGACTTCTGTTCCATCTGTTCATCCAATCAAATCCCGGTAAAAGATATCGACTCGGTCACACACAATCTCTACACGAGTGATTGTCGATCAGCTCGATCTTCTGTACAATCGATACTCGAGCAAATTCCCGATGTGTTTTCTACTCGATCGCTACACGGATTTTTTTGACTTGTCAAAACAATTGGCAGGATTACCGATCGATGCAGACCAAACTCGATCATCTCGACTAATTCCGATCACCCTTGCCGACCGACCTCGATCGGTACTCGACCGCTTGATCGGGTTTGATCGAGTTAATTTGATCGGTGGGAACCTAGCATTAGGCGCGTTCTCATTGCCGATCAAATCAACTCGATCAAGCTCGATCAAGCGATCGAGTACTGATCGAGCTTGGTCGGCAAAAATGATCGGGAATTAATCGACAAGAAATAGAGAAGAAGTCGTGTAAATACATTTGATCGAGTTTAATCGGGTTTGATCGGGGAATTTAAGCGATCGAGTTGATCGAGTTGATTTGGTGGGCAATGGGAACGCGGCTTTAGACTAGATTTAGGCGATAAATGTAGGCATAAAGTCTTACCTGATTTGATTGAGTGGTATTTCCTCAATTTTTCTCCGTCCTAGACCTTACCACATGACATTCGTTAAATACAATGTATAACCAATACAAATGAGCGACGATATTAGGTTTTTGAAAGACATAATTATGCCACAATATCGTGAGCATTCAGCGGCATGTTTATAATGATCAACGTTATTTTAAATAGGGAACGATTTCATCCAGTTAATCGTGACGTAATTTCGGACAAACAATAGTAATCCATAGGTGTTGTTGTGAAATCTCGTAACTACAGCTTGATACAAGCGGTAGTTACAAGATTTTATAACAACATCGACGGTTTATCAAAACACAACGGTCAACCAAATCTATTTTAGCACAAAATTATTTGCCATTGCCAAAAAAGACCGTTCATATAAACTGACACGATTTAAAAACGCAACACACATTTTCATTAACCATTCCTTTCCTATTGTCTCGATCGGCACCATATTTGGGGACATATATGGGGCAATCTATACGCTTCACAACCCAGCAATTTTGTCGTGTTTACTGTAAACTATCCGGACATCTGAACCGCCCATCACTAAATGCTCGCGTGTCTCGTGCATTCAGACCACGTTTTAAATCACTAAATATTTTTGTGTACAAATTGTCACTTTGATTTACCTATTGAAAACATACGAGAACAACAATAGAAAATTGTGTACAAAATGCTGATGCTTACTTTGCGAAAAAGGGACCGAGTTTTTTGGTTTTTGGTTTGCGGTGTTTCGCAAATGAAGTAGGTAGCTAGACGCTTTAATGTAGCCGAATCGACGGTTCCAAGGTTTATGAGACGTGCAAACGACATGGGAAGATTTACAGACCACCCACGTCCCGTTCAGCTGCGTGTAACAACTGTTCGTCAACATAATTGTATACGTCAACGTCACTAACGTAACAGATTTGTGACGGCTCAGTCAACAGCAAATTCTATGGTTGGTAATCGTTGGCGGCCTATACATCGCGACATGGTGATAAATAGCCTGTGAAAACACGGAGTTCGCTGTCGCCGTCCTGTTCGATGCCAGGCTCGTGACTCAACGTGCATTTTGGCATAATCTGACGTCCATTCAGGCATTATTCGTGGCTTTAAAGGTCATTTTCTGTCCTGTTATGTTAACAATTGTAACATTTACAATTTTACAAGGCAATCCATCGGTTTTGTAAGATGTAGGAGATACCATTTGTAAAAGTACTTTTTTGCGTTTTTAAATCGTGTCAGTTTATTTCGTTGATTACGATCTACAATGTCTCAAAAGAAAAGTATTGTGGGAAATGAAGATATTTCAAGCAATTTCTTCATTTTCCACGATGATTTCTACAGCCTTCATCTTGAAGGGTGTAAAAAGGGGTTCATTACCACTGTGCGTTAATCGGTTAACTCTTTTTCACGGACGATACAAATTTGGACTCTTTCAAATTGGAAGATGTTGCAGGCGACAAAAATTTAACCTTTTCATAAACAACACATGGTTTTTACTTCACTAATCACGGTACGGAAACTACAGAAACAGAGCCAATGGTTCTGCTATTTAAATCCTCCGGGGCGCTTCCGGCCATGTGTGGCTCTGTCTCTGGGATTACGGTTTTGGACAACTTTGTTGTTCAATTATTTTCTTTTTGTGCTTGAAATCGGAAAACCGGGAATGTCATGCTCCCATAAGGCCATTTATCAGCCTGTTCTAATTCTGTGGGTTTCAAAGTCGGCAGGGTTTTCACAGGATCATTGTCGTCGTGAGTCGACCCTATGTGATTTTTCTTGTTTACATCATGTATTCATGTACATTCCAACGATAAAAAGCCAATTGCCGCAGCCAATACATGCTATATACTAATAGATGGATACGCTCGTCTAGACATCCCTTTTCCATGTCACAAAACGTTAGAAATAATTGGAAAACGCAAAATATGAGCAATTTCTTTCAGTGACTCTGTCTCTGGATGTTGGCTCTGTCTCTGACGGCTGGCTCTGGCTCTGCGTGCTAGGTTAAGAAATTAATTAATCACAAAATTTGTGTCTAAGTAATGTACTTAATTAATTCACGCACTGAATAGATCATAATGCGTATGGCGAAGGGTTCAGTCACTGATTAAATGAGATTTTTTGAACATGCACATGAACTTTTTCATTTATTAGCCAGTTAGCCAGCGTATGAATTTCACGATGCCTTTACGTTGCTAAGACGACGAAGAGCCTAGAGATGCACTGTAAGTACTAGAAGAAGAAGAAGAAGAAGAAGAAGAAGAAGAAGAAGAAGAAGAAGAAGAAGAAGAAGAAGAAGAAGAAGAAGAAGAAGAAGAAGAAGAAGAAGAAGAAGAAGAAGAAGAAGAAGAAGAAGAAGAAGAAGAATCACAAACCGAATTCAAATCGGTTGCGTGATACCAGAATTATTGAAAAATATTGAACTTATGTCACAGGATTCCCCGCCGTGATTTTGATTATAGCATATTTGAAGTTTATAACAATTTGATTGCAAAGATTATACTTTCCAAGAATAAGTGTCCATTTTCATAAAAACATCATGATGCTCTTTGTGTTCATCTATCAACATTCGTCCGTGAAGTTGATTGATAAAAACACTTCTTTCCTGAAATCGATTCCAAATATCTTATACACTGGTGGTGAACTCGGACAAAGCGAGGAACATTTTTCATGAACACAAGGTACAGATACTTCATGTTTAAATGCGCGTTTAAAAACCAGTTTTACTAGTTTGAGCATGTACACAACGATTTGCACGTGTTTATCCGCCCAAAACAATATGGACGAATTGGAGAGGCACTTAGAGGCTATTGTAATTTTTGTTATTTCATTTCTCTGACTGATTCTGAAGTTGGTATTACAATTCTTGGAGTAGAAGTTTTTTTCCGATGTGAAAATCGTAGTTAACGTTTTTTGAAGGGGACTTGTACGGTTTATTTATGATACCGTGAACCTTTTCAATGGCTGTTCGAATTGTGCACAATGACTTTTGTCCTAACAATAGAATGGGGTTTCGGTTAAATATGGATAAATCGTAGGTGTTGTTATAAAATCCCGTAACTACAGCTTCAATAAAGTAGAGTTTGTGACGTTTTAGATTTACACCGACGAAGCACTTGTGTTTGTCCGAAAAAACGTCACTAGGTCTATATATAGTAGATAAAATTCATTCTTTTTCAAAGACGAATAAATGGTATACAATAATCATTTCCAAAACAATAGGCCTATCTGGTATTGCAGCCCCCAATTAGAAGGCTTTCAGTAATGACCACCATATAGAAAGTGCTTCGTTTGCCCGTCCGTCCGTTTTTCTACCCGTCCGCCAATTTCTCTAGCTGACTGCTCTTGGTGTCAAAATACATTAATTCATTATGTTGAGAAGTTAAAATGTGTGTACTAAATAAGAAAATATGAAAGGAAAATATTAAGAAAAAAAGAGTCAAAATATTTTCAGTATAGATCTATTCTTCTTTTGATTCAATGTTTTTCCAAACCTTTCTAAATGGGGGAAACTGTTTCGGAAATACATAATGTATTTCATTGCTTCGTCTTTGAATATGGATCAGTTTTATCAAGAAAGCAGTGATTAATTTCGGACTACGATGGCATTCCGTAAATGTAAATGTAAAACGTCGCAACTAGAGCTTGTTTGAAGCTGTAGTTACGACATTTTATACCAATACCAACGGTTTATAAAAACAGAACAGTAACCAAGTCTATTTTAGCACACAATTGATTGCCATAACCGATATCTCTTATTCATGTGTTCTTCCTATTGATGAGTGAAACATTTTAACCCTTTCCCAAACAATGATTTTGACGTAATCTGTCAACAAAAATATTGGGGAAAATACAAAAGTCGGAATGCATAGCGACGAAAATTCTCTTGAAAACTGTCTGAAAGTTTTTTGGACTGTCATATTTACAAAGTCATTGTACATTAAGTATTAGTGTGGCCTTTCGAAGCAGAACTTAAAAAATATATAAACATAGGTATAAGAATTAAATATATAGAAATAGGAAAGTTCCACCGTCCTAAATTAAAGAAATCACCATGGAAACATGCCACATGCGTATAATAATATACACAAAAACATGCTAATTTCAATTTTGATTTTAGTTTGTATATCCTATTGGACATTGTATTGTTAAGAGGTTAAACTGAAAATTGAAAAAGTAGAAGTTGTATGACAATAAGCTATACGTTCTTCAACGCCAAATACACAAAACGCGGGAACAACGTCGTATTGTTTGGCGGCGATGTTATAAAGTCATGAAAACAGATCATGAACGTAAACTTTTGTTTCAGGAGAAATGTAGTGAAACGTCTTTTTTAACATTTTATCTTCCAGAAATCTAAAATATTGAAACAAATGGATTTAATCATATTAGCACAAATATATTCCCCGTCATAAGAAAGTAGCCACTTGTCTAATGCAAATGGTCGCCAATTTTAGAATTATTCATAAATGTACCGAAATAAATACAAGATATTGAAGCATGGCAAGTAAATCGAAAACAGTCGAATTACCCCATTAATTAGACTGTTGAGTTCTATCAGCAGTAGAGGCTGATTAACGTATTAGATCATCCGTTTCAGACGTCTTGCGATACCCATAGTCTTGCTACGATGTTATTGACAACATTACCTTCAGTGGTTTAGACAGCATATATTGTTTTCTAAGGACAGTTGCATAGCATGTATTAATACCAACGGTGTTCACACTCGAAAATGTCTTGTAAACGCGAATCTTATCCTTATCCACTTTCAGGAATTGTTACGGTAATAACAAGTATAGTGATAAATTGACAATTCTTGAAAGTAAAAGATTAAATGTGCATTTGTAAAATTTTATTCGTGTACCGCATGCAATCAAGGTGTTAATTAAAAAGGAAATGCGCACTGTTAACTTTTCCCGTTAGTATACTTTAGAATGCATGCCCGTAGAAAGCAATTCCATATGGGCCCTGTCTAGTCCAGTGTCTAATATTCGGGGGGGGGGGGGGGGGGGCTAAATTAGATTTGCCATAAGTTTTGTGAAATGATGAAAATTCGGTATTTTTGCCAACTATGAGGGGGGGGGGGGGGGGGGGGCTCCAGAGTCCCCCTGTTCGTACGGGCCTGGGATGTGTGAAGCAGTGGATCCTCCTTAGAATAAATGGTGATAATGGTAATGACAAATATTACAGTATAGATCTGGAAACGTTTATTTAGGCTTTTGCGACCAACATGGATCCAGATCAGACTTTGCATGTGCACTGTCTGATCAAGATCCATCTTGTTCTCATTTAATAGCTTATTCTCCACCTGTACCAAATTTAAGAAGGCATAACGAAAATCTTACCGGTGAAACTCCAAGGTAACGATAAAAATGATGAAAGGGGAGTAAGGCAGTACATATTGATATATATATTGAAACAAGTACCTGGTGCTCGAATTTGATGCCGGTGTAACGTAGTAAAGTGACCCCCATAGAATACTGACCCCCCGGTCACTATTTTATATAGAATACTGACCCCCCGGTCATAATATTATGACCGGGGGGTCATAGTATTATGACCGCCCCACACGTAGAAAAGTGACCCCTCACGTAGAATTGTGACCCCCCATAAAATATCGACCCCCTTCCCCACATTAACACCAAACATCTTTCTCTAATATATACCTAACTATGGTACCCGTACATCATAATTATCTCCATTGATAGTCATCGGAGGTGCAATGGCACTCGTCCGTGCATGCGTCTGTCCGTACATACAGAGTGTTTAAACGCAACTTTTCATTCATTATCGGGCGAACCCCATTCAAACTGGCTGGTAAGACGCTTCAACCGCATCTGAATTAATTTGATTTATAGGAGTTTAACGCTGTATTCAACTGCTATGGCCATATTGCGGCGACTGGAGCACCTAATATGGATTCCTGGTATCTGAGTTTAGTGGGGTTTTACGCTGTTTTCAACTTCCAGGGTCATATCGCGTCGGCTGGAGCACCTACCCATGGATTCCTGTTGTTTCTCAAACCAGTACTACCACAACACCCTTACCGAGCCTCCAGCTGCTCGCCCACTTAGGTAAACGATTTCAAACCCATTGGTTGTCAGAAAGGGTATTAGCTACGGCCGGGTATCGAGCCCGGGACCTCTCAAATGAGAAGCAAATGCGCTACCAACTGCTCTAAGGCCGTGGCCTGTCCTGGTATTTCTCGCACCCGTACTACCAAAAAAAAAAAAAAATACAAACAGAGCCCCCAGCTGCTTTCTCATAGATGATTTACACCCATTGGTGAGAGCCAAATTACTTTTGTCAAATGTCAGAATCGATAGGTGCCGAGCAAGGTTCGAACTCACGACCCCTTGATTGGCAGACCCCGACGTTAACGACTAAGCTATCCAGTCTCGGATGATTTGAAATGGTTCTTGATCGTATGTACAGTAGGCAAGGGCGTATCCAGGAATTTTTCAAGGGGGAGGGGGCTGTCCAATCCCAAGAATTTTCCAGGGGGGGGGGGGTCCAAGCTCAAATCATGGCTTAAAATGTAATAAATATGTACCGTTACACTAAATTTATATAGTCAAAATCTAATTTTCGGCCAATGCCTGGGGGTCCGGAACCCCCGATCCCCCTCTAGATCCGCACATGAGGCCTACAGTATGTTTATGGATTGCGAAGTTCTACCGATGTACATATGTGTGGAAAGGACAAAATGATTTTAAAAGGTTTCTGACCGAAAATTACTTGCGCTGTAAGTTCGAAGCCTACCAGTGTTATGTATACATGTCTGCCATACGCAATTTCGTACTTGGCGGTTGCATATTAGAGTGATTCTGTTAACATTTAGTCACTTTAGCGAGATAGTTATCTAGGCTTCTCAATCTGATTTAATATCCTGTGTTGACTTGGCAGTAAATTTGACAGGCACCAGTAAGGGGTCATCTTCTGTGACCTTTTTTCTGACCAATCAAATAAACGCTTCAACGATTGGCGAAGCGATTTAATCCGATGACGTCACATTTCAGTGTAGAACCATGTGTTTGTCACGAAAAAGTATTAGTAACACGTCACGCTAAAGGGGACATAATGTGAGGTCCATAAAGCTTAATCTAGAGAAATAAGTCAGACTAAAAAGGCGTCAAGCAGCTGTCGCAATTGGAAAATAAAGATGTAAGATATGAAAAAAATAATTATTCAGATATAAAATTTCGTTAAATTCTATCTAGATTAAAAGAAATATGAGGAAAAACTTCTACAATAAGGCCCCTTTTCCCATAACACGGCATTAAATTGAGAAACAGAGAGAATGGGTTCTTGACAGAATTTCACGAAGTTCTTATTGAAGTTTCATCCAATTTGGTGCAAGAATTCTTGAGATTTTGCTTCGGGCAGACTTAAAGATCTAGACGCAATGTTATCATACATTTCTAAAGTCCCCTTTTCACATGTCAGGATTTTTGTACATGAATTAATTATTGAATAAGCTACAGAATTTCTCGTTTATCACTGAAGAACAAAATTTCATTAAATTATGTTCATTGAGTGAAGAGAAATTAGAGAAACACTAATTTCTACATTAAGGCCCCTTTTTCTGTGGCACAACCTCAAATTAAAAAAAGCGAGAACACAGACTCAAAAAAGTATTTCAGGGATTACACATGTGAAGTTCAATTGAATTTGGCCTAAAGGTTGCTGAGATCTGGCTGTAGACGGACGGACGGACGGACGGACAGACAGACAGACCGACAGACGGACGAACGAAAGGACGGACGAACGGAACGATATGCATTGCGACTAAATGCTCTCCGATTATTTTTTTCGGGGAGCATAATAAACAAAGATGTCATTTGAATCGATATACATGTGGCGTATTTTAGATTAGCAATAAGCTAGGTGGGGGTCAGTATTTTATAGATAGAATCAGGGGGGTCGTTATTTTATATGGGGGTCAGTATTCTATAGAAAGGGGGTCAGTATTCTATATAAAATAGTGACCGGGGGGTCAGTATTCTATGGGGGTCACTTTACTACGTTACACCGGATCTACTTTTCCTGTCCAACACACTTTTGTATCACATTCCTAATAGTAAAACTCTGTATGATCTTAGACAAATTTTACTCGGGGTAATAGCTACAGAAAAATAAACAGAAACCCGAGAGGGTAAACACTATTTTTTATGAATTTGGTTTATGATAACTTTTCTAAAACAATATCAAAGTATATAATAAAACGGCAATTGCATTAATATGAGAATATATAGTGTCGAACTCGTTCTTTTGGTGTAGTATCCCTCGGCAAGCTCGGGATATTCTGTCAAAAGACCTCATTCGACACAATATATTCCCATATTAATGCAATAACCTATAATGTCTCTTACTAATCAAAAGTTGTGGCCAATGTTAGTTTGTTGCTGAGACATGGACGGCTAACGAAAAACTGAAATGAAGCCCCCTTTTTCCATGATGACCTATTTTTTATACGCAAATTTCAAATAGTTTAGTGCATCTGACTTGCTACTCAAATATAAAGTTTCATCAAAGTCTTACCATTAGATAACGAGAAATTAGAGAAAACTGTATTTTACTCTTAGTCCCATTTTCCCGTGACGCAGCCTCAAATCAAAACACTGGGAGAGAAACCTCGGCACTATGTCATAGGGAGTTCACATGGTAAGTTTCATTTGATTTTGCACAAGGGTTATGGAGAAATCGCTCCCACCGGACAGACGGACGGAATGACGGATGGACCGGACGGAAGGACGGGCAGACAAAGCGGTTACTATATGCTCTCCCTTCGGGGATTATAAAAATTTACATTGATTCTTTTAATATTAATTTCTTCTGTCTTAAAGGTTCGGCCAGGTATTGAAGAGTCAACAGATATCAGTGAAAGGTAAGGTAATATTTAATTGAGTTAAAACCCAGAGCTATGGACCCAGTTCGTAAAGGACCTGCGTCAGTTTCTATAGAAATTTGCCCCCTCAAAAACACAAACGAAATTTACAAGAATAAATTCTGCATACTTGTCCTTAATGCTCCAGAAATGTATAAGGATTCGAAATAGTCCAAAGGGGTGCATTAGAGCTCTAAAGTATGGTGGTCTGCATTGGCCATAATTGCTTATTGACTTTATTGTATAATTGACTCTCGCTTTCTTGGTGCATTGTCATGAAAAAACATCTTAATATCAAAGAAACAATCACTAAGTAGATTTTTGATTAAAGATATCATACATTTTTCCAAGAAAACTTGTTAAAATCACATTTATGGGGGCTTTGTGGAAAGATTAGCCATTTTTGACATTCAGGGGAAGATAACTCGAAACAATTTGATCCGATCAGGCCCATTATTATCCTCACACAGGATGTTATGACCATACATGTTATCGCCAAGTTTGATGAACATCGACTCATATTTGCACATGCTAGGATGTAAAAACCACATTGCGGAAGGAGAGCCAGACAAACGGGCGTACAGACAGACTAGCAGGTGATGGACGAAAAGTTATCACAAGTGCTTACTTTAAAAATTTGATCCTCCGATGGGCTAAAATTGTACATTGATCATTCACATTGAAATATTTGTGTTTAAATCATATAAACAAAAATTTATTGTGATTTCCCATATAGCCCCAATAAATGTGATTTTAACAAGTTTTCTTGGAAAAATGTATGATATTTTTAATCAAAAACCTACTTAGTGATGGATTCTTTGATATTAAGATGTTTTTCATGAAAATGCATCAAAGAAAGTGAGAGTAAATTATACAATAAAGTCAATTATGCAATTATGGCCAGTGCAGACCACCATAGTTACTTTAGAGCTCTAATGCACCCCTTTGGACTATTTCGAATCCTGAAATATCTCTGGAGCACGAAGTACACATATGTAGAATTCATTCATGTAAATTTTGTTTGTGTTCTCGAGGGGGCAAATTTATATAGAAACTAACCCAGGTCCATTAAGACTATAAACCGCATTTTTAGCTACAGATATGAGGGGCGATGACTTCAAAATGATGTATATGTCGTCGCTCTTCATCAAAAACCTCGTAACTCTAGCTTAAGCTGCAACTTCGAGGTTTTCAATGAAAGAACAGCGTTTTTCTATGAAAAACAGCGATATTTTCTATCAATTTTCACCAAAACCTCATTAAATATTCTAACCAAGAATATTCAAATGAGTAGATCTACCAAAAATATAAGCTTTGGAATTGAAAATCCTGAAAGACGCAGCCCACTATGATTTTAAATTTTCATTGTACGTGGATAAAATATCTATACTGAAAGGCCAAAATAACTTTCACTTGGATTTTAATACCTTGATCATAGGTTGTGAAATTAATAGTGTAAGAAATATACATATGGCATTTTGCAAGAGAAATGTGGGATGGAAGGGTGTGTTCACTCTTTCTTTCCGCTGTTGTTATCCAATGCTATCGTGAAAGGGTTCATTTGGAAAATTCGGGTAAAGTCTAATTGCCATTATTTGAATAAACATTATCAGAATTTTCGCTAAATTTTATTTTAAGGTATAAGACCCATCATTAAAAACTCCACTTTCTAGCCATGGGACATGCATCAAATTGCACACTCTTGTAAATACACTTCAAATAAGTTGATTCACCGTGCCGGATTTCAAGATTATGCTTCAAGAAGAAAATAATTTACAAATATCTTTTTACTCTATATTCATATGCAAGGGAGGTAATTTATAACATTTTTGTCGAATATTTCCATAATTATGCATTCATTCAATATTCTAAACCGTTCAAAATACTTATGTTTGTATTTGGAATGGAAATATATCACATTTTAGGATTTACTGGCACTTTTCAAATTTCGCCTCTGGCTCGTTGGTGCTAATGATGGGTAGTATACGTTAAGTCAGGAATAATGTGTCCCCGTGTGCATATTCTCCTACCCACACTTCTTCTATCGCCTACGACACTAACATAACTTTTCTTTCTTGTAAGAAAAGACATATTAATTAACGTCAGTCTGCTTGTGTTTTTGATCATGTTAGTGTGTAATTGGAGGGGTCTGGTTACAGGCCGTCTAGCAATAAAATGAATGTTTCAAATTCGACACTTCTAAGACTCAACCAGCTATCTCATGTACCTTTCCTGCAACTTCCTCTAAATTAAAACGTTACGTCACACCATAAGTGCTAAATACGAATTAATTAGTTTTGTTCATGTAGAGTGAACATTTTACTCCCGTTTTAGACTCTCTGAGTGCTCAAATTTGTTCTAGAAATTAACGATTGACTGACGGGTGCCGTTCATTAGCATAGAAACAGTAAATTTTATCCTACCGATCTCGTAATGCTGAGTGGCCTGGTCGGTTTCTGTAGGCGCCGGACTGCTAACCCTTGTCCGGCACTGGAATGAAACACTTTTTTTGTTTTATGTGCTTACAAACAAAGGTTAAATTATCATAAAATGATGTCACTTTTTTAAAACATCAGCGTGTTGGCGAGGTATTTTAGTAATTTTAACGATACGTACTTTTAATTTATAAAATGGATGTATTCATTTAGGACGTAAAAACATGTGCAAACATATAGACGTGAAAACTTCAAAAATTGCTTTGAAATTAAAAAAATACGATTATTCTAAAATGTAGAATTGCTTTTGCCTGTGAGTATATCAAACCTTCTTTAAAACGGCAGAGAACTGCATAAACTACACTATTATAAACTAGGGACGATTCTATTTTCGTCGATAGAGTCCATTTATTAAGTTCTTAAGGGATAATGATCCAGTTATTCGGAGCACTCGGTCGTTATTCAGGAAACTTTAATGTTTCGTACCATATATGTTTCGTTACCAGATTTTAGACAACATGACATGATTTCACGTTTCACCATTTTTCGACTGTTAGAGCGTATTTGTTATGTTAAACTGCTTTTCTCAAGATGAAAGTCTATGTTTAAGAGCATGACAGTTACAAGTGTACAAGTTACAAGTTACACTGTTTTGTATCTCCTTATTCATGTGTAAACGATTTAACATCTTCTTATTCGATTATTAGTGCAATGACTTATACATTTTCTTCTTGAATTATTACCAGGACATATTGCTTAATATATACATTGAGGGAGTTTTTATCACATTCGATTATCTATTACTTGAAATAGTTAACAAAAAGTGCAAATTGTGACATTAAACGCCTCTGCTTCATTGATCTAATTGAATGTGTGAATATGCTGTTTTATACATTAACGCATTTGACATGGTCGATGACCATCCATTTTTGTTTCATTTTTAGGCTGGATATAACTTTCGACTGAAAAAATAATTAAAAACTAAGTGTCAATAAGACCCTTTCCGTGACCCAGCCCGATTTTTTCATTTTCGGTACACATGACCACTAACATATTGACCTTATGTAGGCAAAGTATTAACTTGAACGGTGCCTTGATTTGGAAGATATATCAAATCAAAGTGGGTGGGGTAAGTCACCTGCTATGTCATCCGATGGTAATCAATCTCTTATACAGTTTTACTAACAATTCATAACTTGAAAACTGGTGATGCAGTGAAATATATGTGTCATGCACTTTGAATACACGTTGTTGTTTTTTCCATTGGATACCATGTACAGGAGAAAAGGGACATTTAACACGTTTGTGAATTTTTAGCATTTTTGGATGGACTAACTTTACGAAAAACCACAACAGGCATTTATTTCTCATTTCGTTTGAATTATCTTTCTGGTAGTGAACGAATACATATTACCATAATTTGTAATATGAAAATTTTCAAAATGCCTTTTGCATATTCTTGATTACTTGCCCTCGGGTTGGGTCACAGAAAGGGCCTTATTGACACTCATCCTATTGTAATTGTGAAAAGAAATAGTAATACTAAAGCATTATCCCTTTTATAAACATTTCCGAAGTGGGGTCATTACATATGCAAATTTCCCACATTAATTAGGAGCACCATATTTATTTGGAAATTATTTAAGACGTTAAAACTAATATTGATAAACACAGAATATGTTAACAAAAAGAATAATAAAATAAATAGATAAATAAATAAATAAAAAAAAAAAAAAAAAAAAAATAGACAAAATACAAAAATGCTGATATTCATCAATTTTCTTTTTCTGTCAATCCTTTTAGTGTTTCCTGTTAATGGCGTTGAAACAAGATCTTGTTTGCGAAAGGATTAAAAATAAACATCTCTTGTGCAAAAAAACGATTATCTATTTTAACTTTTACAGTCGACTCTCGTTGTGTCGAAGTCAGAGGGGCCGTCAAAATACCTCGACATATCAGGAGTTCGACTCACCCGATTTTGATTATTTTCGATGAAAACGAAATTTTACCATTCTTGATGGGTATCATATGTGTCCATGATTGAAATATAGTAGGAAAAGGAAAGAAATTGCTCGATACGAGCAATTTCTATCCTTTTCCTACTAAATTTCAATGGCTGTATTTTTTTATTAAACACTTTGATATCCATTTGTTGAGGACGGGGCATGACTTTCACTTCGACTTAAGCGAAATTTCGACTTATCCGATGTCGAGATAACGTGTGTCGACTGTATTTAATATTTTCAGAACAACAGAAAAAAGACAATCGCAGGATCCCATATTGTGTAAATTACAACATCACGAAATTGTGGGAGAAGGAGTCGCCGGTCGGATTTTTCTACAACAGTACCTGGAGAACTTTACACTGTAAAGGTCTGCCGACGCAATCATTAGATGGTTGTGTTAGAAACAAGCAATTCATTTTGGTGGGAGACTCGACCTTAAGACAGTGGTATGACTACTTTATGGTAACATATAATTGTACCCAAACCACAAATGCTACAAGAAGAATGTACAAGTTTTGTCGTAGCATAGAATACAATATGTCGGTAGAGTTATTTTTTCATTCTATACCCGGCCACCACATCGTCCAAGAACCTATCATCCATTCTATACATGGATCTTTAAACGACTATCAGTTTTTACTGGATCGTGTTCTTGTTTTTCATATGCAAAGTCATTTGTCTTCCCATCATCCGCGGGTATTTAGGGCAAGGATGCTCGTGATTCGTAAATCAATTGATAGTCTCCTAACTAAATACAGAAACTTAAGAATCTATTTTAAGGGTCCCCACACATTTAAGCAGAGATATCACATATTTTGTGACTATTTTGGATACGTATACAGAACAATAATGCTTGAAGTATTCGATGGACTCTACGACAAAATTGTGTATTTGGACAGTAAAGATATGACTATCGCCACAGCACAAAAAGACAATCATCCAACTGGTGAAGTGGTTAGAGGGATGGTGGAACAATTTTTATCATATGTCTGTTATTCGGTGTAGTAGAATCGCCAGTGTCAATGAAATGATCAAGGCGGTTTGTGTAACATTCAGGAACAACAGAGATTAAGATAGACACTCTAAGAATGATAGAACATTTTTATCATATGTCTGTTATCCACTATAGTGGAATAGCCAGAGTAAATAAAATGATAACAGTGGGTTTTGTAGCATTCAAGAACAATAGATTGATAATTCAAGAAGGGTTGATCTTTCAGATTTGTCATATATGAGGGACGTTCAATTAATTTTGGAACTTGGGGTCTATAAGCAGTTGTTATGTTGCAATTCAATTTTAATTTTTTTCAAATTTTGAAGTACAATGTATTCCTCTTAGACATCCTTACACTTTTGAAGTTCTGATATCCATTACTTAAATGCGAATAAATGTGTTTCTTTTAGAACACCATGTAGATACTTGCCTAAGGACCTACACTGGCGGTCGGAGAGGGTTTTCGTCCGCATGGGGAAAACAAATATACCATACTGGCTTAAGTTTTGCTATAAGAGAGAATGAAGACGCTGCATAGCATGTTTTACTTTCAGGAAGTCTTAGACAAGAGGACACCCTTGGATAGCCTCGTAGTCATGGATTAGGCATATGCCTCTAAGTCGGTTGCAGGCCTGCATTTTCGTGATATTTCGTCACTTTTGCCTACAAACCATTCTTGTATGAATGACTGGTACCGGTGATACTGTTGCTATTCGAAACAGCCATTCGAACAATATGTCCATTATGTTTGAAATATACCGCGAACAAAACTTTTGCCGCCCTGTTAGTTCTTTTGGCAGTGATGGACCTTGTCTGACATTTTCCCAATTATTGCCTGGTATTGACACGTCGATGGTGCTCAAAATAGTAAATCCATGTTTAATCATATGTATAAAGCTCAGAAAGCCAACGTTTGACGCATTATTGCATTATTTCAAAAGATTATTTGCCACCCTTACACGAGTGACTTTCTGTTCCTTCTCCCAACAAGTGGGGGACCCAACGGGCACAAACCTGTCTGTGAACCCTTTCGTTAAAGTCCTTTAACATTTTCCCAATGAAAACCAAATTTTATATGCTACTTTTTGCACAATGAACTATGTGTCTTGTTTGGTCATGTTGGAGTCTGCAGCAACATTTGCCTTAGTACTAGTTCTACGCAGGTTGCCTGGGAGGGGCATCAATCAGGTCAGATTTACCCATTTAAATTTTTATTAAATTCCTAAAAACTGACCTACATTTGTACTTTTAATGTCAGAGGGCCAATGCATCTGGCAAAGTTCATTATATTCACACGATGCAGATATTCTTAAGCATATGTGACCTTTAATGTAGACCCTTGCATCCAACTTAAGTTCTTGTTTTATTTTGCGTACAGTAAATAGCTAACGTATACGATCAATGAAGTTTTACGTCCGGCTCAACTGCTAAGGTCATATGGAGACGGAACCTCGGTTGAAATACTCATCCGAAAGACTGGAGAGGCGGGGTATCGAATCTGCGACCCCTGTGTTACAAGTCAAGCGTGTCACGACTGCACCAAATCTGTCCCCGTATACATATGACTGAACAAATTACAAATACCCTTGAAAGACTTGACGGATTTGTCTCACATTTTGACAAAGTAAAGAGAACTATTATCCTGGTAAATAGTCCTATTAAATTGTAAACTATGGTAATCAACAGTACCATCTTTAATGGAACGCCCCTCGGAGTATGTCAGACTCTGTAATCCAGTGACGTGAAATCGCTAGTGTCAATAAGAAGAACAGTGGCGGTTCTAGTGAAATTCAATAAATACATGGAACTATACAAGGACTATAAAGTATGGAAGATCAGAGACGCGTTATTTGGAGCGAGATTTATTTTTACTTTTAGGATTTCTTAAAATAATTTTGATAAAGCATTTTTGAGACTGAGATTCAGACCGAGGTGTTCCAAATGCTCCATACTTTATACAAATGGCGTCATCATGACGTCATTTGTACGAAGTATAGAGCATTGCCATTGTTCCATGGAGCATTCGGAACAACTCGGCCAAATCTCTATTATGTTGTTTCTATATAGTTAACCTAGGGGTTCCGCACAAAGTATAGGGTAATGACGCCTCCCTTTAGGCGTCATAAAATTCTTGTTATAAAGAACGCTTTGTCCTTAAAGTGACATTTCACAGACATTTTTTATAAATGTTACTTTTATCTTCATCTGAAAGAGCACATTTCATTATGAAAATCCTGAAAATTTCAAGTCAAAATATTGCGCCGTTTACGAGAAATATAAATTTTTGTGTTAAGATTTAACAAATTGTTGTGGACAACAGTTCAAAATTATATGGAATTTTAAAGGTGTGATTTTTGCTTATCAGCGACAACTTCAAAAAACTGATTGCATTATGTTCATAAGAATAACCAATCTTGGTATCAAGAAATACTTTAAGAAAATGAAATAAAAATGAAATGTCCCTTTAAACATCTTAAGAAATCTCAAAAAATCTTAAAAAAAATCTCGATCTAAAGAACTCGCCTCAGTTTATTTTCTTACATTATGTCATCCAGCGTGACACGATTTTTGATCTGGTTAAATCAAAAGAAGCTGCTGACGATGAATATGATGTCACATTTTTTGTATGTCTGTTGCAAGTGAAATTGTGTAAAACGAGGGCTTGGTGCAAAAATATTGTAACTGCACTTTATAAAAGTTTACAGGAGAGGGAAAAAACTTAATGTATTTCTCAAAGTAAAAGAGTAAAGTGTTTTTAAAATTCTGAATATCTTTAAGGTATATATTATTGAAACCTTATGTTAGAACACATGATGTATTCCTTCCTAAAGATTCAGAAAATGCAAAAAAGTGAATTTCTAAAAAATACGTAGTTACAATAGTTTTGCACTGAGGCCTCGAAAAGTATTTATAGAAAATATTTTTCTATTGGTTATCAGCATTTTTGTCTTTTTCACATCCTTGAAATCAAAAGGGCGCATTTATGCCATAACTATGGACTTTACAATATAATTTTATTTTTAGATAATAAAGATAATGCTAGGTTCCCAATGCCGATCTGTTCAACTCGATCAACACGACCACCTAATTTCCCCGATCAAGCCCGACCAAATGTCTGTACACGACTTCTTCTCGATCTCTAGTCGATCAAACAAGACCCCATCCGAGGACGCCCGATCATTTCTCGATTGAAGCCCGACCATCTTTCCGATTTCTACCCGATCACCCGTCCTTAATTCGAGCCCTATACGACCAAGACCCGACCATCTCGATCTATACACAATCATTTCGAACTGATTCTATTCTAGGAGTTCTGGATGAAAATCTTTCTGCAAAGTCTGTTAATATCACATACTTATAATTACTTCATGATATTGTCGGTTTAAACATATACATAGTTTAAATGTGATGTAAATGTACTTTTAGCTATTGACTCACCCTTAATCTGATTAAATATAACGATGAATGCATTCTTTAAGGCATTAAATACCATTATTTCAATCGTGCGTGTTATATCTCAGATCGAGGAATAACATGAAACACCATTTCTGATAGTTTGCAATATTTCTGTTAAGATAATCTGCGCGTGATCTAGTGCTGTTTGTACACATTTTTACCACACGATCTAGTGTTCCCACTGTCGATAAGATCAACTCGATCAAGCGATCAAGGGTCGAACTCAGTCTGCAATGGTGATCGGGAGAGGTCGAGGTGATCGAAATTGATTTGCATCGCTCGGGCTTCCTACTCAAGTTTTTTTGACATGCGAAAATAGTCGAGTGCGATCGAGTTCAAAATTATCAAGAAGCGATTGTGTATTGATCGGGTAGAAGATCGAGAATCACTCGGGTCTGGGGATCGAGTGTGATCGGGTCGATAATCTCTATTCCGACCTGCACCGCACGTGCACTCGATTACCTCGACTTGTACTCGAGTAATTTCCGACCACATCCCGATCAACTCGACCTCGGGTTCATCTGTTCACTCGATCAAATCGGGTGAAGAGGTCGGGTGTGATCGACTACAGATCGAGAAGAAGTCATGTAGTCAGGTTTGATCGAGGGCATCTGAGCAATCGAGTAGATCGAAATGATCCGCTGCCATAGAACAGTTGAAAGCACTCGATCAACTCGACTTATACGAGTAATTCCCGAACGCATTCCCGATCAACTCGACTTCTGCTCCATCTGTTCATCCAATCAAATCCCGGTAAAAGATATCGACTCGACCACACACTATCTCTACACGAGTGATTGCCGATCAGCTTGATCTTCTATACGATCTATACTCGAGCAACTTCCAGATGTGAATTCTACTCGATCGCTACACGAATTGTTTGACGTGTCAAAACAAATTGACAGGATAACCGATCGATTCTAACCAAACTCGGTCATCTCGACTAGTCCCGATCACCACTACCGACCAACCTCGATCGATACTCGATCGCTTGATCGGGTTTGGTCGAGTTAATTTGATCGGCAGTGAGAACCTAGCATTAGAATATTGCCACATTATTAATAGACACTTATCCATCTAGTGAAAGTGCCAAAGCGCATTTGGTAGCGCATCTACTTCTCACTCGAGAGGTACCTCGTTCGATCCGCGGCCGCAGAAAATATCCTTTCTGACTAAAAAGTCACCCACCAATGATTGATAACCTTTGACCCATGTGGCCGAGCAGCTGGAGGCCCGGTTAGAATGTTGTGGTATGAGAAATGACAGGAATCCATGGTTAGCTGCTTCAACCGTTACGATATGGCCATAGCAGATGAAAACATCGTTAAACCACCAAAAAATCAAATCAAGTCTCGTGAAGTTGTTTTACAGCCTGTTGCACTATAGCGTAGAATCATCAAAGTCATTAAAAGTTGTTTCACTTATCAGTAATTGTATTCACTTCGGTGTCACATTTTTTGTTACTTATAGTGATCGCGGCCTATCTTGATTTTTTTCTGATTTGAATTGGGATTTTTGTACGTCCAATTCTAAAAACCGGTTTGGGACAGTGATTTCTAATTTTCTCCGAAGACGAACGATCTATAAGGACGCACGACGGGTTAAAACAGGCCCGTACGAACAGGGGAGGGGGCTAGGTGGGAACTAAGACCCCCCTCCCCCCCCCCCCCAAAAAAAAAAAAAAAAAAAAAAAAAAAACAACAAATGTAACAGAAAAGGTAAAATTTTCTATATTTCAATCTGAAAATTTAGGGAAAATCCAATTTAGCCCCCCAATATTCAGACAAAAGGGTAAGAGCCCACTCAATATGAAATTGCTTCACCACGGGTCTGTATAAGAGAGACTTTAGTTACGCCACATTTATGGTCATGCACGAAATACTCTTAGTTCCTATCTAAAAGAATTGAGCGGTGAAGCAATTTTTTTATAATGAGCAAGTTCTTTAAAATGCCATCAAAATTTTCAAACAACGTTGGCGGCTCATAGTCACTCGGGGGCTTCAGATTCCCAATGAGGACGCATCAGCACATGAATTAGCTGTCGTTACCAAGTTATTCAAACAAATCAACCTGAAATTCATCGACCATCCCCATGTCATCGTCCTTGTAACTTATGGTTCCTTCTGATATTAAAACGAATACTTGCAAGTCGTCAATTTAAATTTTTTACCAATTTTGCCTTTGGTATCAATCAATGTACGGAACATATATCGGCTTCCGAGTACCGTTAAACTTTCCGTAAATGATAACAGAGCTACAGACGTGTATTTCATATTCAGGAAGAACCACCAGACACCAGTAGACAGTAGGAGTGCCATTTCCTGTAAAAGTGTATCTCGTTGCAATGTATGCTGAGTCGAAAAAGAAAGTGTGAATATAGAATAACTGGAATTTCTATCGTACTGTTGAATCTTGATATTATAATATTGGTATCAAATAAAAGATAATTCAATTGCCTGTAAGTGGGTGTCTTTTTCAATTGTGTGAAATGGAATATTTCTTTTTATTTTCTTAAGGTATTTGAGTTAGGGGTCAATTTTAAAATTCACGGAATTTGCTTACGATGGTGAGAAGATAAAATAATGAAATTTCTTGGGATTTATGCTTCAATTTCTATCGTGATATGCCTCCAATTAATGACGGCAAACATGTGTAGTCTCACCGATCGAACATAACGTTTCACTATATCGTTTGGAATTTCATTGCGTTCATATTGAAAGAAGTGTTCCACGTCCTGCTTCTTTAACTGGACCCTAAATTTAGCGAAACTCGGGCGGAAAAGATGTTCGGCCCTACTCCACACTCAGGACTATTTTTAACGCCCCCGTGCCGATGACGATGTTCCTAATGCATGCGTTACGTAAGATTTTGGCATCAAAATAATGTGAATAATATAATAGTCTCAAATCTTTTATGGGCCGTCTATCTCCATTCGCAGATTTCCAATGTTGCTTGCATGTGCTTGTTGTACTGAATCGCCATAAGTGGTGTAGTTTTAAAACGTCGACGTAAGGGCATCAACGTCATGTAACGATCTGGTCTAGTCATTAATGCATTCGGTTTATCAGACTGAAGCCTATCAAATGTGTATCCTCTCTTTTTGGAAACATGATTGCAATCGCCTAATTTTATAACGATGACATTTAAACGACAACGACACCTTTTACGCCGGTTCAATCAGCATATTTTAATAATAATAATATTCAGCATATTAAAATTTTATTTTTGATTTAGCTTTTATACACTTTGAATACAGATTTAAGACAACAAAGTTTATTATTAAGCGTGTGTTTTGATAACCACATGCAAAAAGGTGCTTACAACGTTTGGTGATATGCCAGACAATTTAATCCTCCAAAGTTGCAACCAATGTCAATAGACATGAGAAAGTTGATAAGTTAACTCTCTGTAGAAGTTTGGTAAAGCTAATCGCAGCGATTACGTAGATATATCAAAGTACTGATAGTACTGAAGGTCGGGAAATAGAGGGCTCGAAATTCAATAAATTATCTTTTCTTTTCAAGTTTAAATCTGAGAAATGAACGTTGAATTCGTCAAATATGCTCAATGTTCTTATCTGGTGGTCTCATTAAAATTAACCCTTATACTCTTATTCCCCCGGTGCGTCAGTAGAAATGTGATATATACCTAGAAAACAAATCCTAATAGACCAGAGAGAAATGGTAAACAACATATTGCATTATATGGTGTCGGTTTTTGTGGGCAGCGGACGGAAGGGTTTGGGAGGGGTACGTGTACGTAAGATTTTTTTTTCTTTGGGTGATTTTCCATGACAAAAATAATTTCTCATGCCATTGTGAATCAGTATCCAAAGCTGCAGGCAGAGCTCTAGGAAGAGTGATATCAAAGGTATGCCATTTAAAACACGTCGGATTTAACATCTATGAAAAACTGTACTTCAACTGTGTCGCTCCAATCTATGACTACGGTGCTTCTAGCTGGGAAACAAAACATTACAAATCAATGGACAACATTCAGCACCGTGCTATGAGATACTTTATTGGGATGCACAGATTTGCACCTATCAGCGCTCTTATAGGAGATACGGGATGGCTACCCAGCCTCTAAAGACATTGGGTCATCATTCTCCGGTATTGGAACAGGCTACTATCATTTAGTGAATACAGTCCAGGCCCATAGGAACAGGGGCTAGGGGGCTAAGCCCCCCCAAAGTTTGCCAAAATGCCGTAATGTCTTAATTGTACACTGAAATTTTTGGGAAAATCAAATTTAGCCCCCCCCAATATTCAGGACAAGGGCTTTAGCCCCCCCCCCCATATGAAATTGCTTCCTGCGGACCCGCAGACTCACAAGACGCGTTTTTGAATGTGACTATACGAGTGGCAAAAACAATTGGTGTAGCGAAGTAGAACGTATGATGAATAACCTTGATTTGTCTATCAGAATAAGACAAAAGTGAATATGGTGGTAGTTGAAGACAGAGTAAATAGTTATCATAAGGAAATATGGTCCAACTCGGTTGCAAACATTAGCAAGCTACAAATATATAGAGCTTATAAATCGGAATTTTCCATTTGAAAAATACCTCCGACTGAATTTGGCAAAAAATGAAAGGTCTATTTTGGCACAATTCCGTTGTGGAATTTTGCTGCTTAAGATTGAAACCGGACGGTATTTCGGTGAGCCACAAAACGCTCGTTTATGTACGCTTTGTAACTCGGGAGAGGTTGAAAATGAGATACACTTCCTAATATACTGAGATGCAAAATAAAGTATACACTTTTTGTTTTTCGATATCTGTCTTAATTTCCATCATATCGACTCAAAATATTTTACACTTTATTCCTACTCATAAACCAATAATACAATGTTGTTAAATTTCACACAAAATTGCTTGATTACAAAAACTCTTGCTACATGCCGATTTTACAAATTTTAGCGCGTGCGACTTAGTGGAGCATCAAATATTGCTGTTATTTCGTATCCAATTTCTTTATTATTTATCACAACAAATCACAACGTTAAAATTTCTCTAACACTTTAACACAATATTCAGTGGCTGGTAGAATTCGATCAATATGCCCCTTTTAGCCATTAAGGCCCATTTTTCTTTAACGCAACATAATACGAAAGAAACATGACACTACTAATAAAGTGTACACTTAGTCGTGTAGCATAGGAACATTCTGTGCAAATTTTAGCAAAACCCGTCTATAAATTTAGAAGGAGTTGTGCAAGATAACTTGTTTACACCAAGCCCCCTTTTGCCATGACGCATCGTAGTATGGAAAATCACTAACAATGCACGCATGGTCCTTGGTGACTAAAAACTTTCTGTAAAAAAACCAAATCCCTTCACAGACGTAGGGATTGTATTAATTAGAATTCTTGCATTAACTAATTGATTAAATCCCCCTTTTCGATGACTCTGTGCCCTATGAAAAAAACATTGGCAACGGAAGAAATGGCGTATAGACGGTAGGCCAAGAAGTTTACATTAAACAAACGACAACGTTTCGGTGGCGTTTAAAAATCGTAATAATCTATAAATCGTTTTCTCAGAAAACGTTGAAGAACTAGGGTGTATACTTATTTTTGCCTCTCAGTATAGATGCTACCGAGCGGAACATTATCCTGTCTAAGTACATGAACGACAATACTTTCAGACATTTAGAATCAAAAGAGAAACTGTCAATCGTCATGAAAAAACTATCCCAGAAAAGCTGCCAGGTTTTTAACTAAAGCGTATATGAAAAGACGTGAGCCCCTTTGTCAGAGAAACTAGTTGTGCGTGCGATATTAACGCAGACTTACGGTAATATAGCAAACCCAACTAAACTGTTTCTAATATAACCCTTGCTCGTAGAACCTATGGAGACACAACACTGTCCACGGTATTTAGAATTACGCATTGATATTAATCAACTTCTACCAAAAAGCTTGGAACTGCCATGAGCAAGGCCATAATTATAACCAAATAATCGAAATCACACTAGTATTTAGCCTTACAGCAATTGGTATTTCAAATGAAGAAATGCAGACATGTTGATATGAAGAAAAAAGCAAGAAACTAGTATGCAAAACAGGGAAATGTGTTTTGTGATGTTTGAGCACTTCATAGTTATGAAGATTAGACATTTGAAGTTTGTTTATTATATTATTCAAGCATGTGATCCATTTATTGTAAATATGCAAATAGGAGAGAGAATGGGATCGCGATAAAGTGGTTTCGGTTATAAGTATATGAAAGAATATGGTCAATCAGAGGTAGAGATTTTCCATGTATCTAAGTCGTCAGCAAATTTGTCAGTTGGTACTTTAGACAGACTCAAATTAAAGAAAAAGAACTTTGGAAAAATGATCCATAGTTAATTTGCTCTGTTACTTGATAAATAAAGTACCTGTTTTAATTAGCATCAATATTTTTTCATTGATTTAGGTGTTAATGTAAGAAAAGAAGTATAAAGCGGTGATTGATAAGCGAACTGTTGGGTCAGAATGAAATTTAATTTCTCTGCATTACGGACATTATCAACTTACAAACAAATTGTAGTATTTTAATCTTAATCAGATAAAAACCATTATTACTGAATTATAAGCAAAATAAAGTTTGTGACGTTAAAGAATGTCATACATCATCAGTTGGTATTTACAAGAACAATTACCCACGAAAATGACAATTTCGAAATTATAAAGTTATGTAGACAACGAAGTTGTTCGGCACTTTAAAGTACGCTGGTGCATTTACGTAACTCAAGTTAATGCGTAGTAAAGGTTTTTCACCTTAGTGTAAATGACTGTTTTAGATATATTTCGTATGTAGGATAATAGGGCTAGCTGCTACGAGCATGTCCGAAACTTTTAAACCGACTTACCCCTCCCAATTTTATTGGCCAAAATGGATAATACTAAGAACACGGTTGCACATGGTAATGTTTCTAGTCCTGGAGGCTTAAAGTGCTAAACAAGATTGCCTAAGTTTATGGAGAGTCTATCCCTTCTTTTGCAACAATCTGAGATTGGGAAAAGTGCTTCCAGTGAGACTCAGACAGTTAAAAAGATTAGTTGACTGCTGCTGAGGAGACTGGTTAGGGTAACAAGACGTTGATTCCTAAAAATCGGATATCAGTGAACTGTTAACAAGGTGGAAGGAGTGTGTGGGGTTGGAAAGGCTACGGGACTATCATATGAAAAGTACAGCAGGTGTGAGAATCAAAAACTTTTGATATGCCCTCATAAACGACTTGTTTTGAAGCATGGGATCATAAACGAAATCGCTGAACAACCACGAACTTGCATTCTCTCCTACACAATATAAGTCACACCAGTAGTGATAAGTTATGGTAACTATTTAGAGGATTATTAAATCGAGTTTCAATTTACATAGATCTGATGAATCTGTTGCTCACTACGTAGATTCTATAAAACGTTTGCATTGGTCTAAAAGAGCGGGTGAATGAGTTATACAGGATACTACAATAAGCACTTGTAATTCATAAAACAACATATGCATCATCATCTTAAAATTACTTTTTTATCTTATCTTCATTGGTTTAGGATGTGGAGCCTGTTTTATACAATACCCCTCTGAATTTTATGTCAGGAATGAAACACTTTTATTTTTCAAAATGTGTTCTCATTTTTGTCTATTCAGCCAGAAATCTACCACTCAAATTTTTTTAGGAAGCCATCAACCTTGTGGGCATTCTGCACTCTACTTTTTAGTGATTCGTGGGTTACAATTTCTCATATTGTGCAATATATGTGCTGTCAGGAGTGAAACGCTTTTTTGTTGTCATTTCGCAAGATTGTGCACACAATTTTAGCTAAAAAGTAGTGAACATGAACTTAAAATGTAATTTGGGCACTGCTTAACCATTTAGAATAGTTTTTAGCCTCCCTAATTAAGAAATCTGGATGATATTCTGTAAAATTAGCTGTTATTCTTAACATTTAAATGTCACACGTTGGTCACATTTTTTTAAACATGCCCAGAAGTAATCTTTGTCTAATCATCATAGTTTATACAAACTAGGTTTAGGAAATGAGAATGTTATAATCTTACTTAAAACAGAAACAATTGTATTCTCTCATACTTACATAATTGAGCGCGAATCTGGAAAAGGGTCCCTTATAGCATTTGAGTCAGTCACATTTCAAGATGAGTGCATGCTTCTAGTGAAGACAGGCAGACATCCATGCTGCTATATTACAATTGCAACAGGTCATTAAAGATGGTTCCTGATCAGACTGCGTGTATACGCAGGCTGATTTGGAACCATATTTGGCTCAAATGCCTTAAGGGACCTTTTTTCCGTATCCTGACTCATTATATTGTAGCATAGGCCTACATGTATTATATTGGGTTATGATTAGATTTATATGAAGACCAATATATCCGGCGAAGAGAGTTTTTGTACTATATATGACAAAAGCAGCAAATTATTTCGCATATTCATTGTACCATTGAATAGGGGACTATCAGGTTTTACCTTGGTTGCTACATGATGACCATTATATATCGTATAATCGTATATTGGCATTGGGCTATATTTTGTTGCGTAAAGTATAGCTTCATTTTTTTTTCATGTGGTCATTCAATTTAGTTACGAACCGTCGAATATTGTGCAATTGAATATAAATTTCCAGTAATTAGTTTCTAATTTGCATTTATTGGACAATCAACTGAACATATAAGGCCCTACATTATATTTAAAAGTTAAAATGCTATTGAGTTCAGCATTGTTTCAGTAGGCCTAACGTAAAATTCTCCATTTCATATTCATATAACATATATATGCATGAAATAGCCACCTAATATATAAACTAATTGTTTTGGATAAAAACACAGTGCTGTCAACAGATTGGCAACAGTTAGAAACCTTAAAACACTCATAATATGAGTTTTAGTTTTTATGTACGAACATTTCAGGGTCCGAATCGACCAAATGTTTTTGCCTTCTTAGCCTTTTCCGAGGGTTTTGTGTCATGAAACTGGCATGAATCGATGAATACGCATTTGAAAATATATTCAAGTGTAAAAATATGTAGCCAGTTGCATTTCTGCTTCAAAGAATTGAAAAATTCACTTGAAAAAATCGTGCATTTCGTTTGGTGTAGGGGCCGACAAATTGTCTTCTATTTCACAGCCTACAGAGGCCTCATACCTGGGAACAGATTAAATAGCACTCAAAACTAGCGTTTTAAGAATATTTTGGCTGAAAAAATAATCACGACAAGCCTCTTGATAAATCACATACTTCCAAAAGAAATCGCACCTACTGACCAATTTGTGGACATGTGAAAATGGGGTAGGTTAAGAAAACAGCGATTTTCTCAGCATAAGCTACCAATTCCAGACTGCTATCATGTCAATTAGGTAACTACATATATCAAGCTGTCCAGAAAGTGCAATTAGAATTACTCCCTCCGATTGGTACTAAAAAGTGTCTGGCTCATGGACTATTTGTATGTCCTTGCCCTAGTTGAGTCTTCTAAATTACTTTCCCATGTTTGTAAAAAATATCTGTTAATCTTTGCGTAAAGATTTTCATGTTCACATTTTGTACACATTGATTTAACCAAGCTTCATAGAATCCTAAATTTTCAAAAACTGTCTTTAATTGTTTTGCCCAAGATTGCTTATTTGGATATTGTTGGAGGTCACTTATCACAAAGTCATAAACGTGTTTAATATATTTTTCAGGTGGTGCCTTTAATATTTTGAACCAGTATTTAACTACTCTAGATAATCTTGTTATTTTCATTGGATATCTACCTAATTCCCCATAGATAAAATTGTTCTGTGTTTATTGTCTTACTCCCAGTAGAGATTTACAAAAAATTAAATGGATACTTTCTAACTTCGGAGCCTCGTTCATTCCCCATATTTCACATCCGTAACTAAAAACAGGATCAACAAGTTTATCAAACAATTGCAATTTGTGACTAATTGACACATTTGGAAATCTGACAAGATAACTTTTTTAGTCGATTTACTGCTTTTAAAGATTGGCCATATACAGTTTCATAATGCTTATTAAATGAACCGCCAGTAGAAAATGTCATACCTAAATATTTAAACTAATGAACTATTTCTAAAACTTTCCCTTTATAACTAAATTGTAAGTTTCTACGCAAACGACCGCCTTTTCTGGATACCATAACCTTTGTTTTTTGAGTTAACTTGGAGTCTCCAACGATCACAATATTCTTCTAAAATCAAAAGCCAATCCTTTAACCCTTTATCGGTTTCTGAAAATAAGACTATTTCATCAGCATATAACAACAGAAATAATTTTAGAAAACCTATATCAACACCTTCAAACCCTTTATGAATAAAATGGTCTTCAATATCATTAAGGTACATAGAAAAAGGGAATGGTGATAAACATTCACCTTGTCTTACACCAAGACTACATACAAAATTATCACTTAATTCATTATTATTTCGTACTTTATATGTCGTTTTATTTGTTTCATACATAGACGTCATTACATTTAATAGATTTCCTCGTAGACCAAGCTTTATCAATTTACATCATAAAATATCCCGCAACACATAGTCAAAGGCTTTTGTGAAATGTATAAAAGCGGTATAAAGTTTCTTGTTTTTATTCAAAAAATGACTTATAAGCTCATGAAGAATAAACATGTTGTCAACAGTGCTCATATTTTTTTCTAAAACCCGCTTGTGCTTCAATATAAACATTTTATTTTTCAGCCCATTCTGTAAGTCTAGTGTTAAGAATTTTTGTAAAGAGTTTCGCTAGAGTACTTAAAAGAGTAATGCCCCTGTAGTTCCCTGGTTCATTTAGGTTTCCTTTTTTATGCAAAGGAATTATAACACCATTGGACCATATCTCAGGAAAATATCCAATCGAGAAAAAATTATCGAAAAGACTGGTTAGACATGTTGTAAAATTTAAATCATTAATACCATGAATACAATGAATAAACAGTTCATTAATTGGCAAATCAGGCCCTGATGACTTTCCAGATTTCAGTACTTTACAAGCGTTTAGAACTTCGTTTATTTTCATATTTTCGTTTAACTCTTTAAACATTAACCTTTAACATATCGTTCATTAAACATCAAGATGTCTTCATCTGCTTGGAAAAACACCGAGTTAGGATTATTTATAGCCTTAAAATATAGTGAAAAATTATCTGTATTAACTTTGCACACGTACTGTTTACTTTGACATCCCTTTAGAAGTTTCAATACTCTTTGGCATTTTTTAGTTTTAAATTTTGTAGCTCTAATGTTTGTTGCCTTTGATATTGCAGTTTTTTTATTTCTTGTTAGAGTTTTATAGCGACTTCTAGCATTGACCATATTTTTTCTAGAATCGTCGTTTTTATTTTTTCTGAATTCATTTAATTGACTATAAAAGTTTGATTTGCTAATTTTACCCTCGTTATCAAACCAGGCTTGGTTTTTGGTATTCAATGTATCATTCTTATTAATAGTCGAATCATTGTTTATGTTTATTTTCTTTTTGAATAAAGGATCGCTAACATCTGTGATAAGCTTGTAAAAGGTTTCCAAATTTTCATCCATGTCTGCTTTTGTTTCAGAAATATTGATATTTGTGGATAAATTTGCAAAGTTTTCAGTAACTTCAGTACTTTGAAATTTGTTTATAAAACATTGCTTTTTATCACTTTCCCACTTGTAAACATGTGTAACTTTGTCTTTATGTTCTCTAGCATTGTAATTGCCCTGAATATTAGTTACACTTTTATTGTCGTTTAACAATGTTTCATTACCCCTTAAAATAAAGGTTACTAAGCAATGATCAGACAAAATATTTGGCTCATGTATTCTAAAATTTTATATATGATCAAACATAGCATATTTACATAACACTAAATCTATAACACTGATACCTTGTGAATTTATACAAGTAAAGTTGCCATTCAAATCTACACGGTACGGAAACTACAGAGACAGAGCCATTGGCTCTGCCGCTTAAATCCTCTGGGGCGCTTCCTGCCATGTTTGGCTCTGTCTCTGGGGTCGCGATTTTTTGACAAAAACAGGTGAGTGTTCAACTTTGTTGTTCATTTATTTTCTTCTGGTGCTTAAAATCGAAAAACCGGGAATGTCATGCTCCCCCAAGACCATTTATCTGCCAGTTCTAATTCTGCGGGCTTCAAAGTCGGCAGGGTTTTCACAGGATCATTGTCGTCGTGGGTCGACCCTATGTGATTTTTTCTTGTTTACATCATGTATTAATGTACATTCATGTACATTTCAACGGTAAATAGCCAATTGCTACAGCCAAAACATGTGATATACTAATCGAGGGATAATAAGACATTGCTTTCCCATGTAGCAAAACCTTAGAAATGATTGGCAAACGTAAAGTTTGAGCAATTTCTATCGGTGGCTCTGTCTCTGGCGGCTGGCTCTGTCTCTGGTGGCTGGCTCTGTCTCTGCGTGCTTGGTGAAAAAAAATAATATATCACACAATTTGTGTCGAAGTAATTTACTCACACACCGAATAGATCATATTGTGTATGGCAAATGGTTCAGTCACCGATTAAACCCTTTGCAAAACATCGAACATTCAGCGTTGTTCAATTTCAAAGCTACAATTAAACAATGTTTTTTGAATGATCAAAGATCAGCGAGTCGAAATTGACGGGGGAAGAGGGATTTCGATTTATGTAAACATGTGACTCGGAACCGAATGTCGCCGGCCAGCCAAAGGCATTCAACGGTAGATGGGGGATGCAAGCATAACAACGACAGATTTAACCTTCTCGAATCTAATGTATGACTGATACGTCTGATGTCTAAAAATAGAAATGTAAACAATCATAAGAAATAGCTCAATAGACAATGAAATGATACGTACATGGTTCTAAACATGGATTAAACAATGTATAAAATGAATAGGGAAATTGTCCAACATACCTGCATTTACGTTAAGATGTAAATGCTAATAATTTATCGACAATAACAAATGACTTGTGATGGTTCGTGATAAAATGGCGGATGGAATGATGTGCTCGATTAATAGTTTCGTGTATAGTTTCTGTAAGTAGAATCGATTAATAGATAAACTACACCATAACAGATTAAACTACCGTAACCATTTGACTAACTAAAGATAAATGACCTTAGAATTTGGTAAATACTAAATATCCATGACGTATTCGATATATTCGACCCTATGACACATTCCCCCTGGCAGAAAAATGGCGTCCCGACATTTCAGTAACGGCTTGGGTGCATCTGAAAACATGAGAAAAACATGAGTATTAAATGTAAGATGAGAACTGTATGAAACGATTAAAAGTCATATTGACTATTACCAACAGCATATGGTAATTCATCCTGCAAAGCGCACATTGCTACTCCAGTCTGTTTCTATACCTGAAAATAGGAAAGGGAAACATGTTAGAGAAAGGCCTATGGTCTCTGTAGTACCCATTCATCTGACCGTTGCCAAGTGGGTGGACGACGTTGACGTCTTGGACGTTGCGGAGTTCCTGTCTCGTCGGAATTGACACTCTCTCTCCTTCTCTGTGGAATCACATATTTTCTGGTCTCCTTATCAGCGTTATCAATTTCTTCTATTTGGGCAGTTTTCAAAGGAAGAAGAAGGTTCCTGTGAACAGTCTTGGTCTTCTTTGATGAGCCGTTCCTTTTCTTGATCACATACACTGGTGTGTCAAGATTAGGTTGCTCTATCACTATGTACGGATCTGATTCCCACCTGTCCGCGATCTTCTGTTTACCTCTGAGGGAAACATTTCGGACAAGGACAATGTCACCTGTTTTAACGAAAGCAGCCTTGGCCTTTTTGTCGTAGTGCGACTTGTTTGTCTCAGCTGATTCCTCTGCTGTCACTTTCGCTTTACTGTAGGCAAACGAAAGCCGATCCTTCAGTTTCCGTACATAGTCATTCCTACTCTTTGAGTATAGCTCATCAAAGCTAAGTCCCAAAAGAGCATCAATGGCCAGCTTTGGTTCCCTGCCAAACATAAGAAAATAAGGCGAATAACCCGTGCTCTCATGTATAGTCACGTTGTACGCGTGGACTAAAGGAGCGACATAACTCTTCCAGTCAGATTTCTTTGAATCATCTAGGGTACCGAGCATTTTCAGAAGAGTCTGATTGAATCTCTCGGTCATACCATTACCCATGGCATGGTATGGAGTTGTATGAGATTTGCTCACTTGCGCTATATTGCACAATTCCTGAATGAGAGACGATTCAAAGTTTGGTCCCTGGTCACTGTGGATCTTGGCTGGAAACCCGTAATGGGTAATAAACTGCTCGAAGAGGACTTTAGCTGTAGTCCTTGCCGTCTGGTTCTTTGTCGGATAAGCCTGTGCATATCGTGTGAAGTGATCAGTAATCACTAACACATTTTCAAAACCGCCTTTGGATTGTTCTTAACTGAGGAAGTCTAGACAGATTATCTCCATAGGCGCTGTTGACGATATGGGAACCAATGATGCTGTGGCTGGTTTGGACTTCCGAGCAGTACATCTCCGACAACAACGAACTCTTTCTTCAATAAATGCATCCATCCCAGACCAATAGAAACGTTGCTTAAATAATGAAGTCGTCCTGTCTCGTCCTTGGTGACCGAGATCATCATGCAACGCCTTAAATATCTCTTCTCTCAGATTTTCGGGTAGAAGGAGTTGTTTGTAAGTTTGGCCCTTATACTTAGATATTCTATAGAGGACCCCGTCTCTGACTTGTATATTCTCCCAATCCCGCAAATACCTGGCTGATGAATCTGACTGGTCACTAACCCGCGTAGCTAAAGGTTTCGTGCCTGATTCAATATGACCAAATATCCGTGAAAGAATAGGGTCCGAACGCTGTGCCTTCTTCCAATCCTTCGAACTGAGAGTTACCGTCTCCAAAACAGACTGGTCAACATCCTGACAAGCATCGACTTCGATCGTGTCGACTGTATCCGGATCCACAAGAGAGTAGACGACGGGTGTTTCAACAGGTGAAGCAGATGATGCAAGAGCAAGTGCGGAGACAATATGGCTGTCGATTTGCTTATTTGCAGGCGGTATTCTAGACAGGCTATCAGCATCTATGTTTTTCTTGCCTGACCTATAGCTAGTCTTGAAATTGTAATTCGACAGAGCTGCCAACCATCGGTGACCAGCAGCGTCTAACTTAGCCGATGTTGTGACATATGTTAGCGGATTGTTGTCTGTTACAACCTCAAACGACGAACCATACAAGTAATCATGGAACTTCTCAACCACAGACCACTTCAGTGCTAGGAACTCCAACTTATGGGCTGGGTAATTCCGCTCCGCTGGCTTCAGACTTCTACTTGCATATGCAACAACACGATCAAGACCATCCTGCTTTTGGTACAATACGGCACCAAGACCCTTAGATGATGCGTCTGTGTGTAGTTTAAATGGGAGATTATAGTCTGCGTAAGCCAAAATGGGAGGATTGATCAGCTGTTCTCGGAGTTCATCAAAAGCAGTCTGTTGCTCTAAGCCCCAAACAAATGGTTGTCGTTTTTCCTTCTTCTTTGAAGGTTTGTCTGTCTTAAGTGGATGGCCGATTAACAAGTTATTTAATGGCCGTGCAATTGCGGCAAAATCCTTAATAAACTTGCGAAAATAACCGACAAACCCCAGGAACTTACGAACCTCCTTGACACTTTTCGGCACGGGCCAATTTTCAACCACTCTCGTCTTCTCTGGATCTGTTTCAATACCCCTGCTCGAGACAACATGTCCAAGGTAGGTAATCTTTTCCTTAAAGAATTCACATTTCTTCGGATTGACCTTCAGATTGTTGGTTGCTAGACGTTCAAATACAGCATCTAAACGATCGATATGTGAATCAATATCTTGCGAAAAGATCACTATATCATCAAGATAAATAAGACAGTCTCTCAAGTTCAGGTCCCCCATGCAACGTTCCATTAAACGTTGAAACGTAGCAGGGGCATTGCACAATCCGAAAGGCATTCTATTACACTCGTAGAATCCTAACCCCCAAACTGAGAATGCTGTCTTCTCCTTGTCTTCCTCGTCCATCTCTACCTGCCAATAGCCAGACTTTAAATCTAGTTTGGAAAAGAATTTCGACCCACTGAGAAGATGTAGAGTGTCATCGATCCTTGGCATCGCATATGCATCTTTCTTTGTTTTGTTGTTAAGCTTTCTGTAGTCAATACAGAATCGTATCGACCCATCCTTTTTCTTAACAACCACTATGTTCGATGACCAAGGACTTTTCGACTCCCTAATTGCACCGATCTCTAGCATCTCCTTTAAGTGTTCTCGAACCTCATTGAAGACTGCTGGGGGAATTCTCCTATATAGCTCTTTAAACGGTGCATCATCCGTCAGATCAATCTTATGTCTGACAGCTGAAGTGCGTCCAAGATCATGTGGGCCTTTCGGAAAAAGTTTGTCCCATTTCTTAAAGAGTCCATGAATTTTCCACTTTTGACTGTCTGAGAGGTCGGAGTCATCAATGTCTATTCCGAAGTCGTCATGCAAATTAACTTCCTTCTTTTCTTCTCTTTCAGGTGATGACACAACACTATCAGGTGAGTATGCATTAATGGAATTGTATGTAGCAGAGTTATTTTCTTTTTCAGGTCCTAGTATCTCAGGAGCGTCCGCGTGTCTCAGAACAGAAACCTCATTCAACTGACAGATCTCAGATTTTGCAGGAATACGGAGGACTCGTGCGGAGATATTACATAATCTTACAGGAATGCGGGCTGTTTTTCCTGGATGACACAGACTAACAACACGAGGGCAAACCAACGGAGTTGAGGTATAAGTGTCCTCAAGTGGTTCCGTGACGGCAGCTTCAGTGTCTCGTGTCTTCCTTACGAATCCGCTGATGGTTCTTGTTTCCATTGGCTTTAGTGTTATTCGCTGTGTCGTGCAGACAGTACCAACCGACGCCGAACCCAATGAAACAAAGGCAGATTTCCACTCTGCCGGAGTTGACTTGACTTCAACGTTTGTTTCTTTTATCCGCCTGATAACATTCATTCCAATCAATACAGGCACATGGTGGTGATAATCTGTTGTGGGTACAACGAGAAGTAACGTAGAAATATTTCCTTTCTCAAGGGAATCAAACTGTATGTTCGCTTCAATGTATCCTAAATAAGGAATCGAGGTCCCATTCGCTGTCACAATATCCAGATCGAAATCATCCATGTCTCTCAAAACAGGCCTATTCGCAAGGTTCTCATAGAACTCCTGTGAAATAGAGCTTACCATCGAACCACTGTCAAGAAGGGCTTTGGTTGTCACACCTTCTATACTTAGAATTGTTTCATTTGGATCGCCAACAAGTCTCTGCCAAACTGTTTCTTTAGGGCTATCTTCACCAACGATGCTTCTATCCTGCCCTGAGATAGAAGCATCTATTGGTTTAAATCCTTTCCGTCACCATCCTTCTTCCTCCAGGTCTTATTGAAATCTTTGTTGAATCCTGATTTCTCTTTACTTCCCGAGTCCTTTCTTTCCTTCTTTAAATCAGCTATCTCTTTCTCCATCCTTTCCATCCTTGCCAACAGAGTCTGCAGTAAGTCTGTTTGCTTTTGAGCTTCATTTGATTGGCGGACGTTCACTTGTTGGGGCTCATTTGAAATGGGCCGTTCTTTAAAAACGTCAATGTCTTTCCTCAGATCTTTACTAGTCCAATTAGGCCTTATCACATTTGGAGAAAGACGTAGGATTTCAAACTCCTCAAGCCTTGCTTTCTTTCTTAAAAGCTCAAATGTCGCCTCAGACTCAAAAGTGACTCGGGTATTACTACGCAACACGTCACTTCGTAAACCTTTCCAAAACCTTTGCTTAAGTAAGGAGTTCCTTTTATATTCTTGGATTTCTCCTGCTTCCACGGCTGCCTGCACTATGGATTCTATCCTTAAAGCCCAATCTGCTGAAGTTTCTCCGTCCATTTGCTTAGCATTGAACAACTCTTGCATCATGGAATCCTCTGTCTGAGGTGTTCCATATATATCCTCTAACTTTGTAAGGATATCATAGGAAGTCGCCATGGGATGCAACGTTAATAGAATCCTTCGTGTATCCGCTTTGAGAGAGCTTCTCAATGCCTGGGAAATTAAAATTTCCGGATATAAACCACAATTCATGATGTAATCCACTTCTATTCTCCAGGTTTTATAGTCAGAACCCGAAAAAGGTGGGACTCTTGGCACACCATAACTCCCTACTTGCGGTGTTTGGAAATTTAGTGTGTCATTTTGAGTTCTATTAGTCATTCCTTTCGACAATTCCTGTTCCTTTTGAGTCATAAACTCAATTTTCTTGTCTCTAAGTATCTCATATTCCTTCCTTTTCATTAATTCTTCTTCGAGACGCCTTCGCTCATTTCTGAAATCATTCAACTCATCCTTTGCCATCTTTAATTCTCTGATTCTCTCAGCTAGTAATTTTTCTTCATCATCACGTTTTCTTTTTTCATGCTCTAACTTTTCGGTTTCTTCCCTCAACTGCCTTATGTATTCTCTTTCTAGTTCCATCTCAGTGTCAAGCTGTCTACGTTCATGAATAACGGTCTCAATTAGTTCAAGACTTGTACCACCTTCACCTTTCACCTTAGGCCTAGCGCCTGTGTCTGACTCTTTTATCGGACTAGTATCAATACCAAATGCATCCCTTCCCTGCTCACTAGCAGGACTATCTGTATATCTGTTTCCAACACAGTTATCTCTCTTCTCAGTACTACACTCTTTGATACGATCAGTAGTAAATTTTGTGTGTTCTTCCCTCCTGGATATTGGGGTTCTTGTCTCGTTCAAAGCATCAATGTTATTCTCTGCAAGTAGCTTGAGTTTCTTGTCCAACTCCAAAAACTCATACGAGAAATCAACACTTCCTGCAAATTCATCTATCGTTCTAAAACTTTCTTCTCGTATCTTTGTAGCATTCCTTTCTTCATTCAACCGCTGCTCCTCCATTGCTCTCTTATCTTCAATTAATCTCCTCTGTTCATTTGCTTTCAAAACTTCCTCTCTAACAGCATCTCTCCTCAATTTTCTGTACTCTCTTTCAGAAATATCACCCTCCATTCTTAGTATCTCCACACACAGAATAGAAAAAAAACACGTATTCTGGATGCCAATCAATCAATTCACTACAAAGGGAAGCTATTCTTGTAACAACTTCTACAAATCTCTCACAAAGGGAAATAATCCTTGTAACGAACGCTACTACTGAGACAAATACCGAGTTATAAATAGAATTTACCAAACTAACAACATTCCCTATCAATTTACCATCTAGAGGTAGAATAGTGTCGGCGTACTATGAACGAGACAAGTAAAAGCCATTAACACTCATTTCCTAACAATTTCATTACGTCGCCAGCAAGGCTCGAACCAACACACTCTAAATTGCCTCCGTGTACTGGTTTGCAACTCCAACGCTCTATCCGCTAGACCACTGTGGCTACAATTCATCCCCGATAAAATTTACTACAGTAATTGAACTGTGCACGTGAAATCCTTCCACAGTTGACGTTGTCTTTTTCCGGCTGAAACACAAAACTATTTAGAAGACAAAGTCAATGTGTCACGTCTCTTCAACCAGCTGCAACACAGGTAAACAAACAAAAAATGTCAAATGATAACAGTTATTACCAATAACACATTAACAAATTATGCAATTTACATGTACACATAAATCTGTAAACAATCAAGTCTATATCCATCACATCAAAGAGTGAAAATGTCCTCCGAATGTCTTTCCGAGTGTCACTGGGTTTCCTTAATTACAGATCTGTTACGCGTTACTATCTAGATAGATTTTTACATGTAAGGCCTTACAAATAAATAACAATTTCACACTCACAATAGTGCACTTGAGCTAAGATGGCGAGATGATCTCATCCGGATCTACGTTTGTCTTGGTACCATGGTTCATCATCGGTCGAGTTGGTGGTTGATTTTAACGTTGGGCGCCACTGTCGCCGGCCAGCCAAAGGCATTCAACGGTAGATGGGGGATGCAAGCATAACAACGACAGATTTAACCTTCTCGAATCTAATGTATGACTGATACGTCTGATGTCTAAAAATAGAAATGTAAACAATCATAAGAAATAGCTCAATAGACAATGAAATGATACGTACATGGTTCTAAACATGGATTAAACAATGTATAAAATGAATAGGGAAATTGTCCAACATACCTGCATTTACGTTAAGATGTAAATGCTAATAATTTATCGACAATAACAAATGACTTGTGATGGTTCGTGATAAAATGGCGGATGGAATGATGTGCTCGATTAATAGTTACGTGTATAGTTTCTGTAAGTAGAATCGATTAATAGATAAACTACACCATAACAGATTAAACTACCGTAACCATTTGACTAACTAAAGATAAATGACCTTAGAATTTGGTAAATACTAAATATCCATGACGTATTCGATATATTCGACCCTATGACACGAACATCATGTGATAAAGACATCGTACTATCTGGAAACTATTTAGTTATTAGTAATATATAACAACTAATTTATTTTGATTTAATTAGATTTCAAACAATTTCAGTTTAATACAATATCACGAACTCGAACTGTCATTACTCTTCGTAAACGGTTTTCTGAAAAACAGCAGAAAAAAACTCATTAGTAAATTATGCACTCCTTCGAAAATCTACAGAAAACAGAAAGAAAATTTGTCAATTTAGAAAAACTGTTTGAAAAGGAAATAAAATGTATTAGAAATAAACCAGATCTATTCATATATTATAAAAGAAAAAAAAATACCGACGCGCGCGAGTTTCGATCCTAGGTTCTCTCACCTGCAAATCTGACCGCTCTACCAACTGAGCTATCGCGACATATCAATTATGATATAAATAACCTAGCTATATTCAAACTTTAACGCGCGCGCACGTGCTCCACTACGAGGGATATTTGCAAGAAAATTTACAACATTTTTGCAATAACTGCCTAAACAGATGATTACTTACAGGCAACGTAATGTATATGACATAACGAAGCTAACAGATCTAACTATCTAACCACTAAAACTGTTAGTATTTATTAATTCGTGCTGTAAATGATCAAAATTAGTTTCAAAAACAGTGATGGAAAATGAGAGTTATCTGCAAAAACACGTAAATATTTATACCTGAAAAATGATAATGATCAATTAACAGGACCAAAACAAGATCAAATTTGCAATCAGTAAGTACCTGTTGAGCAAAAATTGAATTTAAACTACATCAAAACTACAAAAGTATACATCAACCTGTGTTTTTTTAAACATTGCGATAAAAGCATAAACTACTTTGATAGCAATGTTCATAATTAGAAGACAAAGTCAATGTGTCACGTCTCTTCAACCAGCTGCAACACAGGTAAACAAACAAAAAATGTCAAATGATAACAGTTATTACCAATAACACATTAACAAATTATGCAATTTACATGTACACATAAATCTGTAAACAATCAAGTCTATATCCATCACATCAAAGAGTGAAAATGTCCTCCGAATGTCTTTCCGAGTGTCACTGGGTTTCCTTAATTACAGATCTGTTACGCGTTACTATCTAGATAGATTTTTACATGTAAGGCCTTACAAATAAATAACAATTTCACACTCACAATAGTGCACTTGAGCTAAGATGGCGAGATGATCTCATCCGGATCTACGTTTGTCTTGGTACCATGGTTCATCATCGGTCGAGTTGGTGGTTGATTTTAACGTTGGGCGCCACTGTCGCCGGCCAGCCAAAGGCATTCAACGGTAGATGGGGGATGCAAGCATAACAACGACAGATTTAACCTTCTCGAATCTAATGTATGACTGATACGTCTGATGTCTAAAAATAGAAATGTAAACAATCATAAGAAATAGCTCAATAGACAATGAAATGATACGTACATGGTTCTAAACATGGATTAAACAATGTATAAAATGAATAGGGAAATTGTCCAACATACCTGCATTTACGTTAAGATGTAAATGCTAATAATTTATCGACAATGACAAATGACTTGTGATGGTTCGTGATAAAATGGCGGATGGAATGATGTGCTCGATTAATAGTTACGTGTATAGTTTCTGTAAGTAGAATCGATTAATAGATAAACTACACCATAACAGATTAAACTACCGTAACCATTTGACTAACTAAAGATAAATGACCTTAGAATTTGGTAAATACTAAATATCCATGACGTATTCGATATATTCGACCCTATGACACGAACATCATGTGATAAAGACATCGTACTATCTGGAGACAGCTACTGAACTCTCACGGCCACCGCGCATTATTCGCTTTTATTCAGTGGGAAACATGTAGTACAGTACTTAAGGCGACAAACAGGGTATTGACAAAGAAACAATTACACCATGGGTAATCCACGTGATTTGGGAAAGGGTCCACACCGAAAATTGTCTGTTTCAAGTATATTTTGTTCTATATCTCAATTTAAACTCTACGTATTTTGACGAGAAATTGCACCATACGCGCCTTTGAGAGGGTCATTCCTGAACCTCTTTATGCATAGAATTCCATAGTTTCTTTAAAATGCAACCAAAAACATTCATTTTGAATGTTTGGAGAAACCATGGGATTTGATGCGGAGTGAGTTAGAACCGGGGAATTTCCTTCTCAAAGACGCGCGTGTGTTGTACTTTATCTCGTCAAAATCCGTCGAGTATGGACTGAGAAAATACACAAAATAGACTTGAAGCAGACGATTTTTCGGTGTGAACGCTTCCGAAAAGTCAGGGGCCTGTCTCATCAAAACATTTAAGAAGTAATTTTGACTTAACGATGTCTTAAATATCGGTTAAAAGAACAATCGCATAATCCAGGGGCTCGTATTTTCAACGATCTTACGACCAAGTTTTTGTATAAAATGTGTAACAAAACATCTGAGTGCACGAGAAATCAGATTGGACCAATCAGGTTTGTTGTTACAAGTAACTACGCAAAAATTAAGCATATGAGCGTTGATAATACGGGCCCCAGGTCTTGATAAATTGGCGATACGCGTTTCTTGTCCTAAACTTGTCGTACGTCATCGGTAAGACAAAAAATACGTCTTAAAAATGAAACTGGCCCCTGTTTTTTTTGCACCAATATATCCGACATCTTTCCATTTAATCCTTCCCAAGCGAGACATTTTTCTGGTGCATTGCGAGAAAAGAAAATGGCTCATAACCAGCATTTTCATATTTTTTTTCTCACAGATTTCAATGATAACTATTACATATTTGATACTTCGGAGCTATGCGCAGATACATAAATTTCTCTCTCATGAGGGGGGGGGGAATCTGCATCCTTGCATGACTGGACATCGTTTTGAATTGGAGCAGTCCTAAATAAGATGTAAACGGAGGGCATGGAGTTGGGATGATAAAGCATTTCAGTAAAAAACCGCGTAATAGAGGAAAACGAATACACATTTTTTATGTTCGAACCCCATCATAGAAATCCCGGATCCTATATATAGTTTCACTTGCTTCTTTTGCATACTTTATGCCAAGCTTTCGTGACAAAGTGCATATCAATTATATAAACGCGGTTATTTCTTAAAACATTTCTAATCTGCAGCCAGCCACACCACCACCACCATCATCATCATCGTCGATTCGTTCATCATCTGGCGTGCTAGTTCGCACAGAATCTCTCAACTACTCCAACGCACTAAACAATAGGCTGATATGCCTGTTCTATTTAAAAGTTTGCACTTGAAACTTGTTACAAGTTTGCACTTTGTGAATCATTATTCTAATGTTGACACAAACTCCTCAATCAATCATGACGTATATAGATAAAACGCGATATTGTGACGATTATCGAGCTCGATTTATTTTTGTAAACAGATTGGACGGCTCGAAACGCAATCGACCGTAGCATAGGTAATTATTGCATAACCTTTATAAATTTTCAATTCGTTTTACGTCAGACGTGGTAGAAATATCAACTGACTGTAGAGACAAGAAGCGTTAAGCTGACGACCCGAGTTCGAATCCTCAGTGTGCCGATATTTGTTTTCCTTTTTATGCTGATTTTTTTGTTTTTATAGATCGTGCACGGGACACATGCTCATTTCGATTTTATTTGTGAAAACGTTTTGAATATCTATCTATCTTTCGATACTTCCTGCGACCTCGCGAGTCTGGCAAGCACTGCGCGTCTGGGTTATAAAAAGCATAAAATTAAAAGAAAGAAAGTGTTTAAAATAGAGAAAATGATAGATAAAAGCAACAAACTAGAATTGATCTCATGCTGATAAAATAGATAAAAGTGAAATTGGTTAAAATCGTGCAGTGCAATGCCTGTGGTTTGTACTGTTGCAGTCCTCCAACTGCTCTCCTTAAGCTGTCAAGGCTTGGAGAGGCTGCAACATTTGCTGGGAGGGCATTCTGCTGGACAATTAATAATGGATAGAATAAGTATTTGTAATAGTCCTTGCCTGTGTGGATCTTACGGAATGTCATTCATTGACTAAAAGTGATTAATGATGAAAAAAATGTGCTTTACAAAATGAAAGATGATAAATAATCGACCATTACTAAAGGAGATAAGGACAAAACAAAAAGAAAGAAAGCATAATTAATCTAAAATACTGATAAAATATGATAATTAGTTAAAGTGATGAGACAAGCACTGAAGGCTTGCGCTAGAAATGCATATAAAAACTACATTCGAAAGTAACCATTCAAAAAATAAGGGTTCAACAGGGTTCGAACCACTGTCTGCATACTGTGACAACTGTCTAGGAGTTGAAGGCCACTAATGTGACCAATGGACCATCGGGGACTTGAGGATTATAGGACGACAATACAAACTAATTCCTCAAAACAAAGTGATAATGGATAACCAATCTGCGCCTCCTACAGGTAAATATTGGTTTTCCCAAAACATGTTTACAATAGCGCGTTGGAGTTATACCATGTTTAAGAAAACGACAAAGAATATTTGCTAAGCATAAACCGAAACGACTAGCAAATTTTTCAGCCTTTGCTTCGTGGGGTGGTACAAGTTAAACACTAAATATTGCTCAAAATGAGGACGTGGTCACTAGGCTAACAGTACATAAAGCGAATGCGTCACATGGTTTTATTTAAGTGCGTGTGTAATGATAAGCGAAATCTCCTTAAAAGATACACTCTAGGCCTATATAAGTCATCATATATTGCACAACGGGCTAAAAACTAAAATTAACCGACAGTTCAAAGCGGAGCCAGCCCCCAGAGACAGAGCCAACCGCAGGAGACAGAGCCACCGATAGAAATTGCTCAAACTTTACGTTTGCCAATCATTTCTAAGGTTTTGTTACATGGGAAAGCAATGTCTGATCGAGGTTATCCCTCCATTAGTATATCACATGTTTTGGCTGCAGCAATTGGCTATTTACCGTTGAAATGTACATGAATACATGATGTAAACAAGGAAAAATCACATAGGGTCGACCCACGACGACAATGATCCTGTGAAAACCCTGCCGACTTTGAAGCCCGCAGAATTAGAACTGGCAGATAAATGGTCTTAGGGGAGCATGACATTCCCGGTTTTTCGATTTTAAGCACCAGAAGAAAATAAATGAACAACAAAGTTGAACACTCACCTGTTTTTGTCAAAAAATCGCGACCCCAGAGACAGAGCCACACATGGCAGGAAGCGCCCCAGAGGATTTAAGCGGCAGAGCCAATGGCTCTGTCTCTTTAGTTTCAGTACCGTGATCTAGATCTTTTCGACCATTCATTATCCTAAAACCTGTAGCTTTGCACATGTCTAACAAAAGTCTACCATGTTCGTTTACCTTTAAATCGCAAGAATTTCTAACCAATAACTCATCTTCAACGTAGTCATCTGGTAGTATAGATTCTTGATCAAAATAAGTATCATTTTCTACAAAGTCTGCTCTCTTACATGTACCTACTCTGGCGTTAAAATCGCCTGTTAAAAGAAATTCACAATTTTTGTGAAATTAATTTTCAAAATGATGTACATCTTCAGTAATCACATCGAAAATATTTCTGGTTACCTCAGACTCCCTACTGCTCCCAGATGGAATATTGTAACAGAGACATATTAATAAATTTTTACCACCAGATAATTAATACATTTCCATTCAGTTTGATCCGAATAAGACTATCTTCTACATGTTTCAGAAATACAATATCATTCACGAGATCATTTTTCACATAAATTATGAGTCCGCCACTGCTTCTTTTCGCACCATATTTACGTTTTCGATTTTATTTAAAGCTTTGAAAACCACAAATATACTGTGCACAAAAAGTTTAGCACACTTGGAAAATGTCCTTTCCTAGTCAAAAGCTATTCCAAAATCCATATAAATAAATCTCTAATGTGTTTGAAAATTCAATTTTCTGGCGCTTCCTGAAAATTTTGTTTCAAAATTCTTAAGCGTTAGTTAGGTATCTTACGTTAAAGTGCACAGGTGTCAGATATCGAAAGTCAAGCAATTTTTAATGACGCGAATGTCCAGCGTAAGCAGCTAGGACCGCCATTCAATGTCTTCCCATATTGCAGAGAAGCTTCCTGACCACACAGAAAGGAATTTTGCCCATTCATACTGCAGATGACGCTCGTTGCCATTGACGTTACAGACGTCATTACTTTCTCTAGCCTGATGTCCAACAATGTTCTTTGTGTGTTCTTTTGCTGGTGATTAAGCAGTTCAGGCGTAGATCATTCTGTATGTTCCTTGGAGTAAGTGGGTGGTGATTATCTTATTGAAATATAACAACGTTGTGTCGTTGTAAGACGGTCCAGTGACAGGTTGGATAATAACATTGCAGTACCATTGCACCGTTTGGTTGCCATTAACTAATATGAGGTCTGTTTAACTCTTTTCATCTATTCCTGCCTAAAAATGACGCTGCACTCGACGTAACAGTCTCAATGATGACGTTATTGGTATCAATCTTTACGCATCTTCTCCAACCACAAATCCTGCCGTCAGTTAATGACACGTACAATGAGATTCGTCCGGACATCAGTCAAATGTCTCCTGAATCAATGTCGATGTTTCAATACCCACTGACGCCTTGCCTGTCGATGCTTAACGTCATTGGCGTAAGATCGGAAGACCTTGATGCAAGTTGTGTGGAGCCTGTTCCGGACAGTCTGGTCACTAACGGTATACCTTGTGACGTCCTGGAGGAGTAGCACTAAATTCATACCAGACAGGAATTCGAAACGTCGTCAAGACGTCGCTGTGAAACGATCCTCCCTGAACGTCGTTTTACACGGGCTACAAGATTTAGGTCGGTCGTTGGTGGCTTAAGTTGCATAAACCAAGTGCCGTAGGCGCGTAAATGTCAATTGGAGACAATTGAAATGCAAAGTGACGTCTCTAACAGACATACCTGCTTGGAGCATGCAAAGAGCTCTCTGACGTCGAACTTACGCCATCATTTCTCGCCTTCCCATAATCAATTTCAAAGAATTTGTAACAGTTAAATTGATTCTGCTAACAGATCTGTGTAATCGTGTGTTTTTGGACAAGCTAGACATTATCGATGTCACTGCACACGTGCCGCACGTGACTTTTGCTTATCTGGAAGGTTGTCCAATACACTGAATGTTCACTCTACACATGCACTGTATGCGTAATGGTTGTCGATCGGGACAACTGAACAGCACAAAGCAATGTTCATTCAATTATCATAAACTGAAAAAAATAATGTGTTAAAAAACGTGCTAAACTTTTTTTGCTCAGTATATTTGGATTAAATGTATCACTAAGCCATGTTTCTGTTAGTAATAAAAAGTCATTTGTTTTACAAGATTTCATTCTTGTCCTCCATATGTAATACAATATCCAATAACAGAGGGCCATTTATCATTGCAGCACAAAACTTCCAAGTATTTTGATAGAAGACCATAAGACAATTATACGAACCAAAGTTCAAAGATGTAGGTCAAACATAGGGAGTAGAAGATTGTCAAGGATTTGCTCCCCATTCTACCTAGAATATGATATTTCACAACATAGGACCCAATTTAAATGTAGCGCAAATTATGTAAATGCAATCTTGGATTTTTCTGGATCAAAAACTTTCATTAAACATCATTGAAATATGACTGGCGATGAATTGTGCATATTTCCGCAACTAAATGTCAGTAGTAATAATTCAAAGCCTTAGAAGGAATGCATCGAAACGCTTTTCGTAATATTCTCAGGCTGATAAAATGCAATTTCAGCTTTAAAATCCGTTTCAAATACTCTCCAAAACTAATTTTTCCGAATTTTCTAAGTTTCAATTATTTAATATTAATTAAAAACGTGCATAAAAATTCATATCAACATACATGCGTCCCAGAAAAAAAACTAATTAAAAATGCCCTTTTGTTACTAAAAATAGACATTCTGGCGGCCATCTTGGATTTTTGTGGTTCAAAAACATTCATTAAACAACATTAAAATATGTACGGAGATAAATTGTGCATGTATTTCGCAATTTAAAACCATTTGTGATAAATCAATGCTTTAAAAGAAATGCCTAGTAAGATTTCCATTTTGGCTTAAAATCCAAGGGCAGACAACTTTGACCTCAATTGTCTCCCAGTATAGCAAGACGGATGTGCGTCAGACGTGCATTTCCGAACTCCTGAGACAATTTCCTAGTTTATATTTATTACATACATGCATACAATTTCAAATCAGCGTAAATGCATCCCCCAAAAAATCTTATTTTAAAGAAAAACACATTTTTGTTACTAAAAATAGACATTCTGGCGGCCATCTTGGATTTTTATGGATAAAAAACATTCATTAAACATCATTTAAATATGTGTGGAGATGATATGTGCATATATTTACCAATTTTAAACCATTTGTAATAAATAAATTCCTTAAAAGAAATGCCTAGTAAGATTCCATTTTTGGCTAAAAAATCCAAGGGCAGACAACTTTAACCTCAATTTTCTCCCCTTATATCTAGGCGGATGCGCGTCAGACGCGCATTTCCGAACTCCTGAGACAATTTGTTACAAGAATCAGTCTAAAAGTTGTATGGTGCTTTTACCGCAATTAAACCTCATCTACCTCCTAGACTACTATCAGTCCCTGGATATTAAGTTAATTATATTAATTATACAAATTATGTCCCTTCTCTATGACCTGTCCTATTTCACTCCTGACCTTTCCTGTCTCCGATTGGCTGGAATGACGAGACCTCGTATTTGATTGGCCCTTAGGCGACACACCTTCCCACGTATTGCTCGTGCTCGGCCTATTCACCTGTGTTGTATTTGCGTTATGTTTATCTGAAATAGACTTTTTATATGTTTTGGAGTTAACATTTGTGGAATTAATTCGGGGTCTGGATCTATTATTATTGGAATTATCCAATATTTTTGGTGAGTACTGTTTATCGCTATCATTTGAGTTTGACCTATTTGACCTAGTTGACCTATCACGTGACGACCTAGATTTACCCATGTCAACAAACACAGCTGTTCTGCTGTCACCTGTCAAATCTATTGCTTTTTGCTCAATGTCTGGAATCATTTCTACTTAGTACATTCCTTCTCCATACCCTTTCGTATCGTCCCCTAGGCCTACTTTTCCCCCTATTCGATTACCTTTCATGATCTGAAACCAATTCGGGAATTTATCATCCACTATCTTTCCCTCAATACACAACTTTGCTGGGTATTTTATTTGTACCTTCTTTCTCTCATATCTTGCTCTTTTTGCCTCATCACTTTCATATAACGGCATAATATGGTTTTAGTTCACGCGTGAACGATTCCAAATCAGTACTTGATCATGGTCAGTAGACGCTTGCATGTATTCATCCGCGTGACGGAACTACTTTTTTACAATGCAATTGGCATGCGATAAAGTATTGCATTTCCGACAATACTTGTTGCACAATGGCATGCTTGGCCTGCGATTAAGTATTGTCCTTAAATATCAAAATGCGGTTGCATTTGAAAAGCAATTACTATTTTATTCCAAAACTATTTTAGTAACACATTTACAGTATTGAATGTGCGTAATTCCACATTTCTGTCACATTTGCACATAACTTGACGAGCCCGTTAATTGGTATCCTTACCCAAATTGTTAACAAATCCATAATATTGACATACCTTCGTCGCCTCCATATATGGTATTGTTTTAGTTCACATATTTCTGTACAAAGGCTAATTTTAACACAACCCGCATTTTTCAAACTAGTGCAAGATTGTTCCCCCGAAAACATTCCGAGCCCATTTTTGCTCTGTGCATTAGCCTTAGAAAACCCTTTCCCGGGGTATACTTCCCCCGACAGATTTAATATTGTTGGAAATCCATCGTCGCTATATATATATGGTATCACTGTGTATAACCGTACAGTGAGCCAAACCGGAAGTGCCACCGACTGTACGCAAAAATATCACTAGTTCACCTCAAAAAATTCAACAGTCATTTTTTTCGTATCGAGGTAACTTTTTATCTATTCATCGCTTTTGAACGCGGTTTACGATTATAAAAAGCGAAATGAACATACCTGTCATTTTTGTTCTTCGTTACACCTTGAAACGGCGCTTTTGTCTACAAATCAGGATTAAGCACTCGCAATCACGGAGTTTCGTTCCATTTTGGCCGTGGTTGTGACAGATTTTTCTCCCGAAAGGTATGTTTCGACACACAATACATAGTATTTTACTGATGGAAAAGTCGTTTAATCTAATATTTTGAAAACCCAATTCTCCGTTTTGCAACGGGAGCTCGGATATTTGAAAAAAGGCCTACTGAAAACAACCACCCTGGTGCCAACAACTGTACGACTAGTTTCCAAAATGTTTTTCGTTACCGTACGACTAGTTCTTCGTTACTGTATGACTAGTGTCCAGTATGTAATGCATGTTTAGGTTTGATTTATTGGGGTTTTACGCCGTTTTCAATTGCTATGGTCATATCGCGGTGGCTGGAGCACCTAACCATAGACACCTGTTGTTTCTTATACTAGTCCTGGCACAACACCGTGACCGAGCCTCTACCTGCTCGCCCACATAGGTTAACGATATCAAACCATTGGAGAGGGACATTTTTGTCAGTAAAGGACATTTGCCGCGGCCGGGTATCGAACCCGGGACCTTTCGAGTAAGAGGCAGATGCCCTACCAACTGCGCTATGGTCGCGGCCTACAGGCACTTTTGCTTCCATACCAATCCTATTCATTGTGAAAATTGATAATAGTACCCCGGTATTAGGGATCATTTATGGGCAAATTCTTTCATTTTTTGCCAGAAATCTCACTCAAATTTGCTCAATGGGAGGAAATCTCACAGAAAAATGTAAAATAGTAAGGAATTTGGTTAATCTCTCACTGAAAATTCATTTTCTCTCATTAGTTTTGGCTGAATGGGACATTTTCTCTTAAGCAGTTTCAGAGTCAGAATTATCCCTGCTGTATTATATATTTATCATACGAATAAAATAAATATGTTAAAACTAAACAAAGTTGGATTTTGGGTTTATCAAATTCTTAAAAAAATACAGAGTTGGCACTCGTTTTGCCGACATCGGATAACCCTATTTTTTGCTAAGTCGTAGTGAAGTACCGTTTTCATAAAATGGGTATCAAGTATGTTAAACAATATTATTTTGAAATAAATGTAGCGATTGAAATATATTTAAAGAATGATAGAATTTGTCCCTTTCGATCAAGTTATTTTCTTTTTCTTTATCAGGAAGGAAAAGGACAGAATTCTTCAATGGTGCCAACACTGTTCATTAGGCCTATACGGGGATATACCCTTTATTTGCCATCGGTCATATGATACTAACAGACGTATCAACAAGGATATGAACATGTATTTTATCTTAAATTACATCTCAAAAGTACAAATAACAACCTGGTGATGAATAGAATTCTTTCCTTTTTCCACCAACATTTTCTTTGTTAAAGGACTATTTCAATTCGAAATCACGAAAGTAGGTTGAAGTATGGATTCGTTTTGTTCCTATTTACTTTCCTATGTACATGTTTCACTTTTTAGAAATTTTAGAAATTTTGAATAACTATGGGCCAATTCAATTCAATTAGAAATGCCTAGATTTATACACATTTCTAAAGATTCTTCTCCTTTTACATCTTCTTGCCAAATATAATTTTCGGGACACCAAATCTCCTGCTTTTGTACAGCCAGCAGCTAGAGCTTAGATCTAAAATAACTTTAGACTTGTAGCAACATTCTGCCTGATCGCCGATGAGTGGTCACCGACTGTTTATCGACTTAGTGTATCGGACAAGAAATGCCACTGTTTGATTTGTTGATTTTCGCTGATCGATTTCTAGTTATGAAATAATAACGAGTTCAGAGGTATCTATTCGCCAAATAAAAACCGATGTGCGACGGACTACATCATCAGTGTTGGTAAAAACCGAGGCGCTCAGCACCGAGGTATTTGCCTTAACATGTAGTTCAGAGCACAGATGTTTTTATTTGGCAAATAAAGACCTCTAAACTTGTTATTATATCCATTATAACACTCTAAATACAGACGCGCTGCCGATCATGAAAATATTCTGTTTTTGTTGACTGATGCCTCTATCAATCAATGACATTCCGCCAACTAATTTTCAATAATATCTCCGATTCTACTAAAATATGCCAGTACCACATCTCCGGGTCGTCCGAACTTTTATGTGAAACCTCCTGAAGACGCAAAGCAACACCTGCGCAGACACAAGGGCTGTGACATTAACTCCCCGGACATAAAGTACAATTCATGTATTCTGCTAGTTTATACCAACCGATCAATCGGCTGTGTTTTCTCTGTTTTGAAAAAGTCGGTGAAGTCTCATTGACTAGTTGCTGAAAATCTGTCGGGATTCTGCCGAACATCTAACGGACTCTAACTAAATATTCTATGACCCTGGTAGATGAAAACGGCGTAAAACCCCAATAAACTCAAACTCTAACTAAATATTTAAAGCATCGTCGACGTTCCAACTTCCAGGCAATTTCATGTAACACCGACTTTCTTAAATCGGCCGGTATCAAATATTTTAGCCGCCAACGCTGGGGCGTCGCTTTTATGTGACTACTCGACCAAACCATTCCTCAGTCAAATGACTAACTTGGTATACTTCTATATTGTAATTTGAGCATAGAAACAACCTAGAACCGCACACATGCCCATACCGCCGATGCCTATTTGACTCTACCAGGCAAAAATCACATAAAATGTGGTGGCGCCATTTTATCAGCGATTTCGCTCGTTTTGTTGCTGTCAGACCAGTAGAAAATATTGACTTACGACTAACGTCGATTTGTTTTGAAGTGACTTGTTTTCCAATCAGCCACATTAAAGCATAGCCTTGACAGTGGCTGTTACCTTTATTTTGCAATTAGGCTGGTATGCAGGTCATCGGATGAAACTGATTCCGTGGCATTTTTGGTCGGTAAAGCGTTGACGACATCTCACCGGCGATTGGACTGAATACTTCAATTATACACATCACAAACATGTTTGATCTCTTTTGTCGTGTCGTGCTTTAAATCGCCGATAAAAGAAAAAAACGACAAATTTTACACCAGATTAAAACTACCTGATCAACTGGGGACATGTTAGATTTTGATTTTATTGGATTCTACGCCGTTTTCAACTGCTATGGTCGTATCACAGTGGCTGTGGCACCTAACCATAGTTACCTGGTATTTCTCTCACCAGTACCATCACAATATCCAAACCCAGCCTCCAGCTGCTCCCTCATATAGATAACACCAATTGTGAGTGACAATTGACTTTTGTCAAATGTCAGAATGGAAACTGGCTGGGGTTCCAACTCGCGACCCCTAACGGCATGTTAGATATATAAAGAATTTAGTAAAGGGTCAAATACTTTTTACAGACAATTGGTCAGCATACATCCATTCATCTGACAATGAACAGCCAACATTTCCAACATGTTCTTAATGTAGTCAATTCCTAATGAGACTCTCGCGACGTCGGAATTATTCAGGTAAAGTCGTTAACATGTGCCAGTGGAACGTTCCACCACCGAATGTTTACAATGTTGCAGGCATAAGTTCGGATTAGGTAACAAAATTTGAACGATATCCCTCGAACAATTCCAATGTAGCATGATTCCCAATAAGACTGGTCTACCTTGATTCAGTTATCAGCAATTTCTTGATAAGTTGGCAAAGCGGACATGTATCACTCTACCATACGTCGGCAAAGTCATAAGCCATCAAAGCAGAATATCAGTATACAGCCATTCATCTGACTAAGTACAGTCGATATTTCAAACATATTCTTAATGTAGTCCATCCCTAATGAGATTCACGCGACAAAGGAATTATTCAGGCAATGTGGTTAACATGCGGCGGTGCAACATTCCACCGCCGTATGTAAACGACGTCACACATGTAAGTTCGGATAAGGTAACATATGTAAACGATGTTGAACGAATCTCATTTGGGTTGGACTACCTTAATTCAATTATCAGCAATTTCTTGATAAGTTGGCAAAGCGGACATGTATCATTCTACCATACGTCGGCAAAGTCATAAGCCATCAAAGCAGAATATCAGAATACAGCCATTCATCTAACAAAGTACAGCCGACATTTCTAACATGTTCTTAAGGTATTCCATCCCTAACGTTTCACAGCGGAATAATTACAATGTTGCACATATAAATTCGGATTACGTTACAAAGGTTAACGACGTCGATCGAAAAATTTTGAAGGCGCTCGAATTTCATTAGGAGTGGAATAACTTAATGCGATTATGAGCATTTTTATTTTTGATAAGTTGGCAAAGCCGACATACACTTTTATCATTCTGCCATATGTCGGCAAAGCCATAAGCCTTCAAAGCAGAATCCCAGAATACAGCCATTCATCTGACAAAGTACAGTCGACATTTCAAACATGTTCTCAATGTAGTCCATCCGTAATGAGATTCGTGTGACATCAGAATTATTCAAGCAATGTCGTTAACATGCAGGGGTGCAACGTTCCACCATCTCATGTTAACGATGTCACACGTATAAGTTCGGATTAGGTAACAAATGTTAACGATGTCGCATGAATCTCATTTGGGTTGGACTACCTTAATTCAATTATCAGCAATTTCTTGATAATGTGGCGAAGCGGATATGTATCATTGTACCATACCTCAGCAAAGCCACAAGTCATCAAAGCAGACTATTCGAATACAGCCATTCATTTAACAAAGTACAGCCGACATTACCAACAAATTCTTAAGGGGGAATGCTCCAGTTTTTCGGAACAGTCGGTCATTACTGTAGTAAATTAAATGTTTCGTACCAATATGTTTCGCTACCATATTTTCAATGATATAACACATCATTACAATTTACCATTTTCGACGGTAAAAGTGTATATATTATGCGAAACTGATTACCTCAAGATGGAAATCAATTATTTAGAGCAAGGCAGTCGTAAGTGTGTATGCAGTTACCACTGTTTTGCGTCATTTTATTCATATGTAGCTGACCAAAATTGCTTTAATTCACTAATAAGTGCGCCGACCTATTTATTTTCTGTTTGAATTATTACAAAGACATGTTGCTTAATACAATGCGGGAGTTTTATCAAATTGTATTAAGTAGAACTTGAAATATTTCCAAAAATATGCAAATTTGACATGAAACACTCCAGCTTCATTGATCTAAATGAACACGTAGGCATGATGTTTTACACATTTACGCGTTTATAATAGCACCTATTTGGGGTTTTCTGTTCTTATTAAATGTATGGCGTAATTTAAATCCGTTTTCGGGACTAAACGATGAATATACAGCATTTTATTAGCATTTTAGTGACCTTGATACGAATGCCTATAAAATTCAAACAAGATCGCTGACCATCCATTCTTATTTTTCAATTGGTAATAACATGTAATTTCAACATACAAAATGTAAATAAATTCTATTATTGGGAAAAAAATAGGAAACTGGAGCATTCCCCCTTCAGGTAGTCCATCTCTAATGAGATTCACGGGACGTTGGAATTATTTGGGTATTGTTGTTAACATGTGGCTGTGGAACGTTTCACCGGGGAATGTTTACAACGTCGAACAAATAAATTCCGATAACGTAATAAGTGTTAATGATGTTGCTCGAAAAATTTTGAATTTGCATGAATCTCATTAAGCTTGGACTACGTTAATTCAATTATCAGCAATTTCTTGATAAGTTGTATAAATGTAAGTGGGCAGAAATAACACGTAAAGCCGTGTTCAGACGTCATTCTTCATCTGTGCTGAAACGAAACAAGATAAAATTAGACAGTTAGGATTTTCATAATTATGCTAACAAAATGTATTACATAATTATGTATTTATTTTACATCGATTGGGAATCAAGTTCTCAAAGCTTAGATTGGTCCTTCTCGATTCTGCTTCCTGGTAACTACACCAGTACTCGCGCTACCCATCCTCCACGGACATAATATTTTAAACATGTTGCTATGCCAGAGCGAAACTATTGTACCCCCATTTCCCAAACAACTTGGATAACACACGTGACTTTTGAGAAGAGTTTACATTGTTAAATTTCGAAGCTTATGCTCTATGGATTTAGACGAGATAAAGTTCGCCGTACGTGCATTTGAGAGGACCATTCCAGGTTGTAACTCGACTTTGCCCCGAATCCAGTGGTTTCTTCTAACATCCTAGCGAAAAATATTTCTGTGCACGTGAACGCTATCCACTTTCGTTTTTTACCGAAAAATACTGACTTGATTATTTGAAAGAAGATAACTCAGATTATTTGACCTAGAGACATAGTGTCTGGCCATCACTCATACTCAGAATGCCTGTTTGATACATGTATAGCGGACGAGAATTGACCTGGCAGAGCTTTCCATTCGATCAGCATGGGCTGCTCTGCCAGGTCATTTCTCGTGAGGTATTATTGAGTGTATGTAAAAAGCGTCAATTAACAAAAGGGTTGCTGGTTTACGGAGAAAGAACACATCTTGAAATAAGTTTAAGGCTGTTAATTAAATGCCTCATACCCTTTGCTTACATTTCCTAAGACAAAAATAAACACAAAACTACAAAGCAATTAACTAGAGTAACGAAATCCAGCCCATCAATACATTGTTATGGTGACACTAGTCGTACAGTTGTTTGACGACAGGTTGTTGACTAGTGATTCTGTACACTTGTCGCTAGTCGTACAGTCAGTCGGAAGACAGGGGTGTAATTCTTCGCTAAATACTCAGGAGTGTATAATAACTAGGCGAAAACAGGGACATAGGGCTTCGAGAATAAAGATTGGCCTGTCTTTCTGTGCGTGTTTCATCAAAATTCATGCACTCAGCAACGAAAAATGACATTGGAAACACAAATTTGATGGGCCGAAAAACGAAAAGTTAGTGATTTGCAACCTAAATTACTGTTTGATGGGTAAAGTATACATACTATCACAAAAATCATCACCCAGGCAGAACAACGTTTACGTTCGCTCATCAACATCGAAAACCGCGTTTAGATTCGATTCCTGAGCTTTCATCAATCTCGATATGAAAACGTGACCCTATTTGTTTATCGTGGTGAACTAGTGATATTTGTGCGTACAGTCGGTGGCACTTCCGGTTTGGCCCACTGTACGGTTATACACAGTGGTATGGTTATAGTTATGCATTATATGCATTATAAAGTGCAATTATAACAGATTCGTGAACTATAACCATACCATATGCGGAGGCGACGATTTTTCTAATGTACCGGATTATGCTATTTTGAAGTCTCGCCTTTATATAAACAGTGCGCAAAGATCAGACAAAGATCAGTCATGTAACAGTTTTCCCTATAAAAACACTAGATATAAACTGAAACAAATTCCCAGGGATTTCATGACTAGCAGTATCGCGGCTCGTGCCTTACAGGACATGATACGGTCGATCGAACTTTGCCGTGAAACGCAGAATGAAATCGATTCTATCTACGAAAAGCTCTGCGAAACAATCCTTAACGAACTGGAATCAAGAGTTCCTAAGTACGGTAGCTCGTCGAAAACAAATAGGCGGTTTAAAAACCACAAACCATATTGGACCGAGAATTTAACTCAGTTATGGTCAATCTTGCGTGTGAAAGAAAGGGACTTTTTAAAGTGCAATGGAAATCGAAACGCCAAGACTAGGAAACGTAGTGAATATAGATCAGCAAGAGACGCGTTCGACAAGGCGTTACGTCAAGCTGAACGTATCTATAGGCGTGCAATGGCTATGGACATTGAAGATATGGCTACCAACAACCCAAACGACTTCTGGGCCAAAATAAACAGACTTGGGCCGCGAAAAGCCACTTCTATACCCATGGAGGTAATTGATAAAGACGGTAACGTAGTTACGGATAAAACGCGGGTGTATGATACTTGGAAATCTGAATTTTCACAGCTATACAATACGGACGAATCGCTAGACTTCGATCAAGATCACTATTCAATGGCCATCGCTCATAAACAATTACTAGAATCGAATATGTTAGATCCACTATATACCCCAAATGTGCGTTTAAATCGAAACATATCGATTGAGGAAATTACCCAAGCCGTTATGGCTGCGAAATCGAACTCAGCCACAGGCTACGACAATATTCCATATGCCGCTCTGAAGTTTCCGCCAGTGATATCAGTGTTAACGAACTTATTCCAGCTTATATTCGACACTAGCATTATTCCGTCATTATGGAGAAAGTCTATCATATGTCCGCTAGTTAAAGACCAGACTGCTGATAAGCGGGTGCCATTAAATTATCGCGGGATCAGTCTTTTGTCGTGTGTTAGTAAATTGTATAGTGCGTTTCTGAACAAACGAATAATGAGTTACCTTGAGAATGATAATTTGTTAGCCGATGAACAAAACGGGTTTAGAGCGAAGAGGTCTTGTGAGGATCACATATTTTGTTTAAACGAGATAATACGGAACAATGAAAATGTGTACTCCGCATTTATAGACCTTAAAAAGGCCTTTGACTTTGTCAACAGGGACATGTTGCTTTATAAACTTTTGCTAACAGGTATCGATGGTAAGATGTATAATTCGCTAAAGTCTATATACTCTAGTACTGATTCGTGTGTTCGAGTGAATGATAGACTTACAGGCTGGTTCCCGTGTTCGATAGGTACAAAACAAGGCGACTGTGTTTCACCGACGATGTTTGACATCTTCGTAAACGATCTAGTTACGGAAATTAACGATCTTGATATTGGTGTGAATATGGGCGATTCACAAATTTCTCTTCTCCTATATGCCGATGACATTGTTTTCGTCGCATCGTCTGAAACCGATCTACAGAAAATGCTTGACACTTTAAAAACATGGTGCAGGAAATGGCGTGTACTAATTAATACAACAAAGTCTAAGTGCATGCATTTTAGACCAAGACGGCATAAAAGGACCGAATTTCAGTTTCAGATAGGCGAAAGGATATTAGAAACCGTTTCCGCCTATAAGTATCTAGGTGTTACTTTTAGTGACAATTTAGACTACTCAGCTCATTGTGAAACTATATCGAAAGCCGCAGGAAGAGCCCTAGGGGGGCTCATATCAAAATTCCATAATATGAAAAGTTTTGGATTCAAATCCTATGAAAAACTATACTATAGCTGTGTTGTGCCGATTTTGGACTACGGGGCCTCCATATGGGGCTTTAAAAAATACAAATGCATCGATGATATACAGAATCGAAGTATGCGTTATTTTTTGGGAGTGCATAGGTTTGCGCCAGTGAGTGCTCTGATTGGAGATACAGGCTGGTTACCCGCTCAATACAGACAATGGCTAAGTATTATACGCTACTGTAATAGACTTTTGCAGATCCCAGAAGATAGACTGTTACGATCAGTGTTTGAGTTCGACTATAATAAGTGCGAGAACAACTGGTGTAGTGACGTAAAGATTATTCTTGACAAATTGGGTATGTCTGACCACTTCAATAATAAGCGACCTGTTAACATGGCTCACGCACAGACAAAATTAAGACAATTATATAGTGCTTTGTGGTCAGACAACGTTGAACGAACCCCTAAGCTACGCACATACAAACAGTTTAAGCGGGAGTTTAACACAGAACACTACGTTTCACTTAATTTGCAGAAAAACGAACGTTCCACACTAGCCCAGCTTAGGTTTGGCATTCTACCATTAACACAGTGTAGGAGCGGAAGTGTGTGAAAGCTTGTCTTTGAGTGATAGCTTGTGTGTCTGTACATCGAGGAAATGCAACTTGGTAAACATCAGCAATTGACATAGGTAAGAAAAAGTTTATGATTGATAATTATTTCGACATGTATCTTATATTTTGTTGTAATGTCGTAATCTTGAATAAACATGGAAGGCATCGTCCTAGTATGCGCCCGGTCTGAGCTGTTTAAACCATACAAAATGCCTTGATCATTTGGATGGGAAAATTGGAGCATGATTTTCACCACATAAAATTGCCATTTTTATCGCTTTTTTAACATTGATCGTATTGTTTATTCCCAAAACTAAATGCCTTTATGTATGTATTTTTTCACTAAGAACATGATTCACACGAAATGATGTCCATTTCAATAAAATTCCCGATTTAAGTGTCCGCATTTTGACAATTTTTATGTACAATCGTTTGGCTAATGACAATTCCCTTATGAATTCATTGTACAATCGCTTACAAGCAGTTTGTAATGTCACTTGCCTATATTTCACACGGATTACAATATCAACACAAACACGAAATTTCGGTTTATCTTCTTTAATTTGTTATCCAATGTTCCACAGGATAGGCTTAGATTTCTTTACCTATATTTCAAAACTCATTTTAGAGTGATGAATGAGTTTATATAATAGCAACGAATGTTGTGCTAAACGTGCAGACTTGGTTTGCCAAACGTTGTTTAGATAAACTGTCGGTGCATTTTTGAAAACTCTTGACTACGGCTAGAATCAAGCCGTAGTTACGAGATTTTGTAACAACACATTTCGAAATAATATTGTTTGTCCGCAATTATGTCACTGTTTACTAAATATAATTGTGCCCTATTCTACATCGAACCATGTGCCGTGACGAAAGGTTACTGTATATTCCAATTTATGTAATTTGGCAGAGAAGCATAATTCTTACTGAAAGATGGCGAATAATGACACATTTGCTGTCCGCAGTGGCCGTGACAGTACAGTAGCTGTCTACAGATAGTATTACGTCGATTTATTTAAGGATAGTGGGTTCGAAACACACATTTGTGACCCATCATGCCAAAAGGGACCTTATCGGATATGTGAACAATTTCGACCCTAGTCAGTCTGCGCAGTCCGCGCACCCAGACTAGGGCCGACACTTTTCACTTATATGTAATTTTCTAAATCCAGAATGTTTCCCACATCTTACTGTATGTTCATTTTTCGCATACGGGGATCTGGTTGACTTGTGCTGAGTCTGACAAGTTTGTCAAAATTTGGGTTTTTGGAGTTCGGATAAGGTCCCTTTTACCACGACGGGTCACATTTCTATAAATCGAAATCCCTCTTTTCCTCGTCAATTTAGACACGCTAATTTTTTATCATTCACAGGTCGTTGTCATATTTCACGACAAAAGACACTATTAACTCAGCTTGCTGTCCATGGAAAATTTATTTCATCTTTTGAAAGTATGTCTTGATGCAAAGATTGTTAATTCTAATGCTTAGAAATGCTATCAGTTTTTTGAAGTTGTTATTTATAAGCGAAAAATGCGCCTTTAAAGTTGAGACAGAAATGACAATTTATATATAAATCTGAACTGTTGTCCACAACAATGTGTCTAATTTTGGCACAATAATATATATTTCTCGTAAACGGTTCACTACTTTGACTTGAATTTTTCAGAATTTCCATAAGAAAATATGCTCTTTCAGATATACTAAGCAAAACAATTGAAGGATATTAAAATTTTACAGCTATTTGAGAAACTTTGATTAGATATGATATAAAAACCTAACGCTTTTTATCATAACATACATTCGCTCTCATATTTTATGCTGCCATATCGAGTTATGCTTCACTGGTCATGCCAAAACGGGACAATTTATAACACTAGGGTCAACTACCAAACTTAGCGTGCCATTTACATGCAGTTTTTCAGATAAATGCGTACTCTGAGTTGCTTCATTGAGTAAATTAAAACGTACTTGCCTATAATCAATTCATCAAAAAGGATTAAACGTTAATGGCTGACAGATCTGCAGCGCTGACAGGCCGTTGGTCAATTGAACGTATGGGAACGTCAGGTTGACGTCGCTCGTAGATTTTGAATTTTGCAATGTGTATTCAGTCGATTACACAGACGGTATCACAGTACAGTCGTTATTTTGAAACGGTGTGACAGGGGACGTAAGTAAACGACGTCTTATGCTGATGACAGTTACATTCTCAAGAACTCGTGACGTTCTAGGACTCCAAAGCTTTCCAAATTTACTCCAGAGTCTAACAGATGTGAGAGGGGTAAACCTTAGAATTCAGTCTGTGATAAACGGATTAAATAATCATGGGCATTAACGCCAGTAGGCCGTTGACAGCTAACGCTTTGACATGACGACACTGACGCATGGACCAGAAGCCATTTGAGATGGAACCAGCAGCACCGGAGTACAGTGCTCATCACCAACCAACGTTGGTTTCGGCGTCGCATGTTGACCGCAGAATTCGTGTTTTTCTCGATATAAGAACGAGAGATAACGCGAATGCAATATACCCACACGTAACGCATATGGTGACGTGAGCGTTATGGAGTTGACGGGAATCTTACGTTATCTAGAGGCAAACCTCTTCGTGCTAAATGACACTGACCGGCCAACATTACATTAACCACGTGATTGACTCACATAATGTAACTTTTAGACAGGAAAATGGAGATGAACACGCATTCATTGACGCCAACGTAAACTTATTCGATGTCGTTATTGTAAAACACCATCTTAAACATATTTGGTTTCAATCCAAAGATTTGCCATCCTGCTCACAGAACCTTTATCCAATCGAGAATGGTTGAAACACGTTGGGTAGACGTCTACGTCACCGACAACAACAACCGACCAACCCGGCTTATTCCAACATGGACGTATTCGGAAATGGAATACTGTACCGCAATATTTGGTAATTCAATCTGCGATGAATTTGCGAGGTACTTGGAAGGCTTGAGTCGACTTCCAGGGTGAAAATATCCGTTATTCATGACGTGTGACTTTTCGGTTGTATGGTACCAGCGTTTAACAGGATATTGTAGGGAAACCGGAAACGATTGCTCTGCTTTATGTTTTTGATTTTCAAGATAAGAAATTGATATGAAGTTATTTGTAGATTTTTGTTCGAATATATGCCTGTGTTAATTTTTACAAATAGTGCAATTTGAATATCCTTCAATTGTTTTGCTTAGTATAGAATAAAAGTAAAATTTATGTAAAATTAATTCTGAAATGTCACTTTAAAGCCGGATTTTAAATAACAGATTGACAAAGATTGGGAGTTCAATTATACTTTAGTATCGTATTTCGTCGGTGTAAATCAAATATTAGGTTAGCCATGGAAGATTTTATAAAATTATGTCACGTGATTCTCCATCATGCAAATATTTCTTATTTTCCCGACATGTTTTCTCTGTATCTTTTACGGGCGAGCATAATATCATGAAAATATCAGTCGAATATAATGCAAAAAGAGGAAAAGACGCATTTATTGCAATCAATATGTCGCATATGCAATTCAAGCCGTTGTACAAAAGTAAATATTTCTTGTCAGGCTATTGTACAGGACTTGACAAACGATTGTACAAAAACTTAATCTTTTTAAACGGCAAAAATGGGAAGTTTTAGACGGTTTCCTTACCAAATAATTATATAAATATCAACACACACATATGCACGAGCTGTGAATGAAAATTTTGTCGCGAAATACCCTACAGTATGCATCTATTCGAATGAAAACTGCGATTCGTAACAGCTAAATCACCCGTTTCAGTTCATGCCTAAGTGAATCGGGCCTAAAATGACTTAAATCTAGAACCAATGGCTACGATTGCTCTAAAAATATTACAAGGAATATTATAAATAAAGAGATTGGTACAATGATCTGACAAAAGTGTTGTGTTTACCCAGAAAAAAACATAAATTCTTACCAATGTCATCCGCTGATGTTTACCAAGTTGCATTTCCTCGATGTACAGACACACAAGTTATCACTCAAAGACAAGTGTTCACACACTTCCGCTCCTACACTGTGATTAAGGATAGAAACTGGGAGATATCAGTGTGAACCCATAGACAGTCGTCTGTGTAATTTCTGTACGAGTTCGGTTGTCGAAACAGAAGCGCACTTTGTAACACATTGTGACCACTACAAGACTATTAGACAAGACATATTTCAAGACATTATAACATGTAACTCGTACCTACAACTTTCTCCGAATCAAAAGTTGTCGTATCTCATGTCAAATCATTGTCGTAAACTATCAAAATTCCTGGTGAAAGCCTTTCAAAAGCGAAGACAGACACTTTATCACACAACCAGTAATTCATTATGAATTTAAACTCATAATCAGAGCCATTCATTTCTATCAAAAGAAATTTTTCTTTGCCTGAGAGTACCGCGGAATTTAAGGTCGTTTAGTATTGAACAACATTCGATTCTGCCATGCTGTTGACTTTACCATTTGTTAAACTAATCTTGAAAATGAATATTAGTTGCAGGACTCGAAGTAGAAAATTAAACCCTTTCAAATAATGCACTATTTTGTCATAAGATACGCAGAATGTACTGATGGAGGCTGAGGGATTGGGCAGAAAACCTTTATTTCCTCATTTTCTATCAATATATTTCATGATCTAATAAACATGTTCTACATAAGAGATAATATAATTTTTGTTATCTTCAAACCCTAAGTTTAGACCATTGTAGCAAGTAAACATTTGGGAAGGGATTAATTACTTTATTGCATAACGAATGTCACTATTACACATGTTTTTTCGGTTTTGTTTTATTGATTGTCTTTTTTAAAAGCTCATATTCAATCAACGTTTTCGCATCATGAGTCATTTCATATCTAGCTGCATTCTTGTGATTGTAATTTGCTGGAGGCGCAATTTTAGACGAGGATCAGTAAACATGGATTTGTAGACTTATCATCGTCTATATAATAACCAAATTACGGTGTTAACAAATTTGACCAATACCTTGATATAATGGATCTGTAGTATCTAAATTCGCCAAAATAGGCCTATGCTTGAACATTTAGTTTATCTTCTCATGGCATTAAGGTTGGCTTTACTTTTCGTTTCGACGAAGCATTCTTGATCTACTAGTTACGTAGCAAATAATATGAGATGAGCAGGTTGGATGGTTATTGGAAAGAATAAGCGTACACTTATTCAAGTCCGATAATCCGCCTTTACCTGTTCAGTTATAGTGACGACACGTGACATAATTATCGCCCTTTTCTATCACGAAAAGGGGGACTGTTGTAACGCGGGTTAATCACGTGTATCATTTATTTACACTTCACTACACATAAAAGGCTGTTAAACTTCATGTTCATGCATCCGAAGTGATCTAAACACAAAGGTATATATTACGGTGATTGTTTGAAGGCATTCTAAAATTAATCTGAATCCATATCAGCTTTTATAGACTTCAAGAAGGCTTTTGATACCATTCACCGTGGCAAACTTATGGAGATCCTGCGTGCCTATGGAGTTCCAGAGCGTATGGTGTCTGCCATAGCAGTAACTTACTCTAGTACCTTGGCAAAAGTGAGAACACCAGATGGCGATACTGATACGTTCGCAATACTGGCAGGCGTACTTCAGGGAGACACCCTTGCACCGTTTCTTTTTATCATCGCATTGGATTATGCGCTTCGATGTGCTATTACGGGTAAAGAAGAAGAACTCGGGTTCACGCTGGAGAAAAGAACCGGCACACTTCGTCGGCCAACGGCAGCAAAGATGGCAAAAGATTTTGACTTCGCAGATGACATCGCCTTGGTATCAGACACAGCAAATCGGGCAATAGAACTTCTCAACAGTGTTGAACGCCAATGCAGAAGAATTGGTCTGCAACTTAACGCAAAGAAAACAGAGGTCATGGCCTACAACACCGACAGCTCGGAAGTGACAACCCTAGATGGCACCAAACTAAAAGTAGTCACCGATTTTTAGTATCTGGGATCAAGAATTGCTTCATCTGTGAAAGATTTAAGGACCAGAAAGGCGCTGGCTTGGAATGCTCTCCATAGGATGAAAAATGTTTGGGAATCCAACATGGACCAGAAACTGAAAAGGAGAATCTTCGTGGCTACCGCGGAGTGTGTCCTCATCTATGGATGTGAGTCGTGGGCTTTGACGGTGCAGGAAGAGCGATCCCTGGATGGAGCATACACTCGCATGCTACGCATGGCCCTCAAAGTGAAGTGGGATGATTTGGTTCGGAATGTTGATCTATATGGTGGCCTGCCAAAGCTCACAGACAAGATCAGGCAACGGCGTATGCAGTTGGCTGGACACTGCGTGCGTCACCCCGAACTTGCGGCCAGCGAACTGATATTATGGGAGCCTAAACATGGGAAACACAAGCGTGGACGAGCGAGGACAACGTGGCTGGACACCCTCAGAAGAGATACTGGGCTAAGGGATGTGTCTGAGATAAGGACTCTAATGAACGACAGAGAAGCATGGAGGATGGCGATTCGTTGTGCCCGTGTAGGCGTCGGCTGACGCCCTCGACTCCGACGATATCAGCTGAATCAAAAGCACGCGTCAATGCTAAATATGTATAATTACTTATCGTCGGGGTGGTTAGAAAGCCTCGTAGCTGCAGCTTGTTGGGAGGATTTATGATAGCGTCGATGTTACATGTATGTGAATGTAGCGTGGAGATAGGGGAAAGGTATCCTTCCCGATGCGTTTCTCTTCTTTCACCGCTGATCACGACTGATGTATCATTACTGAGAGTGGATTCCTACTATACTGTAAACTTGGAAAGACAGACAAAACTAATGCCTCTCATGCTCTTTTTTGTTTTCAAATGACCTGCCATCATCTGCTATTTTGTATTTTGCTTTATTTATATATTCAAAAGTGACTTATAGGCCCATGGGGCCTGGTGTTGATATTATCTTTTTTGTTTTTGTATATGATTGTATAACACATGTCACTATAATAAAAAAATTACTTACTTACTTACTTACACCATTTATTGCGTAAAGGTTGTGATTGTAATGATACTGACTATTGGGAATTTGGTGGCAAAACAGACAATTGGAACCGTTACGTTGTTTTCATAAACCAAACACCTGCAGCGAGTCTCGTTTAATTGGGAAAGCATAAAACATAGTGTTTTCATAGATAAATTTCTTTGTTTTTTTTTTACAGTTTGCTCATTTGACCTCGTGGTATTACATTTGAACAAATCTGCAAATGTCAGTGCACTGTTGTCTACATTCACGATTCATCTTTGTGCATGTACTTGGATTGTAAGCATTGCAAGTAAATTATGTGAGGGCACATTTGCAGGGAAAATAAATAAGTGTGCTTAATTTTCGGCTAGTTACTTTTTCCTTCAACAATTCAATAATTTATCTAGATCTACATAGTGAGCTGCTTTTCTTTGAAACATTGGTTTTGAAGAAAAGCGTCGATGTCATATGATTGCACTAGGACTGTTTACACATTTGTAACCTATTCTTCCGCCAGAAAAATAGTTCCACGAACAGCAACAAAATATAGGCACAAAGCAAAAATTCAAGCGTTTATTAACCATGATCATGTTTAGAAAAGGTATAGTTCACGTGTGAACTAAAACCATATTATGGTCATAAAGGCCATGCCCATATAACTGTTTTCTAGCTACTGCGATTTCTCTGGGATAATCTCTGTCTAATCCGAAATTCGTGTTTTTAAGTTTGTAAGCCTTACTAATAACCTTTTCTGTATCTACATAGTCTCTAAATCTAACAATGATGGGTCTCTTATGATTTGATTTACCTTTACTCCCAGCACCGCGGGTCGATCCCAGTCTATGGGCTCTGTCAATGACAATATCGCTCGTATCTAAATCTAGCTCACTCTCCATAAATTGCATGATCAGTTCTTTATCTGATCCGAAATCCAGCTTCTCTGTAATATTGTAAAAGATGACATTGTTTCGTCTGCTCCTGGACTCGATATCAATACTCTTATATGACAAAATATTGATCTTATCTTCTTGCATTTTCACTAGATATTCAAGTTTATCGACATTTTCTTTGGTTTTTATAACAGTTTTGTTCATAATTCTCATTTCTTCTGCACTAGACGACTGTTTTGATTGGACATCTTGGATCATATCAGAGTTCTTATTAAGTTGTTCGAAAATACAAATCAATTTTTCATTCATATTCATTTTAGAGAAGGAATCAGTACCAATACTCCCACTGCTACGCTTTTTCCTTTTCCTTACTTGTGTTTTCCAACCATCATTGTCTTTTTCATTTTCCCGCCATTCAAATCGATTCCGCGTGCTCACTGAAAAGTCCAATACTTCATCTTCTCCATCCGATTCTTCCATCATTTCTGCTTCTGTGTTGTTAACGAATGTTTCCGCAGCCATTCTACCCTACTGCCGACGTTTTTACGCTTCTAAATTATACGTGCTAAAATAAAATTTAGCTATGACCAAATTTGACCACCCCGCCGCCATTGACCGGAAGTAAGTGCCCTAAATTCTATCTTCATCTACAGTAGTATTGCACAGTCTTGTGGTATCCCTGAATGCATAATAATCGAACGGGTACCGCACGCTTTTGACACTTACAGTCACTTTGCTTTAAAGTGTGACTGTTACTGAGCTATAGTCTATCGGTTATAACTGTAGACTTGTATACAAACACTAAAAAACAAATACATTGTTTAACATTTACCAAACCATTTATCGTTAGCTTTACGAGCGAATTAATGTCCTAATTCTTTTATTTCAAAAAGAGGAAGTGTTTATATCGGGCCATTTATCAACAATAACAAGTAAATTGTGTGTATACAAGTCTACAGTTATAGCCGATGAGTTATAACTGCTGCATTGTTTTGACAAAACAATTAGGAAATGAAAGTCTATTTACGATGACTATGTTATTTGAGCAATTTTGAATTGTTCAAGGGTAGGTCTACTTTTTCGGCGGACTCAGACAAAGTTAACGACTATGCAGCGACCAGATTATATCGAAAACCTCGTATCTGCAGCTTAAAACAAGCCGCAGATGCGAGGTTTTCGTAGAAAAGCGTTAGAAGCGTTAGGTGCCTATAGCTCAGATTTCCCAACCTAATAAGGTAGACGTATGCACACTTTCTTTTTTGACTCAGTATATTTCCCTTGGATAGATATTGGTTAATTGGGGTCTTACGTCGTTTTTAACTGCTTTGGTTATATCGCGGCGGCTGGAGTACCTAACCATGGATTCCTGTTGTTTCTCATACCGGTACTACCCGGTAGATATGGGACATTTCGTGAATCGCTCACGATAGCGTGAACTCACAATATGGAACAATTGTATCCAGTAAACAGTGACGTAATTTGGGACGAACAATAGTGTTTCATATGTGTTGTTGTAAAATCTCGTAACTATAAAAGATGCACTATGAAACGAGAATAATTACAGTTCAATTGTTTTTTTCAAAACAACTGAAATTATTTCCGTTTAAAAGTGACTCTATTATACGGCTTGATTCAAGCCGAAATTACGAGATTGTATAACAAAACCGATGGTTTATCAAAACATCACATAAGCCAAGTCTTTTTCGCACAAAATTCATTTCTATTCCTAAAATGTGTGAGTAAGTGACAACAACAAGCTTGTAGAGATACACTGCCAGGTCATTTATCGTGAGCTATACATTTCCTCTAACGAGACTTGGTGTTACCTGCGAGGAAATGAACGATAATTAAAAAGAAAATATTATCAACCGCATTTTCTCCATTTCCCTCTATATTTTCTGGTATGCAATTTCACAGATTTTATGTTTTTAATCTTAATTTTGTCGTCTTCAACGGCTTCAACATTAAACCAGTCTTTATTTTTAGAGCCAATCAATAGGGCTTATCCACATTCGTTGATCCAGAGGTGGGTTCCGGAGAATCCACAACTCAATTTTTGGAATTCACCACGGCTCACGGTATTGACTTTTGTGGGCGTATCGAACTGGACGATTCTGTTACTTTGTGAGTTTGGCCCAATCTGTCGTAGCCTCGTTTTTAAGCTCCTTCTGACAAACGGATTTCTCGGTAGTTTTTTTGCTGGCCTTTATCCAAGATGTTGAGATTGAGAATTGGTTAAGTGTAAATCGCATCCGTTTTTTTTTTAAGAAAGAGGAAGAAAGAGGGTTGATATCGTTAAAAACCGGTCGTTCTTCGGGAGAATCACGTGCGATATCGGACCAGCTTTTCATTCAAATATCCTCGATTTGACCCTTCGAAATAAATAATTGTCTCTTTTCCCGCAAAATTCTCAACGTCTTACGTTGAATAGGCGACGTTCGCCTTTGGCGCCAAATTATGCCGTAACCTTGTTTTACCAACGTTATGCATAACAAAAAATTCTCGGAAGATTTTTCAGACCAAAAAAACAATGGCGGACATTTTTTATCTCACCTCGGTTCATTTTTCGCATATGTCAAGGGGTTTGGGTAAGTTATCATTGGTATGTTGTGCTTTTTATGCAATAATGCCGTCAATTCACGTATTTTTGTCGTTAACATTCGCAGAGGCCCACAAAATACGAAAACGATCCTCATGTTTCGCACTCGGGCGTTAACGTATATCTTGGGCCTCTGCGAATGTTAACGACCTCAAAAACGTGAATTAACCCGATATTAGTGAACCAGTCAACTGTTTATTTGTTACGTCATAAAACTAGCCGATATGACGTCACATGTTTTTTTTTCTGCGTTCTCAGGACATTGAAGTTTCCGCGCATTATCAGAACGTCAAGCGACGTTATTTTGTGGTTCCTTTTCGGTAATCGATAATGCTTGTTTAAAAACAAAATATTTTAGAAAGAAATAGATCTATTTAGGATCTTCAAAATTCGTAGGGTAATGGTAAAATCTTTGCAAAGTGGCACTGCTGTTGATCTAGGACTTTTGTGAAGGGGGTTCGAATACACAAATTGGGATGGGCTCGTTTTCCCATTATTAAACATCTTTGGCTGGATTTCTGTATGACAATGAAATAATCAGACAACAGATGGGTTCGTTTGATCCAAAAATAACTGTTAGCCTCAACCAACTCTGGATTGGCCAGTGGTATTTAATGACAATATAATATACAGACATTATTCGTGTAGCCTACAATATGACTCTTTCGACTGCTTTGGTAATATGACGCCGGCTGGGGCACCTAACCTTAGATTAGGCTACTGATATTTTGATATCAAATTCGATCCTCCAGCTTCTCTCTCACTTATATGATTTACATACATTGGTGAAAGATTTATGACTTTTGTCTGATGCCAGAGAGGATACTGGCCGAGCCAGGGTTCGAACTCATGGCCCAGGGATTGAAAGACCAGACTAAACTTTCTTGGCTCGGCACCCCTACCTTTGGACGTACATCACTAAACGATTTCTTACAAATGCAAATGCTTAACTCTCATGTATTGTTAACTAAATAAATAATTTTCATCTGTTTTGACCCTGGTCAGAGGCTTTGCCCTTTTTCAAATTAAGTATTACACGAGGTGTGCCATTGAATAGTGAATACATTATACATTTTCGGTCGAAATTTAGGAAAATGTCGAACATTAAGGCTCAGTTTCGATCCAAAGAAAAAGGCATATTGCTAACGTGCTACAGCAAAATAAGAGCAAGAACGGCGTGCATATGGGCATGTAGAAAAAGTTATTGAGAAGATAGAAGCGGCCGATAACTACTTAAGACATCTCAAAGAGAGAGTGATCATAAATTTGTCTGACGAACCAACGGACAGAGTTGGCAGCGACACAGCTACAGCCAGCGAGGCTGAGTGAAATATCTTGATTAGAATTGTATATGTTATAAAGGAAAAGAAATATTTTCTGAGAATATAAAAATGAAATGCAAAAATATATAATTCATAGAAAACTGTACTTTATAAAAATATATTCTAAATATAACTCTAAGTGCATTAAAAATATTTTAAGAAAAAAGAAAAACGCAGAAAATATCGATATTAACAAGGTGGAGATTGTGCATGATGGGATGGATAACGAATACGGACAAATTTGCCTCGCTTCAGGTAAGAAATGGTGCAATAATTTTCTTATTTCTGCGTCAATTTTCAAGCGGTTTGTTGCATGTACCCCACATTACTGCGCTCTTTCCTCAGATATATGACTTTTTTAAGAATCTTTGAACTTTGTCCAAAAATTGATACCAACCGACCAGAAAAACGACAAAATATCCATGTCCCTTTTCGAGTCGGTTGGGATCGATTTTTGAGAAGAGTACAAGGCGTTTCCAGATAAGTAATACATATGAGAAAAGGGATCAGTAATGCAGAGTACATGCAACAAATTGCATGGAAATTGACGCAGAAATAAGAAAGTTATTGCACAAATTCTTACCTGAAGCATGGTTAATTTGGCCGTAGTCGTTGCCAATTCGCTTTCTGGTCGGCTGGGACAATATTTTGGAAAAAGTACCACGAATTATCTAATATGTCATACATCCGATGAAAGAGCTCGGTAAGGCGGGGTACATGCAACAAACCTTTTGAAAATTGACGCACAAATAAGGAAGTTATTTCACAAAATCTTACTAGAATAGAGATTATTTTGTCCGTATTCGTTATCCATCCCATCATGCACAATCTCCACCGTGATTGATATTTCTTTTAAAAAGTAGACTCTATGAAGTTCGAACCTTGTTATGTACTACTACGTCTACCATTAGACCATTATTCACGACATAACAAAGTGTGTCGATGAAATAGTTATATTGTTCTTAATGGACAAATGTGCTTCGGTGCGAGTGCAAATAGCTACGGAAATTGATAAGCATCCGTATAAGGTAGAATATCCGTAATGCGGCTATTTTGAGATTCATTAAACATCGGATTGTTTGAAGCGGCGTCGTTACGTATCCGAACCTATTCGGGTGCAGTCGTAAACATTCGGAGGTGAAAAGTTCCACCGCCGAATGTTTTCGGCGTTGCTCGAATAATTCCGACGTCGCGCGAATCTCATTAGGGGCAAACCACCTTAATTGGGACATGCTATAACGAGTGTCGTTATATTACGAGATTTTATAACAACACCTACAAATTACTATTATTTGTCCAAAGTTACGACACGGTTAACTGCATTAATTTAATCTTTTCCAATTTGAAACCTGCTGCAGTCGACAGCATGCATGTTGATGAAGGTAAGCCTTTATTCAATATAACACAGACAATATTGAGACAAAAGAAGAAAATGCGGGTCATCAGCATTTCTTATTTTTTTCAAATTATTTTCCGAGGCCCTTTATTATAAGATACGGCAAATGTGTCATTGTGTGAGACAGTATCATGGGTAGATTTCATTTGATCGGTCATTTTATTTCTTTTTACTTATCAGCGCATTAAACAAATATTATTGCGATTACGCAAGTATTGTAAAAAGGGAGGGGGGTTGTTATTTTATTGGAGTTTACAGGGGACAAATTTTTACGCGTATAAGATTTTCTCGATGTGGTGGCTTTACATAAAAGAACTGCGTAACTGCAGCTTGTTCAGACTGTAGTTACGAGGTTTTTGTTGAAAAGTGACGATATCCGCTATTCGCTGTGTTATTATTTTCTTTTTACTTTGCCAGTGTTCTGTCCTTGCCCCAAGGTGTTTGTAGTGTTTGTTTGTCTGCAAAGTAGTATCATTTTTTGAAGAATTAAAGGAAATTCAAATAAGAAAACAAGAATAATAATAAAGAATGGAAAAAGGCGAAGGATAATAATTTGTTCATTCGCGTAAAAGGTACGATACTTTTATTTTTACCCCTTTCAATACTTACCACTTTTTTGAAGTACCATATTGACTCTTGGATTACTCCATGTAAATAGACTAAAGTGTTTTTTTTTAAATTTCTCTCAACATTTTCTGTATTGTTACTATGAGGAAAATCAATTTTTCTTTAATTCTGTGTTCCCTTCAAACAGTCTTCAGATTGGAGAAGTCTTATTTTCTATTTTTTTGGGAAAAGGTTAAAGTTTTTCCAAGCGACAATGCCTTGCACATACTGATATCCAAATTGCAATGATTTCCTAAGGGCTTTTAAAACATAGTAAAATGCACGTTGGATAAACATATGGAAAAGAGAGAAAAATGTTTTTTATCAACATCACCTTCTTGTCCTCATTTCGTAGATAAGCTTCTCTCTAATGCTAGGTTCCCACTGCCGATCAAATCAACTCGATCAAACCCGATCAAGCGATCGAGATCGCTTGGCATGGGTGATCGGGATCAGTCGAGTTCGGTCTGCATCGATCGGTAGCCTTGTCAATTTGTTTTGACACGTCAAAAAATACGTGTACCGATCGAGAAGAAAAAAACGCATGGACAAGTACTCGAATATCGATCGTGAAGAAGATCGAGAATCAATCGTGTAGAGATTGAGGTGTTATCGGGTGGGTATCTTTAACCGGGATTTGATTGGATGAACAGACTGAGCAGAAGTCGAGTTGATCGGAATGCGTTCGGAAATTACTCGTACAAGTCGAGGTGATCGAGTGCTTCCAATTGCTCTATGGCAGTGGCTCAACTCGATCTACTCGATCGCTTAAAATCCGTCGATCAAACCCGACCAAATGACTTTTTCTCGATCTCTAGTCGATCGAATTTGACCTCTATACCTGATTTAATTTGGTGAACAGATGAAGCAGAGGTCGAGTTGATCAGGGTGTGGTCGGAAATCACTCTAGTACAAATCGAGGTAATCGAGTGCACGTTCGGTGCAGGTTGGGATAAAAAAAACTAACCCGATCACACTCGATCTCCACTCTCGATTGATTCTCGATAAGGTCGATCTTCTACACGATCAATACAGAATCGCTTCTCGATCATTTTGTGCGCGATCGCACTCGAGTATTTTTGCATGTCAAAATATCGAGTAGGAAGCCCGAGCGATGTAGGTTAATTTCGATCACCCTGACCGTTCCCGATCACCCCCTGCTGACTGAGTTCGATCTGTATTCGATCGCTTGATCGAGTTGATCTGATCGGCAGGGCTCGTGTGGTGATAAATGTGTACAAACATAATGTGATCCCGAGTAGATTATGTTGATAGATTATGTTATGTTTCCAGAATAATGAAAAACTATCAGATATAGTGTGTCACGTTATCCCCGCTCTGAGACACATACAATTGAAATAATGGTATTTAATGACTTAAGGAATGCATTCCTTTCTCTATTAAGGGTGAGCAAATAGCTAAAAGTACATTTACGTCACATTTAAACTATGTATATTATGTTTTAAACGCCAATATTATGAAGTTATTATGAATATAGGATAATCACAGATAATGCAAAAAGATTGTCATTCAGAACAAGACACGAAGAAAAAAAAATCAGTTTTCACAAAATTTGTGTGGTAAACGAACGATTTTATTGTATGTTATGGAGCGAAATAATAATTGGCAACTTTCTACTATTTAGATAATTTGAAAATTTGCCTAATTTTGAAACTATTGACAAAAATGATATTTTCTCATTGACTGCAATGCAAACTCTAAAGCCAGTTATCTCCCCTTGGACTTACAAATTTCAAGAAGTAAGATGGTAAAATATTTTTATATATCAATGTGTCCTTTGCATCAACGAAGTTTGTTTCTTGCTTTGGGCATTTTGTGGCTTTTCAACAAAAAACTCGCAAGTGCAGCTTAAAACAAGCCCCGGTTAAGAGGTTTTCCTTGAAAAAACAACGATTTGTATGCTACAGATTCGAGGCCCTCGATATTCTGGAACCATGATGTATCATTTTTGGACGTCATACATGTGAAATATCCCTGTTTTTCTTCCAAACTACTGCTTCAAACAACCTGTATTACCAGTTTTTTTATATGACACTGGCCTTTATGCAAGACATGTTTACATTTAAGCAAATAACCTTACATACATCTTTGAGCACAGATAAATGAAAAACATATACATGTATTTGAAGATATGATTAATACAATTAAGCAATGATCTGAAAATAGGTCCCTTATAGCATTTCAGAAAACTATGATCTCACATCAACCTGTGGTAAGACACAGCCCAATAAGGTTTTTGAAAATTTCTTGGAGCAAAAGGGCGAAAAACTAATGTCTGGTAACAAATTCAATGAAATCTGTACAATGCTGACACGTACAAAACGTTATTTCTTAAACAAAATAGGTGTAAACGAATTCTCGTATTGCTTCGCACGTTAAAGCATGTTATCAAATCTTATGAAGCAGTGGTATGAGATAAGAGCTTGATTTGGTGACCCAGCTTTGATGCTATTGAATTCTGCAATTGCCTGGGGTTTTGTGACTTTTCATATTTGAATCTTAGTGAAAAACCTAAAGATTTTTTTGTGTTTGCATCAGTCGATTTTGATGAAATTTACAGAAAACATGTAAACGTAGTTGATTTATATTTGCTGAAAATTTAATGAAATATTCTGCATTATTTATTTAATTATGATGAAAAATGTAAGTGTTGCGTTCGAAGTGTCTTTAAGTGTACAGTCGACACTCGTTGTGTCAAAATATCTCGACTTTTCCGGAGTTCGACTCATCCGATTTTTGTTAATTTTTTTAAAATAATATTTGACCATTTTTGTTGTTAATCAAGTACGTCCATAATTGAAATATAGTGGGAAAAGGAAAGAAATTGATCGAAACGAGCAATTTCTATCCTTTCCTACCATATTTCAATGGCTGTTTATTTTTCAAAATGGTTTTGTTTAGGGATATTAGATGTCCATTGATGATAACCGGGCCATATTTTCACTTCGACTTAACCCTTTCCCAAACAAGACCTGGTTTTTACGCCCCTAATAGAAAAGGCTTTGGGAAACATAGAAACAAAAGAAGAAACTGCTGATAACCAGCAGTTTCTCCTTTTGTCTCAATATTTTCTGTGCCATATTTTACACAAAGTCTATCTTTAATAACTTCCAATTTGTCATTTGTGGCAGTTTTTGAAGTGGATCACCCTAAAAGTTTTCCGTTTGGGAAAGGGTTAAGCGAAAATTCGACTTATCCGATGTCGACATAATGAGTGTCGACTGTATAAAAATTGGCTACTGCCGTTTGTCCTTCTTTATTCGGGCCTGGCATTATATAAATAAGCTTTACGACGTCGCGCTCGATGTTGACGTACAAACGAAAAAACGCCATACCGCTCCTTTTCAAACTACCACCAGAATGTATAGGATTAATACAATTTTGAGAAATTTATATCTTTGGATTCGACAATGGTTTTCCTTGTGAATGCTACCAACGAAAAATATGTTTAAAGATTCAAAATAGTTTAAATCTTATGCGAAACGTTCACGAACGTCACTAAACGATAAGGTAAGATGTAACCAAATTAACACAATCGTGAGTGAAAATGTTTCTGAAAATGACAAAATCAACGCTTTTCTTGCCAAATCGTTTACGGACTGCCGTGAAGTCATCTCTTCTATAAGTCAAAACAAGTTTTACAGAAAAAAGGCACAAAGGACTGAAATAATGCACGATTAATTAGTATAGATAAAAAGGTAAGATTCTGATTTTTGATTTGGATTCATTAAAATATTACGACAAAACAGAAAAACGTGTCTTTTATTGTATAAATTTTGATTGTTGAGTTTGAAGTACATTGTTTGTAGTTTTGAAAGATATAATTTTTGGTGGAGGTTCGCACTTTAAAACTTGTAAAAAATTTAACTTTTTAATTCTAGCGACAATGTCACACACGCCGAAAAACACACTTAATAGTTTAATATGTAAAATTGAAGAGATATTAAAAGTCTTATTAGAACATTTTATTATAAATAAATACAACAACATAAAAGTACAAACATATGTAAATAAGGAAATATGCATTTTTGAGAAATTTGATTGTTTGCCGAGAAGAAAAACGTTCTTTTGTAAATCTAGCGAAAATGTCACAGTGTCCAAAAACGTTACGCCAACGTTACACGCTAGGGCTAAACAAAAAGTCCGTAAAATTTCCTCATAACTTTATAACCTTTCATTCGATATCTTTTATTTTTTCACGGATGCAATTTCATCATATTATTAACTCTCTGATAAAATATCTCATAAGTCTCAATATATGTAAACGATATTTTTCTCTCCTAAAAAGGGTTAAGGAACGCAACCTCGTAGCGTGCCGTAAAATCATACTAGTAAATCTTCGCAAAATGTTTATTTTTAAAAAACTTGCTCGAGCAAAATTTCTGAAAGTTCATTTACCTGAAGAAGGTCATCCTATAAGATACCTGAGAAAATTTCAAGTCTCAATGCTGTAAAACAAGGATAAAGCTAGGGATATGGTACGACGTACCGACATGGAAAAACGAGTAAAAACGGCAGTTTGCGGAGTGAAGGAAATTATTCGGTGAAATTAGCTTTTGATATTTTCGGTTCATACACCAACCTAAATGAAGTTAACTTTAGAAACATTGCAAGGCTAATAACATAAAAATCACGGTCTGTAAAAATGACATGTCTTGTTTACACAAAATAAAAAGAAAATTTATTTAAAAAAAGACAACCCAGTTGGTAAACTCGCAAAAAAAGCGTGAATAATCTGCGACGTTTGTCAACGACGTCGTATAAAAAATCTGTTGCTACATAAATATGATAGAAAGTATATTAAAACATTCCGAATTTTTATATGAAATATCAAGTTCTATGTTAATACGATCAGCTTCACATGGTCATGGCGGATGAGGAACACCAAAAGTAAAATATTAGAAAGCAATAATGATTTTGAAATCCGTAGCAGATATTATTCATGGAAAATATTAAAGAAAACGAAGACAAAAAAAATGCTCATTTTCTCTCAATAGTTTTCATGCTATAATATGCGCCATACATTTCTATTTCTAAATACTTCGGGTTTTCTTCGTTTCAACTTAATTTCGTCTACTATTTGGCCTTTTCATGAACGAACAGGGTGGAAAATGTAGAATCCTGACGTAAATAGTGAAAAAAATTAAAATGAAGCAATATTTATAGCCTACTAGCAATGCATGCTGTAAGCGTTTTCAACTTTAGTTATATTGCATACATGTGACGCACCGAAACAGAATCAAAACCGGAGTGAAAACACGAGAACAGTTGCTTTCCGCTCTTTCTTTGTACCTACTGTAGCGACGTTGCAAAATGACGTCGGTTACGCAATTGTTCGCCAACATTGAGCGCGACGTCTTAACCCATTCCCAAACATTGACTCTTTTTAACTTCCCACAAGAGTATTGCCTGGGAAAACATTGTGGTAAATGAAGAAATTGCTTGTGACAAGCAACTTCTTCATTTCCTACAATGTTTTCTACCCAAAAAGCCAACACCATTTAAAATTCCATTCACTTGATATTTTCGTCTGCAACATCTTAGACTTTGGACCTGCCTAAAATTAAGCTGTTTGGTGAATGGATTAACCCATTACCAAACGTCATTACATGTATAATAGACTTCTCCAAATTCAAAGAAGTTGCAGACAACATTTTCAATGGGATGAAACTTGTGAATTATGTGACTTTTTGGGTAGAAAACATTGTGGGAAATGAAGAAATTGCTTGTCACAAGCAATTTCTTCATTTTCCACAATGTTTTCCAAAGCCATTATATTAAGAGGAGTAAAAAAGGTCACTGTGTCGTAATGGGTTAAAAGGTGGATGGAACAGCTGGAGACCGGACCTCTGTTTAAAGCAAATAAGATTTTGTAGTAAATCTATTTGTCCTTATTTGAACAAGCAAATTGAATCTACAAAGATGACAATATGTATATTGTTTAGCGTATTTATATTTTTTGCAAAGACCAAATGACCTATATTTTTTAGCAACTCGCATCAAGATCTATATAGCTCATGTGAAGGAAATTAGCTTCATTGAAAAATGATTAATTAAATTAGCTTTTTGGAAAACGGTTAAGGGAAATTCACCCCATGTGGTGTAAATTCTATTGAAACAAAACTTTTCAAGACTTTCCGTTCATTAATTCCATGGGCGATAATCACATAACTTTTATGACATTATTCCTGTTTATTTGCGATTCTTCAGATCCATATTTTCGCTTTTCTTAAAAAACCGCGTGGTAACAGCTTGTTGTCACGTGACCGGGGATAGAGATTTTGTGTGTGGTACATGTAACAAACTTCGTGAAGAGGTGGAGCACAAATAGACAAAAATGTATTGCAAATGAGCCGGAACCTGGAAAGGTATACAGCTCATCATTTAAAACACCACTTTTTAGCCATACGAAATGCATCAAATTACACACACTTGTAGTTCACTTCACATAAGTTGAATCACCGTGACGGATTTCAAAATTATGCTTCAAGAAGAAAATAATTTACAAATATTATTTTACTCTTTATTCATATACAAGGGAGGTAATCTTGAACATTTTGTCAAAATTTCCATTAGTATCCACTGATTAAAAATTCTAAACCGTACAAAATGTTTATGTTTGGATTTGGAATGGAAATTTAACACAGTTTAGAAATTACTAGCACTGCCTATGGCTCTTTGGCGCTAATGAGGGCTTTGATACCTTAATGTAGAATACCCGTAATGTGGTCATTTTTGAGATTAATTAAACTTCGGATTTTTCGAGCGTCGTCGTTACGTATCCGAACTTATTCGGGCGCGGTCGTCAACATTCGGCGGTGGAAAGTTCCACCGCCGAATGTTTTCGACGTCGCCCGAATTTTCCGACGTCGCGCGAATGTCATTAGAGCTACACTACCTTAAGTTTGGAATCCGTGTATCTTGAATTTCCGGGTGGCTGTTTGGAAAAGGCCAGCTTGGCTTCGTAATATAACAAGAGTTGTCCGCGGACAACGTAGCTCGCCTATACGATAGCTTGTCACAAAACAGCATTTTTTTAAGTAGGTCAAACTCCAAGGTCAAGGTCACAAGGTCAAAGATCGTGGTCCCAAATGAAAGGTCTTGTCGAGATATAGCAATGTATGAAATATCAAGGCTGTATCTCTAATAGTGCCTGAGATATAGACCAGGTTAAAGTTTTTCAAGTGAATACGGGACGGGACGCCGACGCCGACGCCGTCACTAGGGCTGTGACATTAGCTCCCCGGACATAAAGTCCCGGCTCGCTGAAAATCAGATACGTCACAGTGCTGATGCATTACGTCATCAGATAGAAGTAGTCTGGGAGACAATCAGATTTTAATATTTATGAGGGTAGACAAGGTTTTTCCAAACAATTCCACCGAGAATTGAATTGAATTTTGAAAAATGAAATGACAACAAATAGGCTATATCACTTGCAGCAATTTTCGATCGATGATAGTCGAGTGCAACACGATGGATAATCACAAATTTCACAAAATCTTCAATAATTTTGTCAATACAGGACCAATGTGAATTTTGTGGCCATTTTGAGATTCATAAAACATTAGATTTTTAGCGAGCCGGGACTTTATGTCCGGGGAGCTAATTTCACAGTCCTAGTGTCGGCGTCGTGTCGCCTCGCGTCAGCGTCGCGTCTTCAAAATCTTAACATTGTCTATATCTCAGGCACTATTAGAGATGATCTTGACTTTGGAGTTTTACATAGTTTTAAAAAAACTTTAACCTGGCCTATATCTCATGCAGTATTATTGATAGAGCCTTGATATTTCACACATAGATACCTCCTGCCAAAACCTTTCATTTGAGACCATGACCTCAGATCTTGTGACCTTGACATAGACTTTGGAGTTTGACCTACTTTAAAAAAAGCTATTTTTGTGACAAGATTCCGAATAGGCGAGCTACATTCTCCGCGAACAACTCTTGTTTCGAGCTGCGCCGTTACGTATCCAAGCTGAAGTTACGAGGTTTTCGTTGAAAAGCGACACATTTCCTCTTTTCGTCGCAACATTTTCTGTGCTATATTGAATACAACTCTTAACTCTATTAACACCCATTCTGTTATTTTCAGGGGCTTTCAAACTAGAGAAGTCGAAATTCGTTTTGTTTGGAAAAAGAGTGAATTAACCCTCTTCCAAACAAGACCTGGTTTTGACGTCCCTAATAGAAAAGGCTTGGGAAAACATTGAAACAAAAGAAGAAACTGCTGATAACCAGCAGTTTCTTCTTTTGCCTCAATATTTTCTATGCCATACTTTTCACTAATTCTATCTTAAATAACTTCCATTTTGTCATTTTTTGCAGTTTTTGAAGAGGATCACCCTAAAATTTTGCCATTCGGGACAGGGTTAAACAATACGATGAAGGTTACTGGGATGCTGACTAGAAGGACTCTCACACCGCTACTTCTTACATCAGTGATTGTGTTGTTTACGGTGTACTCCAACCAAAGTGGGTGAGTCCGTTTTTCCACTTATTCGTATCTATTTACAAATGAATCATTACTTCAAAATTCCTACTTTTTGGTTCTTAAAGAAGAAAAAAACCCTCTCGTTATCGACACAACTTTCGTATGTCTTAAAGCTATAGAGGAGACCGGAGCAAAGTGTTACATTTTTTCGATTTATCAAACTTTTGACAATAACATATACCCTGCAGTCGTATAAACCATGAAATCTAAAAATGTATGAAATTCTGAACAAATATAAGTTTTTTGCAACATAATTTGCTTTTTTTTAATGATAAGTTAGAAAGAAAACAAAAATGGTGAAGATGCCCGGGGCAAAGTGTTACACAAAATACAATGCCGCGGGCAAACGGCTTATAATGTTACTTTTTTTCTTTCTACGATTATCACTTATTATATTTAGGATGAAAACATAAATCTGAGGCTAAAAGGAAACAAATACAACCATAAGTTTTGCAGAAACAAGCGTCCAAGATAACCCTATTTTTCAAAATTTCGGAAAATTGCTTTTTGACCCAAAAAAGTGAAATTCGCGATTCCAGAACTTCACAAAAGACCAATCTATCCATAAAAATCAGACAGTGTAAAAAATCTGCATAGAATTCATTACAAAGTGGAATTATAGTGGCAGAAAACATAATTGAGCTGAAAAATCAAATGTACCACTTTGCCCCGTGTAACACTTTGCCCCGGTCCTCCCTATGTACAGTCGATCCCTTAGTAAAACTAAAAAAAAAAAAAAAAAAAAAAATGGAATGAAATGCAGAATTTCTATAGTGGCAATCTTTGGATTAGTAGCGAAATGCCGGTTCAGACAAAGAACGAACCGGAAATAGGATAGTAATTGCGAACATTAAAGGAAATTCGTGGACGAAAAAAATAAATAAATAAATAAAAAAAAAAAAAAAAAACATATGTCACGTTTTTCAAGTCTATTTTCCTCTCTGTTTACATTTTGCTCAGACGAAAACAAGGCATTTTTGTAGAAAACACGATAAAACGTAGTGACATAGATACGGTGAAAACAGTAGAGTGATATTTAGAGCGGTATGTGTTCTGAATCTTTACACCAAATACAAGCTGTCATCAGCCTAACAAATGAAATTTATTAGCTAATAAGCATTGATAGCGAAGTAAAAAGTATGAAAAAAATCTGTAAATATCTGGGTTCGAACCGGGGCTCCATAACTGAAAACTGACCGCTCTACCTGTTTACCTAAATTTTCTTACTGATTACGTCACTATATATAAAGAATAGGCCTATAAATGTTGTATGATGCATGTGTCACATGATCTCGCGCGAACTGTAGAAGATGTCAAAATCCAAACAACGGGAGATTTAGATCTATGCCTATCGTAATCGCCTCGGCGTTCAAACAGAGCAATGGAAAGGAGAATGGATAAGCCTTATCAAAGCTGACATGAACCATGTTGCCAAAAACGTTGATCGATACATCAATAGTGGTCATGTGAGAAGACGCTTGGAGGTGTGTCCGGGGATGCCATCATCAAAGTACAGCGAAATAGCCTACTTTTTCTATAATAGTGGTAATTTGTGGCAACCCTCCTCTGGTATTTCGTTAGAAAGAAGAATTTCTTTGAATTGGACTACAAATGAGCTTGAATGGTGCATTGTTTTTAATTGGACGTCCGAAAGGACGTACAATTCTTATAACCACTTCTCGACAGGCGAAATGAGTTTTCATTACCAAAAAACCCTTTCTCAGACCCAATTGCCAGTTGACCAAAATTCAAAACAGATTTTGCGACCATACAGGAAAACTGTCGTATCTTTTCCTTCTTTCTATGTGTTCTCTAACAAACACTATAAGATTCATTTGCCGATTCAATTCATGCCACGTCTTAGCCAACTTTACGATCTTTTTTCGATTTAAGCATTTTGTTGTAGTGATTTGACTTTCGTATCGTAATATTGTGTAAAGGGTAACATCTTTAGAAAGCGATACGTGCATACACTATGTTTATAAAGTAAACAAACGCCTTATATCATCATCAGCAGCGATAGCTCAAATGGGAAAGGATTAACCTCGCAACCTATTTTAGTATGAAATTTGGAACGCTGTTGGTTCGAAACCTGTTCGGATTATTTTTTCTGTATAACGTTTGTTAAAAAGTTTGTTTTTCTTGATGTCTTTACTGAAAACAGACATTTTAGGATGATTACTCAGTTTAATGAACGTATTATGTATGATCGATTCTTTTCCTTTGATCATTGTTGTTTAAGTTTTTGACATATTTAAAGGAACGGGGTTTCCACGAGACGTATTTTGAAAACAGGGTTTTCAAATTGATTCTCAGGGAGTGAGTTCATTTCGCAACTCGGGTTCGACTCGATGGCAAATCGGAGTTCCATCTGAACAGCCTCAGATGAGACGCTAGTGATATCCACCTATTCAGAAAAATATTTGCTCTTACGAGTTTTATTTTTTTTTCTCCAGCATCTGCATCACTGATATTCGACAGTATCATGACCTATTTACATACTGATCAATGATCATGACAACAATGATTATTACTAGTCTATGATCGAGTGACAGCGATCTGTATTCATCACGTTTAAGTGAACCGTTTACGTGTATTGTACTAAGAAGATTAAGCAATGGGTCTGCAACAATGACAATGGAACATAGATGATCGTATGAATATGTGTACAGATATGGACATTGCTATTCTCAAATTTTCGTTGATAATGATATGAAGATTTAAATTGCGTATTGTACTCCACTGCCATTTTCCCGACGGCACGTTCCCAATTTCTTCTTTGTACGCACATCTGTAGATGTAAGGATGTTGCGGTAGTACTGGTATGAGGATTCCATGGTTAGGTGCTCCAATTCATCTGGTATTTAGTTTCAGGAAAAGTGTGTATTGAATTTGTTTTGTAACCACAACCAGGGGAAACTGCTGCAGTGTTTCTTTTCTTTTCTTTTTTTTACTCTAAACACAAATAAAAATCAAAGTGCTTGGAGCACTATATTTAGACGTCTCTGATTGATTGAGCGGATATGTAAATGATCGGCGTTTCATTACTTTATGTCGTTGAATTTGTGTTTAGATCGATTCTAAATCACTGCGGTCGTTTTATCCCTAACGATGGTGGAGATAAAAGTCGAAAAGAAGATGATAAAAAAGAACAATGTCTGAGTAGAATTCGAACCCAGGGCCTTCCAGATATAGACATGTGTAAAGAGTACAAGGTGAGTGCTCTGCCAAGTGAGCTATCGCGGCTTTCATTTATGTGGCGCGTTGGCTTACATTTTGAATAAATTGCTTTGTATCGTCCTTTATAAAATCAACGAAAGGTGTAACTGACGACAATACTCATAGTTAACCGAAACAAGAAGACAAAAGTGCTAATCACATGACCTTAATTGAATTGGGTAATCAAATTAATAGTGATTATTCATAGAGACAAATCAGTTGTCTTGAAACGGCAATCAAATCATTTGAAGCCTGAGAAGGGTTTTCTGGTAATAAAGCCGATTTCGTATGTCCGAAACCGATCTTATAGAATTAAACACTGAAGAATGAATAAAATATCTTTCGTTCATGTAAAATCCCGCTCAATCAATCAGAGACGTCCAATTACAGTGCTCTCAGCACTTTGATTTAAAAATGTTATTAATGTTTATAATGATCATGTCAATGACCACTAAATGTTTAAAAATTGATTTCTCGAAGGAAAGGATTTGCGGTAGAGCACTTTTAAAGTTTCAAGAGATATCTCATATTAAGAAAATCAAACCCACGTCTTGATTGGAAAGCTGAAAAGTGTTAAGGCCCGGTCACATACGATATCGCGGCCGTTCCGCGGCTATACCACGGCTAAAAAATCTGAAAATATTTTGGACGTGGTTGGACGCGGTAACTTTGGGTCAATTTTGTTTTAGCCGTGCTATGGACGTGGAATGGACGTGGTACGGCCGCCGGCGGCTGTTCCACTGCCGAAACACTGCCGTAGCACGGCCTACAGCTTCCAACCGCGTCTAGTGTTAAAACACTAGACAAGATACCACGTCCACATCGCGTCTGAATCACTGCCATAGCACGGCCATAGCACTGCCATTCCACGGCCATAACACTGCCATTCCACTTCCCAATCGCGGCTAAACCGTCCGAAACGCATATAATGCTATTTTCCCACTGCAGATCAGATCAAATTGAACAAACCATATCAAGCGATCTTGCACAGATCGAGTTCGGCCGGCATGTGTAATGGGGAGTAGTTTAGATGATTCAGCTTTATCTACATCGCTCGGACTTCCAATTCAAAATTTTTGACATTTCAAAAATTCTCGTATGCGACCGAGTAGGACATTGATCTTGGAACGACTATGTATTTATCGCTTAGAAGATCGATCGAATCGAGAGTCAGTCGTGTCTGAAGGTCAAGTGTGATAGGATTGATATCTTTTACCCGGCCTGTACATACCCAACCTGCATTCGGTCACCCTGACTTGTACTCGATTCATCCTATCAAAATGACTGTAGAGGTTATTTTTTTATTGTTTAAAGATCAAGAAAAAGTAATTTATCATAGGTTCCCACTGCCGACCAGATCAACTCGATCACGCCCAATCAAGCGATCGAGTTTAGATCGATATCGATCGGTATAGGCAATCGGAAATGGTCTGGTAATCGAGTTTGATCTGAATCGCTTCGGCTTCTTTCTCTTTTTTTTCCATTGTAAAAAAATATTGGTGTGCGATCGAGTGAAAACAAAAACGATCGGGAATCGGCTGTGTATTGATCGGGTAGAAAATCGACCCGCTCGGGAAATGATAGTTGCTTGATATCGATTGTGGCCGGGTTAATATCTTTCGCTCGACCAGGACCCAACCTACACTCGATAACATCGACTTGTACTCGTGTGAATCCAGATACTATTAGCTCGTCCTCTGCTTCATCTGTCAATCCGACCAAATCGACTATCGAAGTCGGGTTGATCGGCTAGAGATCGAGAAAAAGTTGTTTTGTCAGGATTGGTCGGGGAATTCAAGAGATCGACTTGATTTGATCGGCAGTGGTAACCTATAATTAGTTGGAATTTGCCAGAACTTAATTCTAGAAACACTGCCGATCAGATCAACCAAGTTCCGTACCTAATTATTTCTTCTCAATCTCTAGTCGATCAACTTCGAAGTCTGCAGTCGATTTTATCGATTGGTCTGATGACACAGAGGTCGAGCTGATCGGGATGCAGTTAAGTATTAAACAAGTACAAGTCGAGGAGATCGACTGCAGGTTTGGTGCATGTCGTGTAAGATATACAGTGCCCACCAAAAGTCCAGAGACAAACAAAATATGTACATTTTTCGATCCTAAATCAGAAGAAATGCATTTGGAATATCATTTTTTATAGTTAGAAATATTATACCCATCTTTACAAATAGTTCACATGAAAAAAAGTGGATTTATCCCTTATTTTGATGTAAAATCTCCCAGTTTACCATAATGAGTCCATTTTGTTCAATTATGATAAAAATCACCAAGTTGTTGAAACAACATGCAAATTGTGTTTTATCCAAAAAATAAGAATGAAGGACTTTGATAAATGTTTCTTAATGTATTCACCACCTTTAAAAATGATTTTCTATGAGAACCCAACATGACGGACAGCTTTAATGTTCCAAGAACTTTCAACTTAAGAAATTGCTTGCATTCCGAGGATATCAAGGTAAGGGTTAAATTTTTCTTCTTTTAAATTCAATTTTCCTATTCTTAAGTGACCCTTCTTCATCACTTATTGTATTTCAGTACTTGAAATAGATTTTTTTCTCAACAGGTTGACTGTTTACAAGATGATAGAGCAGATTGCCATCGTCAGCTCTCACCATAAGGGACCAAGAGCTGCAAATAAAAGTGTTTCTTCTGAGTAGGAGGACCAAATTGGTATCAGAGCAAGCATAGACAACCAATGACTAACAGTGCAATAACTAAGGAATGCCTGGCAGTAAGCTGAGACATCAGGTTGAGACTCAAAAGTTCGTCAAAATCTACAGTCAATTTCTTTGAATACACACAATGCCGTTTAAAAGCAATCATTTAAAGCGGAACTCACATAAAAGCAATCGGCAGACCATTCTGCTGATCTTTGGGTTGAATGGTTAACAGAAATGTCTAAATTAAAGCAAACTCTTTGTTTTATAGTAAATGATGGCTTTTATACAGCCTTGGGTTTATTCAGAGAAATTAACTTTAGATTTTGATGAACTTTTGAGTCTCATTTTGATGTCTCAGCATACTTCCAGGCATTCCTTAGTTCTTGTACTGTTAGTCATTGGTTGTCCATTCATTCTCTGGTACCAATTTAGTCTTTCTGATGAGAAGAATCCCTTGTATTGCCTACTCACAGTCCGTTATGGTCAGAGCTTATTGCTGGCGACCTGCTCTATCATCATGTAAACAGTCAACCTGTAGAGAAAAAGTAAATTTCATGTACTGAAATACCATAAGTGATGTAGAAGCATAGCTTAAGGATAGAAAAATTGAATTTAAGAGAAGAAAAAATTAACCCTTACCTTGGTATCATCGGAATGCAAGAAATTTCTTAAGTTGAAAGTTCTTGGAACATTAAATCCGTATGTCATGTTGGGTTCTCATAGAAAATCATTTTTAAAGGTGGTGAATACATTAAGAAACATTTATCAAATTTCATCATCCTTATTTTTTTGGATAAAACACAATTTGCATGTTGTTTCAACAACTTGGTGATTTTTATCACAATTGAACAAAATGGACTCATCATGGTAAACTGTCAGATTTTACATCAAAATAAGGGATAAATCCACTATTTTTCATGTGAACTATCTGTAAAGATGGGTTATTACATTTCTAACTATAAAAATAATATGCCAAATGTATTTCTTCTAATTTAGGAGCCAAAAATGTAAATATTTTGTTTGTCTCCAGACTTTTGGTGGGCACTGTATTACCTCCATCATACTCAATCTCCAGACACGATTGATTCTTGATCAGATATATCTATATATCTACCCGATCAAAAATCGCTTCCCGATCAATTTTCTACGCGATCGCCCACGAATGTTTTGAAATGCGAAAAATGAGTGTGACACCTGAGCGGTGCAGATCAAGACTAGATTGATTCTTGATCAGCTATATCTTCTAGCCGATTACAAAATCGCTTCCCGATCAATTTTCTACGCGATCTCTAACGAATATTTTAAATTACAAATAACAAAGTAAGAAGCCTGAGCGGTGAAGATCAAGCTCGATAACCCCGACCAATTCTTATTACCCATGTCGTGCAAAAACGATGTAATAGATCGATTTGTCGGATTTAATCGACTTAATTTGATCGGCAGAGGGAACCTAGCATAAGCCACCGAGTTGATCTGATTGCTAGTAGGCAACTAGCACCAAGGCAGTCGAACACGACTAGTATTTACAGTTTACAGAAAATTTAGATATCGAATCAAAGCTTATCATGCTAAAACAGAAAAGTTGTCAAGCAAGCTGGCAAAAATGTAAGGATCTTAAAAAAATATCCCAAGTCAGTGCAGGGAGGGGCCCATTTTCCTGTTACTGCTGCTCCCTGTTAAGACTTTGTCCGCAAAGAGATGCAAGAGTAGCTGATTCTAGCGATATTCAATACATTCTAACTTCCGCGTCTTACCGCGTCCACAGCACTGCCGGAGCACTGCATCTTACCGCGTCCATTCCGCGGCCATTCCACGGCCATTCCGCGTCCGTTCCACTGCCTCATCGCGTCTGTCAGCCGTGGTTTGGCTGCGATAAGCTTTTTGTGCAGTTCAAAAAATTTTACCACGTCTAAGATAATTTCAATTTTATTCCGCGTCCTACCACGTCCATACCACTGCCATAGCACGGCCGTATCACTGCCGCATTGCGTCCAACAGCGTCCATTCCACGGGTGGTTTATTTTAGCCGTGATACGGCCGCGGAACGGCCGCGATATCGTACGTGACCGGGCCTTTATATCGTTTAAATATAGCCGCTGCTGGTCATTATTGTCCATCAAGATTAACCCGGGACATCTGCATATGTAATGACCCCACTTCGGCTTTGTTTTGTTAAGGCGCTCAACTAACGGACTTAGCGCACGAAAATTAAGTTGTCCCGGGTTAACCTTGCTGGACAATAACATACTTTTCTAATGTCTTAACCAAATAAATAAAATTGTTAGAGACGACAATTTCAAACGAAATTTAACGTAGTCTTCTGGATAGGAAACAAGTCATTGCTGAAAATGAATAACCCATTACCAGACGGCAAAATTTTGGACTGTTCCAATTTGAAGGTGTTGCAGACGACAATTTCAAGTTGATTAGATATAAAATCAAAGTGCTGAGAGCACTGTAATTGGACGTCTCTGATTGATTGAGCGGGATTGTACATGAACGAAAGATATTTTATTCATTCTTCTGTGTTTAATTCTATAAGATCGGTTTCGGACATACGAAATCGGCTTTAATACCAGAAAACCCTTCTCAGGCTTCAAATTGATTTGATTGCCGCTATGAATAATCACTATTAATTTGATAACCAAATTCAATTAAGGCCATGCGATTAGCACTTTCGTCTTCTTGTTTCGGTTTACTATGAGTATTGTCGTCAGTTATACTTTTCATTGATTTTATAAAGTACGCTACAAAGCAATTTATTCAAAATGTAAGCCAACGCGCTACATAAATGAAAGCCGCGATAGCTCACTTAGCAGAGCACTCACCTTGTACTCTTTACACGTGTTATATCCGGAAGTCCCTGGGTTCGAATTCTACTCAGACATTGTTCTTTTTAATCATCTTTTTTATACGCCGCCGGAGGCGGACGTATATTGGCGTCATCTTCTCCGTCTGTCCGTCCGTCCATCCGTCCGTCCGTCGTCCATCCGTCCGTCTGTACGTCCGTCCACTTTTCTTGTCAACGCAACTCCTCCTGAGTTTCTGGCTGAATCTTCTTGAAACTTGGTCAATGTTATCACCTCAATTGGTAGATGTGCATGAAGGAAGGATTTTATGGTTCGTTGATTTTTACCAGAGTTATGCCCCTTAAAAACTTAGTCTCTGGGGCTTATTGAAATTGCAGCCTTGTCAATACAACTCCTCCTAAGTTTCTGGCTAGATCTTAATGAAACTTGGTCAATGTTATCACCTCAATTGGTAGATGTGCATGAAGGAAAAATTTTATGGTTCATTGATTTATGCCCCCTTAAAACTTAGTCTGTGGGGCTTATTGAAATTGCAGCCTTGTCAACGCAAGTCCTCCTACGTTTATGGCTGGATATTAATGACACTTGGTCAATCACCTCAATTGGTAGATTTGCATGAAGGAAGGATTTTATGGTTCATTGATTTTTTCTAGAGTTATGCCCCCTTAAAACTTAGTCTCTGGGGCTGATTGAAATTGCAGCCTTGTCAACACAACTTCTTCTAAGATTCTGACTGATCCTTATGAAACTTAGTGGATGTTATTACCTTAATTGGTAGATGTGCATGAAGTAAGGATTTTATGGTTCATTGATTTTTGCCTGAGTTATGCCCCCTTCAATCTTAGTCTCTAGGGCTTAATGATATTTCAGTCTCGTGAACGCAATTCCTTCCAGGTTTTTGACTGGATATTTATAAAAACCTTTTTGTGAACACAACTTTTTACAGGTTTTTGTGTGAGTGTTTATAAATCCTTGTCAATGTCATTTCTTTTTTTGTCTCAAGTTTTATAAGTGGCGGCGTATATTGTGACCATGCCACTCTTGCTCGACTTCTATCTCCACCATCGTTGGCGAAAAAACGACCGCAGTGATTTAGAATCGATCTTAACACAAATTCAACGAAATAAAGTAATGAAACGCCGATCATTTACATACAATTCCGCTCAATCAATGAGATGCCTCTAAATATAGTGCTCCAAGCACTTTGATTTTTATTCCTGTTTAGAGTAAAAAACACGGTAGCAGTTTTCTCTGGTTGTGGTTACAAAACAAATTCAATACATACTTTTCCTGAAACAAAATACCAGATGAATTGGAGCACCTAACCATGGATTCCTCATACCAGTACTACCGCAGCATCCTTACATTTACAGATGTGCATAAAAAGAAGAAATTGGGAACGTGCCGTCGGGAAAATGGCAGTGGAGTACAATAAACAATTTAAATCTTCATATCATTATCAACGAAAATTTGAGAATAGCAATGTCCCTATCTGTTAACATATTCATACGATCATCCAAGTACCATCTGTTGCAGACCCATTGCTTCATCTTCGTAGCTCAATACACATAAACGGGTCTCTTAAACGAAATAAATACAGATCGCTGTCACTTAGTCTTATACTAGTAATAATCATTGTTGTCATGATCATCGATCAGTATGTAAATAGGTCATGATACTGTCGAATATCAGTGATACAGATGCTGGAGAAAAAAACTCGTAAGAGCAACTATTTTTCTGAATAGGTGGATTTCACTAGTGTCTCATCTGAGGCTGTTCAGATGGAACCCCGATTTGTCATCGAGTCGAACCCGAGTTGCGAAATGAACTCTCTCCCCGATAATCATTTTCAAAACCCTGGTTCCAAAGTACGTCTCGTGGAAACCCCGTTCCTTTAAATATGTCAAAGACTTAAACAACAATGATTAAAGAAAAGGAACCTATCATACACAATACGTGCATTAAATTGGGTAATCATTCTAAAATGTGTGTTTTCAGTAAACACATCAAGAAAAACAAACGTTTTACAGAAAAGATAATCCGAACTGGTTTTGAACCAACGGCGTTTCCAATTTCAAACTGAAAAAAGGTTGCGAGGTTAATCCTTTCCCGTTTGAGCTATCGCTGCTGCTGATGATATAGGGTGTCTGTTTACATTATAACCATAGTGTATGCATGTATCGCTTTCTAAAGATCTTACCCTTTACACAATAAATATTACGAAAGTCAAAAAACTACAAGAAAATGATTAAATCGAAAAAAGATCGTAAAGTTGGTTAAGACGTGGCATGAATTTAATCGGCCAATGAATCTTATAGTATTTGTTAGAGAACACATAGAAAGTAGGAAAAGATACGACAGTTTTCCTGTATGGTCGCAAAATCTATTTTGAATTTTGGTCAACTGGCAATTGAGTCTGAGAAAGGGTTTTTTGGTAATGAAAACCCATTTCGCCTGTCCAAAAGTGGTTATAAGAATTGTACGTCCTTTCGGACGTCCAATTAAAAAAATCCATTTTGGATCAGAAAACATTGTGGAAAATGAAGAAATTGCTTGTCACAATCAATTTCTTCATTTCCCACAATGTTTTCCCAATCATTTCATTATGAGGGAGTCAGAAGGTGTCACTTTACAGTAATGGGATAAACTGTTTGTCACAAAATAAGTATTTTATTTCCCATAATAGGTTACAAAGCATTTTCAATCAGAAGTGCCAACACTCGTCACTGTGTAGGAATTGGTCGATGTTGCAAGAGCTTTCCCTATTACGAAAACCAAAACCAGGGTCCAGTTTCATTAAAACATTAAGTTTAGGGCAAGAAACGCGTATCGGCAATCTATCAAGACTTTGGTTTTGCTTTTGTTGTTTTAAGACATTGGTATAGCTCACAATAAATGAACTGACTGAGCAATTCTACCTATTGGCTAGAGATGCTCTGCCAAGTAATTTATTTTGAGCTATAAGTCAAAAAAGCGTCTCAAATGTTTTGACGAAACAGGCCCCAGGTCATGATTAGAGAGTTGAAATGGCTATGTATGGTTTTGGCTTTTCATTGCGACCTACCGTAAAATTAACCATTTCCCACACAATACCTGGATTCGATGTCTCAAATAAAAAGTCTTCAAACGGCATTGCGACAAGAAAGAAATATATATTAAGCCATGTTTTTTATGCCCCAATATTTTATGTACTATTATTTTCACAATATATTTTTAGAACGACTTTGTCTTATCAATCAGGTTATTAATTGCAACAGTCTAGTTTTGCTGTTTGTGGAAAGGGTTAAAGTAAACAAGAATAATTATCAACCAAAGGAAATGCTATAACACAGGACGAGATTATGATAATAATACCTGTAGGATATAGATACAATTCTTTACAAAGGAAATGTTATTTTAACCGATTGCCTTCGCCCCATCATAAAATATCTTGTTCTGCGTACACCAAAACTAGTCCTATTTATAAGACCTGTCATATTTTCTAGTTTTGTCGTGGATGTCAGGTCTTATCGGATTCTCCCCTTTTCTATAGCACTTGCTATGACAGAAAATGTCGGGGGTTTACTGCCTCTAAAATCGAAATCACGATCTAAAAATGGTAAGGATAGAAAGATAAATCAATTGTTTTTCACTTCAGTATATGTTTGAAATAAAACTTTACATTGTTTTATTTAAATCCAACCAAATTTCGAACAACCCTATACAAAAGCAAAATGGCCGACACGCTTGCCGATTGGAATAAAATCATGTTTCACAGTCATACTTTAATAGTCAAATCTACCTTGAATACGTATGTACTTTGAATTATTTTACATTTGCTACACAAAACAATGGCAACCAGCTTGGACTACAACAATGACATGATACATGTAGTAACTTCACGGCGGGGATTGTGCATCATGGGATGGATAACATATACGGACAAATTAGCTCTGATTTAGGTAAGAAAATGAAATTGTGCAAGAACTTTAAGATTTCTGTAGCCCTCCTTACTGACATACGAAAAAAAAAATAAGAAAGCTTTTGTACATTTTCTTGCCTGGAGCGTGGCTAATGGCAATAAATTTTGTGCTAAAAATAGACTCGGTTATGTTCTGTTTATTATTATATTTTGATAAACCGTCGGTGATGTTATAAAATATCGTAACTACGACTTGAGTCAAGCCGTAGTTACGAGATTTTATAACAACACCAACGAAATGCTATTATATTGTTTGTCCGAATTTACGTTACGGCTACCTGAATAAAATCGTTCCCTATTTGACTTTAGTTGTTATCCATCTCGTGGTACACAATCTCCACCGTGATATTGTACTAACATTAACCCGGGACATCTGCATGTGCAAGACCATACATAGTCAGTATTTCATAACCCATTACCAGACGGAAAATTTTTAGACTGTTTCAATTTGAAAGGTGTTGCAGACAACAATTTCAAGTGCATGAAATTCTAAAAATCTAAAAAAAATATTTATTTAAAAGTCTAAACCGTTAAAAATGTTTATGTTTATATTCGGAATGAAAATGTAATACAATTTAGGAATTAGGCCTTCTGGTATATTTCGAATTTCGCCTCTGGCTCTTTAGCGCTATTGATTGGTCGGATACCTTAAGACGATCTACTGACGGATTTTACTCAACAAAAATGGTTCAAAGTGGTAAACTGTGACGCAATTCTGGATAAACATCAGGATTTCTTCGGTGCTGTTCTAGAACCCCACAACTACAGCATCATTGAATCTGTAGACTTTACGATACTTTATAACAACACTGACGGTTATTTAAAAAAACATATCGGTAAACCCTGTCTAATTTTAGCACTAAACTCATTGCTAAGAAGTTAGTCCAGGTTAATCCTGACATACTATAATAATTATTGTAGTTCTTGTAAATTGTTCCTGTTAACCCATTACCACACAGTGACTCCTTTTGACTCCCCACAAGATAATCGCTTGTGAAAACATCGTGGAAAATGAAGAAATTGCTTGTGACAAGCAATTTCTTCATTTACCACAATGTTTTCTTGGTAAAAAGACCAAAATGTCATTCACTTCAAATTGTCGTCTGCAACATCTTTGAATTTGGACTAGTCGAAAAATTTGCCGTCTGGTAATGGGTTAATAGCTTACTTTTTCTAACTGCTCTTCTTTTGTCCCGATCTTTCTGTAATGTTCTCCGTACTCGTTTTTATCTTTGATTCTTCAAACCATTTATTTTATCGTGAAATAAATAATACAATCTCACTGGTGGGGAACTCGGACAAAGCGTGAGGCGTTTTTTCTCGAATACAGTGTATTCTGTCGGTGTTGTTATAAAATATCGTAACTACGGCTTTATCGAAGCCGTAGTTACAAAATTTTATAACAACACCGACAGTTTGTCAATACAAAACGGTAAACCCGGTCTGTTTTTAGAGCAAGTTCATTGTCATTAGAAAAAAAAAATCTATAAACTCATATTTAATCGCAAAATATCCTTACCTTGTAGTAGCAAAAATTGTTTTAGTTCACCACCAGTAAATCTATATCCCGACAGAATAATGGAACGCGCTCATGTAATAATAGCAATGAATTTTGTGCTAAAAATAGATTTGGTAAAATTTCATATTTTGATAAAATGTAAGTGTTGTTATGAAATCTCGTAACTACGGCTTGAATCAAACCTTAGTTTTTGGAGATTTTATAACAATTCTGTGGAGATACTTTTGTTTGTCTGAAATGACGTCATAGTTATCTGGATAAAATCGTTCCCTATTGGTGTTAGTTTCCAATTATGTATTGAAATAAAAGTGGAATGTAATGAATCTTAATTTCAGATCTGAAATATCCATATTTGACAATGTTTTGACGAGTAACTACGATATTGAACTGAAACTAGAACCACGTCCAAGATCAGAAATGATGTCTCCAGAACAAACGCTTCACAAAACGGAATGGACGCCTTATATGGACATTCTGTTTGAAACCGACGTTATGAAAGACAAACCTCTTACAGACGTTAAACAGGGACTCAGTCCAGAATTGTCTCAGGTATTCTTGAAGGGTGAGCAAGATAAATGAATATTCTTTTATTCCTTTACCAAACGACATAATTTTAGGGTGGTCCATTTAGAAAGCTGTTGCAGACCACGAAATGTGTGCTGGTAAAAATGGTGAAAATAGAATTTGTGAACAAAACAGTGCAGTAAATATGATGACAAAATGACGAAACGTTGATTGTCAGAATGTTTTTCCCAAACCATGTTTATTTGGTACGTCAAAACCAGGCCCGGTTTCTCGAAAAAACTTCAGTACGTACTCAGACTCAAATCCGAGCACCGTGCTCAAATCACACGAAACCCATGTGAACTTTAATCGAATATCCTTGGATAGTATTCCATTGAAGTTGAGCATGTACTCATGAGTATGTACTTAAGTTTTTTTTCGAGAAACCAGGGCCAGGTCTTGATTAGGAGAGGGTTAAAAACAAGATCAATTTATTTTCTCTGTATCAAAATCAGACACGACAGCAAAACGTAGATTTCACACTTGTGATAATTAATAATACCCCCCCCCCCCCCCCCCGCCACACACACACAAAAGACGGATTTATTATCACGACAATTTTCAATAACAATTAATCAATTAGCAGACGACAAAATATTAAACTTAAACTTAAACTGGTTACATTTGATTAAACGCCTATTTTTACGGAAATCCATATTCAATGGCGTTTTACAACAATGATAATATACACACAAACTATACATGATATTATTAAGTCCTACGTTCTGTGTTAAACAAAACTCAGAACAAGCTATAAAAAATCTCTGAAATAGTGGGGTTTCAACTGCTTTTTGAACCCATAAATTGAGTCACAAGATTTTAAACTGGATGGAAGATCATTCCACAGTTTGGGTCCAATAGTTCCAAAGCTTCGGTCGCCGAATGTCTTTCTGTTGTTAAAAGGAACTTGGTAGCATTTGTCTCTAGTAAGGGATGATCTCAATTCACGCCTGGTAGGTTCTATTGAAAGTAGCTCTGTTAAGGACAGATCCTCCAGTTGTTACTGCGCAACTTACTGCGCATATCCTAAATAACGAAAATAAAGCTGTTTCAGTAATTGGCCTTTTCAGCAAATGTATTTTTTACATTTAGTTAATGTTTGGTTGATAAATGACAAGACCCTTTTCGGTTATTTCAATTTTCCCTGTTTGATCAATTAAAGTGTAATAGTACTCGGATGGTACATTTCGCTTCCTGTTACGCGTTCAACATGTGGCGTTAGCGATAGGAAACGGAGCAACAAAAGCAAAGTGGTGTTTTTATGAGCTAGTCTGCTTCAGATGGACACAAAAGATGACACTTTTTATTATCTAAAGCTGGTAATAAGGAAGAAAGTGGATAAAAGTAGTGAAACAATTTCGGACAGAGCTGCAAAAAGTAAACCAAATTTTACTTATAACTAAGAAAAACGCTTGGTTTGATATATTTTTCTTTGTTTGTTTTTGTAGGTATGACCAAGCACTATGTCTATATCAAAAAAGAAAAAATTCTTACCGCTGGAATATTTTTTATTATCAGAAACGTTGCGAAAAAAAAGCAATTTCAGCTACTTTTGAAAGAATGATTTACTAAAAATTTCAAAATCATCAATAAATTTTCCCAAATTGATACGCATTTATACAGAATAAAACATGTTGAACACAATAAAGACTTATTTATGTAATGCTAGTCATTTCGAACACCTTTTTTGTGGGTATTTAAGTGACACCTCATTTTTGCAATTTTAGACAAGAGTAGTCTCCCTTGAAATCCAATAACTTTTTAATTCGCTTGGTGACCTATAGTTTTTAAGTCAATTTTTTACTTCTTATATATTTAAATATCAGTACAGAAAAAATCAAAAAAATCTTACCGTGGGAAATAAATGGAGGATCTGTCCTTAAGTATTCCGGGGCGTGACCAATGGAACACTTATACATAAATGTCAAGATTTTGAAAGAAATCCTTGCTTTAACGGGCAGCCAATGTAAATCGTACAGTGCCTGTCTAGAACTGTCCATCTTTTTGCGGTTTAAAACAAGTTTGGCACACATATTTTGGATCCTCTGTAGTTTTCCCATTTTAGCCTGAGAAATTCCGTATAAAATTCCGTTACAGTTGTCAAGATGGGAAATGACCATTGATAACACTAATATTTCGGTGGCTTCCTTTGTCAAATATTTCCTTATACACTTGATTTTGAAGTAGTTAAGCATTGCTATCCTACACTTACGTTTCACATGCTCTTTAAAATTTAGAGATTCGTCCAAAAATGCCCCTAAATATCTAATACAATTTTGTAGTTTAATTTCATCACCAGCAACGTCGATTGATTTAGTATTACACTTTTTCAATTGATGCCGACTTCCAAACATGATAAACTCAGTCTTTAATGTGTTCATTTTGAGTTTGTTCTGGTTCATCCAGTTGTTAATTAAAAGCGCACATTGTTCAAGGTCTTTAACAGCACATTGCTCACTGTCATGAGCAGGATTTGCCTTTCTTTGGTCTTCTGTGGATGGTTGAAAGCGTTTATTTGCTGTTTGATCGTCGGCAAACCCATACAGAGTAATTGACGGGGGAATGACATCAAATAAAGTCCCCACATATGTAAGATAAAGCCAGGGACCCAGACAGCTACCTTGGGGAACACTACACTGTAGAATGAATACGCGGGGATGACAATGTTGAATCGACACTTACGCAACAGCTGCGAAATATTGGACTATTCCAATAAAAATGTGTTGCAGACGACAATTTTAAGTTGATTAAATTTTAGAAATCTTTCCATTTTGGTCTGGAAAACATTGTGAAATATGAAGGAATTGCTTGTCACAAGCAATTTCTTCATTTTCCACAATGTTTTCCCAAACCTTTCCTTGTGATGGAGTCAAAAGCCGTCAGTGCAGTAATGGGTTAACAGTTGTCAAATTATCATTTAATTAACCCTCTCCCATACAAGACCTAGTTTAACGTTCCCATTAGAATTGGTTTGGGAACCATTTGAACAAAAGAAGAAAATGTTGATAAACAGCATTTCTCCTTTTGCAGAAATGTTTTTACTGACTTGATAGTTTCTACCACGATCGTCGAGTTTTAAGCCTTTGGCAGCCAAAGCTCTTAAGATTTCAATTGCCACGGGTACTCCTTGGTGATAAGTATCAAATGCGTTTCAGTTCCACTGACCTAATGCCAGCGGGACTTATGACATGGCCCTGTGTCTGTCGTGCGTGCATCTGTCCGTCCGTCCGTGCATAAACATTTTCTTTAAATATCTCCTTCTTCTAAACTACTGGAATAAGTTCTATTATTTGCAGAACTTGAACTTTAATTAAATCCATTGAATGGAATCTTAAAAGAATCACTAAAAAAGATTATATGAAAACACTAATTGGATTTCATTGTTATAGCATAAATGTTAAATTTACAATTCACTGTAAGATTTCTTGAAAAAAAAAAATCCGATGAAAAACATGGCCGCTGTGGACGGAGATTTTCTTTCTTTATATGAAACAAACTAGCGTGATTTTAAGAAAACTTAAAAATCTTCTTCTCTGAAACAAATGATTGGATTTCATTGTAAATCAGAAGGAACGTTTTTATATACCTATATTAGATTCCTTGAAGAAATTTGATAGGATAAAAAAGATGATCGCTTTTGGCGGGGCTTATTTTTCGCAAAACAAAACATAGTGTAATTTTAAGAAAACTTTAAAAATCTTCTCATCTAAAACCACTCATTAAATTTCAATGTAATTTAGCATGAATATTCTTCAGATGAACATCTATCAGATTCTTTGAAGAAATTATGATTAAATTAAAAAGATCGCCGCTATGGACGGGGCTTTTTTACGCTACAGGAAACATGGCGCTGCTTTTATTCGAAAACCTTGTATCTGCAGCTTAAAACAAGCTGCAGATACGAGGTTTTCGTAGAAAAGCGACGATAGTGTTATTAAAAAACTTTAAAAACTTTAACTTCCCATTTGCATTCATATTTTTTACATCCAAATCGTCGTTGACCATTTCCCAATAATATGCAAATAAAACTATTGCAATTCGAAAGATCATGCACAAGAAAAATGAATGGTAAGAAAGGAGTTGTGCACCAAAAAACTATTGAAGCAGAAGGAGAAAATGCAGTTCGTCAGACTTTTCCTTTTAGCATTATCATTTATTCCAAAGCGCGGGCGTTCTAAATAGAAACTGTTTAGGAAATATACACGTTCCCAAAACATCTTTCGTGCTATAAATCATTTAAGGCCGGCTCTTGAAGCCGGCCTTCAGTTCGAATGCTTTTTCGCTATGGACGTGTACGATGTGGGGGCTAACAATGTACAACATTTTCGACATATTGGTGTAAAACTGACTGATTTGTGATTCAATAATTGACGTTCACCTTGCAAGTTGTATATTTTGTATATTTGCTCCTTTGCGAGCAAAAATATCACAAAATTGACCGCATTTGTATATCATTCCAATTCTAATAACTGACCGCCCCCGATCACGTGACTATCAGATTAACCACGGTCCATAGAAATACTGGAATGCACAAAAACCGAGACGTACATAGAATGTCGATATATTATCTATTAAACGTTATCGACAAGCTTCGGAAGATACCGAAACGCGTATCAAATCCGGCACTTAACCCATTCCCATGTGAACGTCTCTGTTGAAAGCATCCGATGAAATACTCATACGTTTCGTAATTTCTATGGACCCGATAGACTGGGCTACTGCCTCTAGAAGGACCCGATAAATAAGTTGTGTTGTCTCGGCGATTCTTATTTTTCTTCTTTTTTCTTTTTGTCCTTTGTTGTAATCATTTGTATATTTTATACGAAATGCAAGCTGCTCCCGGCCTAACAAATGAAATTCCATAGGTAATAGCCATTGATGACGAAAGAAAAAAACATAAAAAAATCTGCAGACAGCTGGGTTCCAACTCGGGGCTCCATAATTGAAAACTGACCGCTCTACCTATCAACATAAATTTTCTTAGTGATTACGCAACAAATAATAAATAATATATTGTTTAATCCATGTGCCATGTGATCTTGGGTGAACTGTAGAAGAAATCAAAATCCAAACGCCAGGAGATTTAGATCCAAGCTTATCTTTATCGGGGATCAAACAGAGCGATGGAAAGGTGGACGGATAGGCATAATCGAAGCTGACACGAATCATGTTTCCGAAACGCTGATCGATGCATCAATAGTGGTCACATGAGAAGACGCTTGGAGGTGTGTCTGAGAATGACATCATCAAAGTCCCGCGAAATACTTTTTCTATAAATAGCAGTAATTTGTGGAAACCCCCTCCGGCATTTTATTGAATTGGACTACAATTGAGCTTGAAAGGTGTATCGTTTTAAAAATATTCTTAATGACCCTGTCCATCAAATGGCTTTAAAGTTGATTTTTCGAAGAAAATTCGAGGTAGAGCACCTTTAAATATTTACAAAATTCTACACCAACAATGAAACAATAGAAAAGATAGAAAGAAAAACAATATGGATTTACAGAAGAACATGTCAGTATCGTGAACAAAATATCCATTTCTTTGAAGTAAAGCAATGAACAAATAATAAGGTTCAGAACTACAGGTTTCGGTATTTTTAAGTTAATCATGGCTATGTGAACTGGTATTTATTTTAAGTTAATCATGGTATTGTGAACTTGTGTAGGTGTGCAGGACCATTCGCCGAGAAATCTAAAAAAAAGCAGCATATTCTATTATTGCTCTTGGGGTCACCCAGATGAGCACACATGGCAATTTGCGGGACTTGCAGGATAACAGCATTTTAAAAGACGAATTAACTTGAACTACAAACAAACAATACGCTACCAAATAATTGCTACTGCAAGTCCACGATAATGCCGTTGGAGTCTTGATACTATTAGTTTAACAAGAAAAGGAAAGATACAATTAACATGACATGGTTGAAATATATCACTTTAGCAAAATTTTCATGGATGTCTACTAAAAAATTGCCGGCCTCTTTGATGCTATGCGTCAAAAATGTGTCTTGTTAATTGTCTGTTTTCATAGACACTTACTTACTGTGTCTTTTTCAACAGCTTTCAATTACTTTAGAATGGTGGAAAATGGGACATGTTTTGCGCGAAGAATATGTTAAGGTATGCAACCAATTATTTAAACTAAAGAGCCAGAGGCGAAATTTTAAAAGTGCCTGTAATTCATAAACTGTGTTACATTTCCATTCCAAATACAAACATGTGCATTTTGAATGGTTTAGAACTTTGAATTAATGCGTGCTTATAGAAATAATCAACAAAAATGTTCAAAATTACCCCCCTTGCATATGAATATAGATTAAAAATAATATTTGTACATTATTTTCTTCTTCAAGTATAGTCTTGAAATCTGGCACGGTTAATCAACTTATGTGAAGTAAATTAACAAGCCTGTGTAACTTGATGCATTTCGAATGGCTAGAATGGGTGGTGTTTTTAATGAGGGACTGTATACCTTACCCTTCCCCAAAACAAGACGTCTTTATTAGATGAGGCTTGGGCAAACATTGAAACAAAAGAAGAAACTGCTGATAACCAGCAGTTTCTCCTTTTTTCTCAATATTTTCTATGCCATATATTACACAAATCATTTCTTTAGTAATATCCATTTTGTCATTTGTGACAGTTTTTGATGTGGAGTACTCTAAAATTTTGTCGTTTGGGAAAGGGTTAAACATGACATTCCGTCTGTCTTTTCCACAGGTAACAATAAGGAGTATCGTATAGGTGATGAAATAAGAATAGGCATTATAGCCCTAAATGGATACGGCAAAGTACGAACTCGTGGGGGCGACCAGTTTCGGGTTCGAATCTTCGAGCAGCGGTTCAATGCCTCAGTCAGTGGGTATGTGGTTGATCACAAAAATGGCAGCTATACAGCAGTGATCCGAGCGCTCTGGGCGGGGACTCCAAATATATCCATTTTCAACGCTTTTCCTCGTGAAATTGTCAGGGCCTGGTACTATACTATGAACAAGGTTAGTTCAATTGACACTGTTTTTCTTCAAAATCTTCTCCACTACAGGTTTAACGTGCACAAAATGCGAGGACTTTGAAGAAACAAGAGCCGTCACAGACGGATAATGCTCCCCGAATAAGTGTTTGTCACGAAATAAAAACTATCATACATTAAGCCCCTTTTTCCCATGACATATTTTTTGTACACACAATATTTATAGAATATGGTTTTGAACATCTCATTTATCACATAAGTACAAAATTTCATTTAATTCTGCCCGTTAGATGAAGAGAAATTATAGAAAAAACTTATTTTTACATTAAGGCCCCCTTTTCCATGACGCAGCCTCAAATCAGGAAACGGAGAAAGAGGTACCTAGGGATTATCCCGGGGAGTTCACATGTGAAGTTTCATTGAATTTGGTCCAAGGATTGCTGAGATCTAGCTGTGGACGGACGGACGGACATACGGACGGACAGACGGACGGACGGACATTATGGCGACTATATGCTCCCCCGAAATGTTTTCGGGGCGCATAAAAACAATGGTTGCATTAGTGTAATAAAGGGACCCATGCTAGGTTGTTGGACATACAAACATGTAAGAAATATGGTATGGAATGGTAAACCTGCATAGCTAGATTATTCCTGTTCAAGGAAATTTAAATGAAGTTTATTTGGTCCCTCTAAATCAAGTCTGCATATAATTTCCCTACCCGCATTTCATATTTATAGGAACATTTACGGGAAACAGGACTTAAATCGACAGTGAAAAACGTGGTACCAGCGCTAAAAATTTATTTCTTTTGGCACTAGATAATGCAATGCACAACACTATAATGGAAACTCTGATTTTGTCTATGTTGCTCTATAATCGTTTGCAATATTGACAATGTTGAGCGCACAGTAACTTTGGTTGAACAATATAGGTTAAACTCCCTTTAAAGGCTGCTTCAAAATGAATAGGCAAATTAATCCTTTCTTAAATGGCGTTTATCAATTCATTTTTAATTGGACGTTTTTCGGACGTCTTATTCTTATAACCACTTTTCGACAGGCAAAATGGGTTTTCATTACCAACAAAACCTTCTCAGACTCAATTGCCAGTTGACCAAAATTCAAAATAGATTTTGCGACCATACAGGAAAACTGTCGTATCTTTTCCTGCTTTCTATGTGTTCTCTAACAAACACTTTAAGATTCACTGGCCGATTCAATTCATGCCATGTCCTATTAACCAACTTTACGATCTTTTTTCGATTTAACCATTTTCTTGTAGTGATTTGACTTTCGTAATATTGTGTAAAGGGTAAGATCTTTAGAAAGCGATACATGCATATACTATGTTAATAAAGTTAACAAACGCACCATATCATCATCAGCAGCAATAGTTCAAACGGGAAAGGATTAGTCTCGCAACCTTTTTTTAGTATGAAATTTGGAACGCCGTTGTTTCGAAACCAGTTCGGATTATTTCTTCTGTATAACGTTTGTTAAAACGTTTGTTTTTCTTGATACGTTTACTGAAAGCAGACATTTTAGGATGATTACTCAATTTAATGCACGTATTGTGTATGATAAATTCATTTGCTTTGATCATTATTGTTTAAGTCTGACGTATTTAAAGAAACGGGATTTCCATGAGACGTATTTTGGAAACAGGGTTTTGAAATTGATTATCGGGGAGTGAGCTCATTTCGCAACTCGGGTTCGACTCGATGACAAATCAGGGTTCCATCTGAACAGCCTCACATGAGACGCTAGTGATATCCGCCTATTCAGAAAAATAGTTGCTCTTACGAGTTTTTTTCTCCAGCATCTGTATCACTGATATTCGACAGTATCATGACCTATTTACACTCTGATCAATGATCATGACAACAATGATTATTACTAACTGATAAGATCGAGTGATAGCGATCTGTATTTATTACGTTTAAGGTAGAACCGGATACTTTTAAAACTTAAAGCTACGGTCATAAATTTGATATCTTTGGAAACTAGAAGCTATTTCTGGTTCAATTCCGAAATTCATTTCCTTGTTCATGTCGTGACGACGTTACCACGACGACGTCAACATAGGCACCTCGCACGTTTTTTACGTCGAATTTCTATAGCCCGGAAATGCACAAAATTGCGTTTTGGTCAGACAATTTCAACGTCACGACAATGAAAATTACATCGTCGGAAAGATCTTTTCAAACGTAATAAGATGATACAAAAATAAATTATTTCGGACTGACGACACAGAAATAAACGACGAACTTTCATCTTTTTTCCGCGTCAGATTTCGAGGAAAAACTAACTTTAGAGCAGAATTTCGTAAAATCGGCCAGAACGATTTTTGCCATTTTTTATTATTATATTGCACGCTCATATTGTAAGCATTTGACAAGAAATCAGAAAAAATCACCGTACCAATTGTTAATAAAACATATTCAAATATTGTTGGTAAGCGTCAAAGTTATGCAGTCGGGCGTCGGCAAATTTCGACGAAAAAGCACTTTACGACGGATTTTCGTAAAATTGGCTAGACGGACTTTACATTAATTTATTCATATTGTAGGTGAAATGCAAAAAATCAGAAAAGTTTACTATACCGTTTTTTTTTGATAAAACGTGTTTAAATACATTAGTTATCAAAATGTGCACAGTCGGACGTCGACGTCGATTTTGAAACTACGTACGTTGACGAGCAACAAGGATGTAGACGCGCCGGGGTTTTCAAACTGCTCAAGGAGACCACATTTGTGTACTCAATTAGTCGGACAGCGAAAGTAAATCTCTATTGTCTAAGTAAATACCTAGTAAGAAGTACAGAATCGGGATAACAGTCGACACGCTCACGAAAGCCTATTCGAGGGGAAAACGAAGACGGTATTGAAATGGTACTTTCGAAAAAGAATATACGGAAAATATTGGTAACCAACAGTAAAAATTGTCATAGAATAATTAAACCACTTCTGTTCGCATGATGTGGCAAAATAGAAAATGTAAAAATAATAAAATGAATAAAATAGATAAAAAATAATGCGAATATACATTACATCACAATATAAAAAAAATGTATTTCACATTGCATCAATTTCTATTGGATACTTTTTGTTCCATTTCTAATATCAAAATTGCAGTAGTAAATGCAGCTTATTTAATATCTCGTTAAAACGTTGTCATCGATGAAAAATAAACAAAGACTCTATCATATATGCACAGTCAGAATTTATAAATGTTTTTACTCCAACCCAAATGTTACAGTTGACCATTATCTAATTAGGATGTAATTTTGACGTTCTGACCAAAATTGTTTGAGAAAACGTTTAGAGAAAAGAAGAAAATAGCGACAGCCACAATTTCTCTTTCTTATTTCAATATTTCCATGGAATAAATACACGAATTCCATGAAAATGCATTTTGCATAAGTTTTTTGCTCGTGGATCAGTTTTAAATCCTGGCGTGTGTTCATCCTCGTTGCTCATCAACGTAAGTAGCTTCGACGTCGACGTCCGACTGTGTAAGTTTTGATTTATACCTAAAACATTCAAACACGTTGTATTAAAAAAACTAAACAATAAACTTTTCTGATTTTTTTTGTATTTCACCTGCAATATGGATGTAAAATTAAATAACATAAAATCACTGTGGCCAATTTCACGAAATTCCTTCATAAAGTGCTTTTTCGTCGAAATTTGCCGACGCCCGACTGCATAACTTTGACGCATACTAACAATATTTGAATATGTTTTATTAAAAATCGGTACGGTGATTTTTTTCTGATTTCTTGCCAAATGCTTACAATATGAGCGTGCAATATAATAATAAAAAATGGCAAAAATCGTTCTGGCCGATTTTACGAAATTCTGCTCTAAAGTTAGTTTTTCCTCGAAATCTGACGCGGAAAAAAGATGAAAGTTCGTCGTTTATTTCTGCGTCGTCAGTCCGAAATAATTTATTTTTGTATCATCTTATTACGTATGAAAAGATCTTTCCGACGATGAAATTTTCATTGTCGTGACGTTGAAATTGCCTAACCAAAACGCAATTTTGTGCATTTCCGGGCTATAGAAATTCGACGTAAAAACGTGCGAGGTGCCTATGTTGACGTCGTCGTGGTAACGTCGTCACGACATAAACGAGGAAATGAATATCGGATTTGAACCAGAAATAGCTTCTAGTTTCCAAAGATATTAAATTTATGACCGTAGCTTAAAGTTTTAAAAGTATCCGGTTCTACCTTAAGTGACCCGTTTAGGCCTACGTGTAATGTGCTAAGAAGATGAAGCAATGGATGTGCAACAGTGACGATGGTACCATGATGCGTAGGGGTCTGTAATTTGACCCATGACACCTTCTATACATTACTATTAATTACTAGAAAAAAAGGTTCATTACGTGCTAGGAGTCAAATTATTGACCCCTTTGTCTGGATAATCGTATGAATATGTGTACAGATAGAGACATTGCTATTTTCAAATGTTCGTTGATAATGATATGAAAATTTAAATTGCGTATTGTACTCCACTGCCATTTTCCCGACGGCACGTTCCCAATTTCTTCTTTGTATGCACGCCTGTAGATGTAAAGATGCTGCGCTAGTATTGGTATGAGGAATCCATTGTAAGGTGCTCAACAAGGGAAATTTCTGCTGTGTTTTTTACTCTAAACACGAATAAAAATCAAAGTAGTTAGAGAACTATATTTAGACGTCTCTGATTGATTGAGCGGAATTGTATGTAAATGATCGGCGTTTCATTACTTTAATTCGTTGAATTTGTGTTTAGATCGATTCTAAATCACTGTGGTCGTTTTTCCCTAACGATGGTGGAGATGAAAGTCGAAAAAAGATGATAAAAAATGAGCAATGTCTAAGTAGAATTCGAACTCAGGGCCTTTCAGATATAGGCATGTGTAAAGAGTACAAGGTGAGTGCTCTGCCAAGTGAGCTATCGCGGCTTTCATTTATGTAGCGCGTTGGCTTACATTTTAAATAAATTATCGTCCTTTATAATATCAAAGAAAAGGTGTAACTGACGACAATACTCATAGTTAAACCGAAACAAGAAGACAAAATTGCTAATCACATGGTCTTAATTGAATTGGGTAATCAAATTAATAAGTATTATTCATAGAGACAAATCATTTATCTTGAAACGGCAATCAAATCAATTTGAAGCCTGAGAGGGGTTTTCTGGTAATAAAGCCGATTTCGTATGTCCGAAACCGATCTTATAGAAGTAAACACAGAAGAATGAATAAAATGTCTTTCGTTTATGTACAATTTCGTCAATCAATCAGAGACGTCCAATTACAGTGCTCTCAGCACTTTGATTAATTCTGCATGGTACTTGGCGTTTACAAAACCAATGACCCCATACTAAATGTACATGGAGGCTTGGGAAAACATTGAGACAAAAGAAGAAAATACTGATCATCAGCATTTTCTCATTTTGCCTCAATATTTTCAGAGGCTGTATTTTACACAAATCCCATCTTTATCAACAAGAATTTGATCGTAAGCAACTCCTTGCAAAATAAACAAATCTAAAATTTTCTGTTTGCGAAATGGTTAATTGTTTCTCTTGACATTTCAGTTACCCGGAACAAGGGTGTACGAAGCAATATTTCGAGTAAAAATCAACTCCACGACAAAGACACTGCAGGGAACGTGCGATGTAATGCTGAATCAGTTCACAAAAGATTCGCAAAACTTTTGTAACAAGACACAACTGAACGGAGGTGCAACTCTTTATTGTGTGCGACCAAAATTGGCTTCGTGCGACAATTTCATAGGATTTAGTAGGCGAGACTACACCAAGAGCGCGACGTTCACCAAAGCTGAATTAGCTCTTTCAAATAGGTAACAGTTTAGAGACAAGTACGCCATTGACTTGTACATGTATATGTTGTGCCGATTTTAAGATTCTTGCCTAAATTCGAAATTGGGCATGCCCAATTTCGAAATTGGGCACGGAACTTTGCCCAATTTCGAAATTGGCCATCCATTTTCGAAATTATGATTCAGTAAGTTCCGTGTGTCATGCAGAACTATTTCTGTCGATCTTTTTCGACGATTTATTGATAATTGAACCATACAACGCCCGAAATGTTAATATTATTTACGGTTTACTGCGAAACTGTCATGCAGAAATATTTCTGTCGATTTATTCTCTTTTTTCCTCACCGATTTATTAGTAATGAATCGAACAACGACATAGTGATTATTTTACGGTTTACTTTGATTTTTGATACTTCCTACGTACTCGTTGCTGCCGCGGATCCAGGATGTCTGTGATGGAGTTCGAATTTACAAATAGGGAGGTTTGTTTTCCCAAGTATTACACAACTTTGACCGAATTTCTGCATTGAAATGAAATAATCAGGCTGCGGAGACAGTGGCAGATCTAGAGGGGGTGCGGGAGTCAAACGAACCTCCACTGAATCCTAATTATTTCAATTTCATGTAAAAATCCAGTCAGAATTTTGTAATAATAAGAGAACGAACCACCTATTTGTAATTTCGAACCCCCTTACAAAGTCTGGATTCGCCGCTGAGAGGGGTTTCCTTTGAACCTCGAAAACTCCCCTACCCATTGGATACGCCTCTGCATTGTAAACGTGTATACCAGAATGTAAAAAATTCATCTGCGGGTCCCAGTCGATATCAAAATCCAGTCTATTTTAAAACGAAAGTACAGTGCCATTCAAGGATAAACGAAACCTGTCACATGGTGTATAGATATTTATCCACATGCGAGAAAGAAATACGGCAACATTTTATCTGAATTTTCCGATAGAATTAGGTCACAGGATAAAATTAATGATGTCATTATGACGTTGCGAGGTCGTACTGTAAGCGGAATCATGCATACTTATTAAAATGATTATAATAGTATAAGATCCATTTCTCGCTCTGATTTTATTATCATTATTGTTCCAATGCATTTAAGCGGGGCATTAAATCAACAATTTACCAATCATTTATCTCTCATAAATCATATTTAATTTCAAATATGATATACACTTTTGGGGTATTTTTTATCAATTTAAAAAGTGGGCCTTTTTTGAACTGGGCCTTTTTGGTCATTTACACTAGAACTAGGCATTTCTGGTTTCAGGGGATCAATTAGTTTGTCTAGGTTGGTCGCTTGTTCTGGCCAGCATGGTGGGAAGAATCGGCTTGTTCGGCTGGGTCGGTCGCTAGTTCTGGCCAGCACGGTGGGAAGGATCGGTATGTTTGGCTGGGTCAGTCGCTAGTTCTGGCCAGCATGGTGTGAAGTATCCGCTTGTTTGGATGGGACGGTTGCTTGTTCTGGCCAGCACGGTGGGAAGTATCTGCTTGTTCGGATGGGTCGGTTGCTTGTATTGGCCAGCACGGTGGGAAGTATCGGCTTGTTCAGCTAGGTCAGTCGCTAATTCTGGCCAGCACGGTGGGAAGGATCTGCTTGTTCGGATGGGTCGGTCGCTTGTTCTGGCCAGCACGTTGGGAAGTATCGGCTTGTTCGGCTAGGTCAGTCGCTAGTTCTGGCCAGCACGGTGGGAAGTATCGGCTTGTTCGGATGGGTCTGTCGCTTGTATTGGCCAGCATGGTGGGAAGTATCGGCTTGTTCAGCTAGGTCAGTTGCTAGTTCTGGCAAGCACGGTGGGAAGGATCTGCTTGTTCGGATGGGTCGGTCGCTTGTTCTGGCCAGCACGGTGGGAAGTATCGGCTTGTTCGGCTAAGTCAGTCGCTAGTTCTGGCAAGCACGGTGGGAAGGATCTGCTTGTTCGGATGGGTTGGTCGCTTGTTCTGGCCAGCACGGTGGGGAGTATGGGCTTGTTTGGCTAGGTCAGTCGCTAGTTCTGGCCAGCACGGTGGGAAGGATCTGCTTGTTTGGATGGGTTGGTCGCTTGTTCTGGCCAGCACAGTGGGAAGTATCGGCTTGTTCGGCTGAGTTGGTCACTAGTTCTGGCCAGCAGGGTCGGAAGGATAGGTTTGCTCGGCTGGTTTGGTCGCTTGTTCTGGCCAGCATGGTGGGAAGGATCGGCTTGTTCGGCTGGGTCGGTCACTAGTTCTGGCTAGCATAGTAGGGAGGATCGGCTTGTTCGGCTGTTTTGACAGTTTGGCCTCTACAGCTTATGCAGGGAAAAATGCAGGGGAAAATGCTGAACATGGTATTTTTCACAGAAAGGGATTCTCCTGTTTAAATGGTTTTACAATCAGCTCACTATTTTGAGTTAATTATCTTCAAAGTCTAAACGAAATTAGAACATATCAAATTAATTAACATAAGTATGCAGATCTATGGTAGATCACATATATTTAGCAGATGAAAAGCTTCATAATAAATCTTGTTTGCTTTAAAAGAACCATTTCTAAAATGTCGATATTTAACTTTAAGTAAGTGAAACCATTTTAATTTCGGTGGTTAGAAAACCCAAAGCAATGGATCTAATTCAGGCTCCGAAAAAATATGGAACTGCAACTTTTTGAATAAATAAATGAAATCGAGTGTAGATATGATTTTCATGGAAATATTATCTATAAATTTGATGTCCTGCTGAACGTGTAAACGATTTGATAAAAGCAGAGACATATAATAGAATGTTTATCTATGTCTCTGATAAAAGATAAGGTGCGAATTGCTTAGGGTACGAATCAACTTCCGCGCAAACGGAAGAAGAATGTTCCGTATGTTCTGTTCGGTACGGAACTTTAGCTGTTCCGTACCGAACTTTTATTGGACTAAAAACGGCTTAATATGATTTTGTAAGTGCTAACTGTGATACCTCCCTAAAAACGGATATTTTGAAGATGAGTTCTGCACAGAAAATGGCCCGATATACCATAAACTAATTATAAATAAGCTATTTCGCCGAGTTTCGAAATTAGGCAAATGAGTTCTGCAGGGATATGCCGAATTTCGAAAATAGGCAAAAACGAAAATCGGCACAATATATATAATGTTTACATGGAGTGCGTGAGACAGAACGACAGTTAAGAGTGTGTGTGCGTGTATGTATGTTTGTGTGTGTGTGTGGAAGGGGGGGGGGGTGTTAGATTTTTTTCGTACTGAGCAAACTATCATTAACTGTTGATCAAATCCTATGTTTTTGGTATTCAATGGAATCGTCTCCTTGAGACAAGCATGAGACTAGCAATTTTTCGCCCCGTCTGACATTTTTATTTGAAATCAGAGGTAGACGTTAATTCATAAATTGGTAACATGTCCTCCATCAAACCGTCCGTACCACGCCTGTCTGTAGAGTTCTACGTTCTAATCTTTTGAACAAAGTCCCTCTTATGTTGATAAATATATTTGGTTGCATGTTCATAGAATCTGTCATGTCAACTGACATTTATCATGTTGAGGAGGCTTTGTCATATAAGTCTGCGTCACAGACAAGAGGTGCTTTAACCCTTTCCCATACAAGACCTGGGCCCCATATTACTAAACATCTTACGATCAAGTTTTTGTGTAACCTGTGTAACAAGACATCTGATTGCACGAGAAATCCGACTGAGCCAATCAGGGCTGTTGTTACAAGTAATTATGCAAAAATCAAACGTACGATCGTTAGAAATACGGGCCCCTGGTTTTGACGCCTCTATTAGAAAAGGTTTGGGAAAACATTGAAACAAAAGAAGAAACTGCTGATATACAACAGTTCCTCCTTTTGTCTCAATATTTTCTATGCCATATTTTACACAAATCCTATATTTGATAACATCCATTTTGTCATTGGTATCAAATTTTGAAGTGGACCAACCTAATTTTTTGTTGTTTGGGAAATGGTTAAAAGGTTTTCTATGCACCACTAGATAACAGACACTTCGCGCAGCTTCGGCTGTCATCTGTGACAACGGTAACTGACGGGATATATAATCGTCATTTACACTGTTACATATCGTCGCTTTTCTGCAAAAGCCTCGTATCTGCAGCTTGTTTTAAGCTGCAGATACGAGGTTTTTGCAGAAAAGAAGCGATATGACGCCCATAGTTGCACGAAGTGTTTGGTATCTACTTTTGGATGGAATACCTGAATGTCAAAAATGGCGTATCGTATTTAAGGCCAAGGGTCTCTTCTTGATGTTCCATAATCATTTATGTTAACAAATGTGATCCGCCACGCTAAAAGGGAGCTTATCCGAAGTATAAAAATCCAAGTTATGACAAACTTGTCAGACTCGGCACAGGTCAACCAGATCCCGCGTGCAAAAAATTGACATATTGTAAGATAGGGAAAACTTTCCGAATTCAGTAAATTACATCAAAGTGAAAAGTGTCGACCCTAGTCTGGCTGTGCGGACTGCGCAGACTGACTAGGGTCGATATTTTTCACACTTCCTTTAAGGGCCCTTTTAGCGTGACGGGTCACCAATACAAATATTCATTTGAGCCTGTATCTGAAAAAAAGTCACTTAAGGCATTTTTAAAAATGCAGTGTGACCCAGATCCCTATTGTTCTCTAATAGCTTGTTTATGACCAGTAGCAGATGTAAATATGGCGCATTTCAGACTTTATCTAACAACAGGCTTATCTCGAAACTCGATTCGTTAAAAATGTTATTAGGGCCCTTTTACCAGAGGTGCGTTTTTCAGAGCGAGATTTTTAAGATTTCTTAAGATGTTTTTGATACAGCGTTTTTGAGACCGAGATTTTAAGCGAGGTGTTCCTAATGTTCCATACTTCATACAAATGACGTCATCATGACGTCATTTGTATGAAGTATAGATCATTCGGAACTCCGCGGTTTATGAATCATGGAGCATTCGGAACAACTCGGTCAATTCTATCCCATATAGATTCAACAGAATTCACCGAGGGGTTCCGAAAGAAGTATAGAGCAATGGCGGCTTCCAGTGATCGTCTTAAAAATCTTGCTCAAAAGAGCGCTTTAATCTTAAATATCTTAAGAAATCTCAAGATATCCCAAGAAATCTCGCTCTAAAGAACGCACCTCAGGCTTATCTCGAAACTCGATTCGTTAAAATGTTATTAGGGCCCTTTTGCCAGATACCGACTCATCAATGTTCTCTCTCTTTTAGGTACGGACAGGTATTGAGGAGTCTACAGATTTCAGTGAAAGGTAAAAGTTTATTTATAATGAGGTTAAAACCCAGAACTACGGGTATGAGGGGTGATGACTTTTCAAAATATAGTATTTCAGCAATTGTTAAAGTGACATTTCACGATTACTTTACATGAATTTTACTTTTATTCTATCTGAAACAGCTTGTTTTCTCACGAAAATTCTGAAAATTTCAAGCCGAAATATTGAACCGTTTACGAGAAATATATATTTTTGTGTTAAAATTAAACAAATTGTTGTGGACAACAGTTCAGATTTGTATAGAATTTGTCATTTCTGTCTCAACTTTGAAGGCGTATTTTTCGCTTATAGATAACAACTTAAAAAAAACTGATAGCGTTTCTAAGCATTAGAATAACCAATCTTTGCATCAAGACATAGTTTTAAAAAATGAAATAAATATGAAATGTCACTTTAACATGATGATGACGATGACGATGATGATGATAATGATTATTTATGTTGATGATGATGATGATGATGGTGATGGTGATAATGATGCTGCTGCTGCTGATGATGATGATTGATCATTTTCAAATTGCCTAGGTCGTGGTTTAGTCCTCTTTAGAGGGCGGAACCTGGCTGCCCAGCCTAGAGCGAAGTCTCCCTCTCCATGTTTGCCGATCGACGGGTTTGGTGTACGTAAGTCCTGCGTCCTCGCGGTCTCTACTTACTTACTGTTCCATGTCAGCTCCGGTCTTCCACGCATTCTGTTCTCCTGTATGTTGATCGTAGGAACATTTTACACCCAACCAGTGCTGCGTTCAACATGGCCAAGCCATCTTAGTCGGTTGGCCCTTAAAATACTGGACAGGTATTTGATATGTAACTGCGAAAACAGTGTTTCAAATGTCACCTTGTCTTCTGGTCTGATGCCACATATTAATTTGATTTTGGCCTTGTCGTTTCTGCTCAGTTTCTTAATGGTGTTGGATGACACAGCCAATGTCTGGGATACAAATAGCAGCATGGAGTTGAGTCTGCATCATGTTGTGGCAGGGGGTTCTTGCATGTAAGGATGGGGAAGAGCTCTCTAAACGTCTTCCAATCCGACTTTCACCGTGTTGTTGCGACATGTTCGCAATCGCCACTGGTTGGTTGTGTATCACTCACCTAGCAAAGGCTAGTTACAAATTCCAGTTTGTCATGTCCAATAGGTACTTCAGATGGAGTGTTGTTACCATTTGGCGTGAATGATCATGTGCATCTAGAGCATTTGTAGCTTGGATCAGGTTGAAGTTGGCCTTTGATCCCGCTACACTTCTTATGTACCTACTGTGAGCAGCTGCTGCTTCAGTAGATAAAGTTCTAACTTGTTCCAGTGAGGCATTGGAACTTTCCTGATTCTGTAATAGGTAACTAGTCTAAATTAAAGAGGAATTTGGGATAATATTGGCTCTGCATTTGAATGACTTTTCTTGCATTCTGTTATTATATAATGCTAGTTTTACTTTAGTATTTTTCATTATTTAGTAAAATCATATCATAACAATTCATTTTCGACTAGTCAACCTGTTCGCTTGCATTATCAATTATCATTATCGAATGTACTAAAGAGGGACTAGACCGATAACGGAAAAGAAAGGATGCAAGAGGTATAATTATGTGACTATCTGATACCTGTCCAACCTAAATCAAACCAAAACATTTGTGTCAATTCTCGTTTAACTTTGAATTAATAAAACCATTGCATATGACAAAATTCGTATATCAACATAGGTCAACCATGTACATGTAACACGCGGTCTTTTTTTAAAACCCCTTCAATATTGTTTGCATTCAAATCAAACACTTTTTTCTTTTCTCAATCATTCTAGATCTATATTAAATTCTATCATTTTGAACAGATCTTGATGATCTTATTTGATAATATTCGAGTTTAAATTTGCAATTTTAGTGCAACTGGCATAAGTAACGATGGTGATCACCAAATGTTGTTATTGTTTTTGGACCACAATGACGCCTCGTGTTGTTAAAGGGGAATTATAATCTATCAAAAACGATCATTCTGGTCGTTTTTTTTTTTTTTTTTTTTTTTTTTTTTTGAAATAGGACAGTTTTCAACCTAATATTTCTTATTAATCGGAGAGGTAAATTTTAAACAGGAGTAGTGAAAAATGTTGATTTCAGCTACTTTTCATGCTATCAAAATTAAAATATCCCTCATAGACGCCCTTAAACATACTATAATATGCTAAAAGTATTTACATATAACGAGATTTGAACCTACCACCTAGCAAAACATCGACAAAGTGCTCACTGGAAACAAATTCTGCACTGTCACGGCTACGGTATAGATAGAACAAGGTGTCATTAGTCGGATTAATTGAGTGAAGAATAATATTATGATTCAAGCTGTTCTTAAAATAGTGGAATAATCAATGACCTTTCGTCAGGGTTCATGCTTCGATGTTGTATTATATTTTTCAGAAGTTAAAACTAGAAACTTTTATCTATTTTAACTATAGTTATTTTCTAATTCCAGACCAACAGAAAAAAGACAATCACAGGATCCCGTACTGTGTAAATTACAACGTCACGAAATTGTGGGAAAAGGAGTCACCGGTCGGATTTTTCTACAATAATATATGGAAAACCTTACATTGTAGAGGGTTGTCGAGGCCGCCATTAGAAAGTTGTGTTAGAAACAAGCAATTTATTCTGATTGGAGACTCAACATTAAGACAGTGGTATGAGTACTTTATGGTCATACGCGGATTTAGAGGGGGGCGGAAGCGGCGCGCGCCCCCCCTAAAATCGCCAGATTTTTTTTTTTTTTTTTTTTTTTTTTTTGAATGGGGGCTATCAAAGAACAATTAAAGTCAATGTTGGAAATTTTATCGAACTTATAATAATCAATTTATGACAATGACTCTGATAATGTCGGTGTTTTCACATTTTCTTTGGCTTATACATGTATGTAGTAAGACCGACGCCAGTGTGTTTTAAAAGGGGATCTGTTTGTCAACTGGTCAAAGAAAAGCGACACCCGGATACCGCTATTTAATTTGGTTAGTCAGCATCGTATGACCTAGCAATCGGCCGATACCTTGACAAGCGCCTGCATGGAAAAGATAAAATTGCAAAATGTGAACGACAAATCTATCAGTATGATACGACGGCATTCAAATGACAGAAAATAGTCAAAACATCGGCGATTTGAACAAAGTGGGTAATATTAATCGCCTTATGATCGCTGACAAGTAGTCACTAAGGCTCAACCGATTCCGTTATAAACCTATAACAGCCCTAGAATTGTGGATATTTTTTTTTTAACTTTAAGCAGTTAAAGGCCAACATCCCTCCCCCAACCGTTCCGCTTTTTCAAAAGAGGCGTCGATTAATCGATGACTTATTTCAAAGTCCTCTTTATAAACCATTGTTACCCCATCTACGGCGGATCGGGCGTTTATTAGATCAAAGCTTTAATAAATAAATTTTTGAACAAGTTTCTTTTAACATAAAAAACGAAATTATTCACAGTCAAAGTAAATCTATACTGTGCAAAAAAAGTTTAACACACTCGGAAAATGTTGGTTGCCAGTAAAAAAACTATAGTGAAATCTTTAAAAGGAAAACAATACTTTTATTGTGCATTCATTTTGCTGACGTTTCCTGAAATTTTTGTGTTAAACTCGAAAACGTTAACTCGATATCTTACGTTAATGTGCATAGGGGTCAGATATCAAAAGTCAGGCAAATTTCAATATCGGGTAAATTCACCAGCAATTGCTTTGATCGCCATAAATCGACTTTCAATGCTGCAGACAAGCTTTCTGACTAAACATAAGGGAATGCTGTCCCATTCATATTGCAGAGGACGCTCAAAGTCAAGGACGTTACAGACGTCATGTCTTTCGCTAGCCTGGCCCCCCAAATGGCATGTACAAGGTGATACGCCGGTAAACAGCAAATAGGACATCACTCCAATGTCTCCTGGTTCAATAGCAATATTTCCATACCCACTGACGCATTACTTGTCGATACATCAACGTCATTGGCGTAACGTCGGCAGGCTTTGATGCAAGCTGTACAGGACCTATTCCGGACAGACTCGTCACTAGTTGTAGTGCCTGTGACTTCCCAGAGGAGTCGGGCTAACTTACTACTAGACAGGCATCTGTTACGTCGTCAGGACGTCACCATGAGAATGTCCTCTTTAAACATCGTTTTACGCGATCTGTAAGATTTATGTCGATCATTCACGACCAAATCTGCATCAATTCTGTACCGTATGGGTCTGATTGTCGATTTATGCGTATTGAAATGCAAAACGACACCTCTAACGGGCATGCCTCATTGGAGTATGCTAAGAGCTCTCTGACTTTGATCTAACGTCATTATTTTTCGCCTTCCTATTTTCAATTTCAAAGAATTTGTAGTTAAATTGATTCTGCTAAAAGATCTGTGTAATCGTGTGTTTTTGGACAAGCTAGACAATATCGATGACACTGCACACTTGACGCACGTAACTTTTGCTTATCTGGATTTTGTCCAATATCCGGACTGCTCATTCCACACACGCGTTGTATGTGCGATGTTTGTCAATCAGGACAACTTTAAAGCATATTACAATTTTTATGTAATAATCAGATACTGAAAAATATAATTTGTTTCAAAACCATCTTCGCTAGCCAAGGTTGAACCCACCTACGTTTGTATTCACCCTTGGCGGATTTAGTCCGATTTTCTTGAAATCGCGAAGCGCCGTCTAGCAGTTGTTCTGCTGGTTGTTTACGTCCATTATTGATGACGTCATTAACGCGCGTTGTCTTTGGCGTCGTACGTCGTGCAGATTATGTAAAAGTTAGCTGTTTTTTCGGTCGAATTGTCGAAAGTATAATAATTCGTCGATTAAAGTTAGAGAATTCCTGTCTATTGCAGTGAAATTCGTAGGAAAAATCGCCCATCTTCGCGTTTTTGAGTTGCAAATGCAATGCTTTTTCCCGCCCGTTGTCATGATTTGGTTACTCATAACAATCTAATTGGTGCCAGCGAGACCTCGCTGGAACCAATGAAAACGCTTTCCAGGAGACCAAGAAAATCGGACTAAATCCGCCAAGGGTGAATACAGACACGACGTTACGTCGTAGATGTCATCCTTGGCTTGCGAAGATGTTTCAAAACGTGCTTAACTTTTTATTGCACAGTATATATAAGAAATAGGTCTGCATATCCCGGAAATTGATCCATTTTTAATAAAAATTCTCACATGGACATAGGGACACCCCTCCCAAGCCCTCCCCAACAAAAAAAAAAAAAAAAAAAAAAAAAAAAAAACAATATTAAACATGGTGAAAAAAAAAACCAGAAAAAAAACCGCAAAACTTTTGTTGCCTCTGTGAATTAATTTGTAGGTTTAGATATGGTATTGCAATATCAGATATAGGTTTATTTAAGGGGGAATGCTCCAGTTTCCTATTTTTTTTTTCCAAAAATAGAATTTATTTATATTTTGTATGTTGAAACTACATGTTATTACCAATTGAAAAATAAAATAAAAATGGGTGGTATCTTGTTTGAATTTTATGGGCATTCGTATCACATACCCCTACATCGAAAAAATGCACAATTTCTTGCACCTGTCCAAGGTCACTAAAATGCTAATAAAATGCTGTATATTCACAGTTTAGTGCCGAAAACGGATTTAAGGTATTCGCACACTAATGAACGTCAAAAATCATCGGCAAATGTCGACATATGTCGACATTTTCCGTGTTTTCTTTCAAATATTTTTTCCAAAAGAAATTATTTGTGTTAGTATAACTTAATCCATTTATTCCAATATTTTAGAGTTTAAAAGATAAAATGTTGAAAAAAAGTAACCTCTTACTGCATTTATATTGAAACAAAAGTTACAGTTAAGGATTTGTTTTGATGACGTCATTACGTCGCCGCCAAAAAATACGACGTCGTTCCCGCGTTCTGTATACTTGACGTTGACGCGTGTATAGCTTGTTGTCATACAACTAAAACCAATTTGTCGGTTAATAGATTTGTAAATGGGTGATTTGTAAGTGAATTATAATTCAATTTTCAGTTTAACCTCTTCACAAAATCATGTCCCAAAGAATAGATACTGGCAAAATAAAATTTAACATGCTCTTTGTGTGTGTCAAAAAAATGCACAAGGCAGGTTACCATGGCGATTGCTCTAATTTTGTACGGCGAAACTTCCCTATTCTTATGTATTTACTTCGTACACATGTGTAGATATTTTTCAAGTTCTGATTAGAAAGGCCCAACTATTACTTATTGTAGAGTGACTTTTTAAATATGACAACCCAAAAGATATTAAACAGATTTTCAAGAGAATTTTGTTGCTATGCATTCCGACTTTTGCATTTTTTCCTATATTATTGTTGCAACAATATGTCAAGAGTATTTTTTATAGTAGTATATTTAATAAGCTCTTGTTTGGTGCATAAATTATAGATGTTTCTGGAAAATGTCACTTTTTATTCAGTTTTGATCATCTATTACTCAGTGCGCAAAAAGCCCAATTTTCATATCGGTGTGATTAATCTTAAATGTGTCATAAAATTGTAAAATTGCGGTCAAATACCCTTATTTTTTCAGAAAAGGTGTCTCTTTGTATGTAGATTGAAAAAATAAAGTGATCCACCCCGTAGAATTTTATGCCCATTAGTGTGTGAATACCTTAAAGTAACGTCCTACATTTAATAAGAACAGAAAACCCAATATATGTGCTACTATAAACGCGTAAATGTATAAAACAGCATGCTCACGTGTTCGGTTAGATCAACGAAGCTGGACTGTTTTATGTCAAAATTTGCATATTTTTGGAAATATTTCAAGTTCTACATAATAGAATTTGATAAAACTCCCTCATTGTATAAAGCAACATGTCCTGGTAATACTTCAAAAAGAAAATGTATAGGTCAGCGCACTTATTAGTGAATTACAGCATTTTTTATCATCTACACATGAATAAGATGACGCAAAACAGTGGTAACTGTACACATACTTACGACTGTCTTGCTCTAAATAATCGATTTCCATCTTAAGGAAATCAGTTTCGCATAATAAATACACTTTTACCTTCGAAAATGGTTAATTGTAATGATGTGTTATATTATTGAAAATATGGTAGCGAAACATATTGGTACGAAACATTTAATTTACTACAGTAAAGACCGAGTGTTCCGAAAAACTGGAGCATTCCCCCTTAAGAGGCAAAGAATTAGGTCTGCATGTCCCGGAAATTGCGTCATTTCGTCTTTCTATTTAAAAAAAATCTCACGAGGAGGGAGGGGACACCCCTCCAAATCCCTTCCCAACACGAAAACCAATATGTAACATGGTGAAAATAACACCAAAAAAGTGTTACCTATGATAATTTGTAGGTTTAGATATGGTTTTGCAATATTAGATATAGGTTTATTTAAGAGGCGATTAAATAGGTCTGGATGTTCCGGAAATTGCGCCATTTCGCCTTCCTTTTTAAGAAATTTCTCACGCGGAGGGAGGGGACACCCCTCCCAAACCCTCCCCAACAGGCACACTAATATGTAACATGGTGTAGATAACACCAAAAAATGTGTTAGCTACGATAATTTGTAGGTTTAGATATGGGTTTGCAATATATGATATAGGCCTATTTAAGAGGCGGTTAAATAGATCTGGATGTTCCGGAAATTGCACCATTTCGTCTTTCTTTTCTGAAAATTTTCTTAAACGAAGGGAGGGGACACCCCTCCCAAACCCTCCCCAGCATGCACACCAATAGAAAATCATGTTGCGAAAAAACGTGAAAATCGGAAAATGAACATGAGTTCTGGATTTTGCGATAGAGCTTTTTAATTTTATCACAATTTTACATCTACGTGTATATCCTTGGAATTATACTAACATTACTTTATTAACATATTTTGACTTTTAAAAATTTATGAGAACGGAAATAAGACATATCGTCGCTGATGTAAATATAGCTTTTACCTTGATAATATGTATGTACGGCGTTTTCGGACGTACCCAATGTTATGATGTTACGCCCCCCCTAACCAAAAATCCTGGATCCGCCCCTGATGGTGACATATAATTGTAGGCAAACTACAAAAACTACAAGATATATGTACAAGTTTTGTCGCAGCAAAGATTATAATATGTCGGTAGAATTATCGTTTCATTCTATACCCGGCCACTACATCGTCCAAGAACCTGGCATCCATTCTATAAATAGATATTTAGACAACTATAACTTTTCACCCAATCACATACTTGTTTTTCATATGCAGAGTCACTTATCGACCAATCATCCGCGGGTATTCAGGGCGAGGATGCTCGATATACGTAGGTCAATAGACCACCTCCTCTCTAAATACAGAAATCTGAGAATATATTTTAAAGGCCCACACACTTTTAAAGACAGGTATAACAGATTTAGCGACTATTTTGGATACGTATACAGAACAATAATGCTTGAAGTATTCGATGGACTTTACGACAAAATTGTGTATCTGGACAGTAAAGATATGACTATCGCCACAGCACAAATAGACAATCATCCAACTGGTGAAGTGGTTAGAGGGATGGTGGAACAATTTTTATCATATGTCTGTTATCCGGTGTAGTGGAATAGCCAGAGTAAATGTGACCCGTCACGCTAAAAAGGACCTAACCCGACCTACAAGAATCTAAATTTTGACAAACTTGTCAGACTCAGCAAAAGTCAACCAGATCCAAATAATGAACACATACTAAATTATGAAAAACATTACGAGTATAGAAAATTACATAAAAGTGAAAAGTGTCGGCTCTTGTCTGCCTGCGAGGACTGCGCAGACCGACTAGGGTCAATATTTTGACACTTCCTTTAAGGTCCCTTTTAGCGTGACGTATCACAAAAATAATAAGGATGTTTTTTTGTATCATTCAAGAACAACATGGATCAAGATACACAATTTAATAAGGGTTGATCTATCGGTTTTGTCATATGAGGGACGTTCAATAAATTTTAGAAAAGGGGTACTATAATGTCTGTTGTTATGTTGCAATTCAATTTTAAATGTCTTCAAAATGGTTTTCTTTTGGAACGGCAGACACATGGAAATTACTCTGCCTAAGGAACATCAGGACCTATACGGACGGCCAGAGACGGATTTCGTCAGTATGGGGAAGACAAAAGTGCCGTACTGGCTTAAGTTTAGCTATAAGTGAGTGAATGAAGACACTATATAGCATGTTTCACTTTCAGGAAGTCTTGGACAAGAGGATACCCTGGACAGACTCGTTGTCATGGATTCGGCACATGTCTCTAAAGTCGGTTCCAGATCTGGATTTTTCGTGATATTACCCCACTTTTGCCTACTATACATATCATTATTGTATAAATGACCGGTGATAATGTTGCTATTTGAAACAGCAATTTGACCAATATGTCCATCACATTTGAAAAATAACACGAACAAAACTTTTGCCGCACTGTTAGTTCTTTTGCAGTGATGGACCTTGTCTGATCTTTTCGCAACTATTGCTTGCTATTGACACGCCGATGGTGCTGCTCAAAATAGAAGTTCAATGTTTAATCATAATGTATAAAGCTCAGAAAGACAACGTTTGTCGCATTATTGCATTATTCCAAAATATATTTTGCCACTCTTACACGGGTAACTTTCTCTGCCTTCCCCAGCAGGTAGGGGACCAAAGGGGCACATCGGTCAAAATCGTCTAATATTTTCCACATGAAAAAACAACTTAATCTGCCACTTTTTGCACAATGAACCTTGTTTGGATTATCTAGTTTGGCCACGCCGGAGTCTGCAGCAACATTTGCTGTAGTACTAGTTCTACGCAGGTTGCCTTGGAGGGGGCATCATTAAGGTCAGATTTGCCCATTTTAAGTTTCATTAAATTCCTAGAAAACCGACGTACCTTTGTACTTTCAACGTTAGAAGGCAATGTATCTGGCATAGTTCATTATATTCACACGATGCAGATATTCTAAAGCCTGTGCGACCTTTAATGTAGACCCTTACATCCAAATTCAGTTCTTGTGTCATTTTGCGTACATTGAATAGCTAGTGTATATGTTGTGCCGATTTTAAGATTAAGGCATGCCCAATTTCGAAATTGGGCACAGAACTTTGCCCAATTTCGAAATTGGCCATCCATTTTCGAAATCATTATTCAGTAAGTTCTGTGTGTCATGCAGAAATACTTCTGTCGATCTTTTTCGACGATTTATTGATAATTGAATCATACAACGCCCGAAATGTTAATATTATTTACGGTTTACTGCGAAACTGTCATGCAGAAATATTTCTGTCGATTTATTCTCGTTTTTTCCTCACCGATTTATTAGTAATGAATCGAACAACGACAGAATGATTATTTTAAGGTTTACTTTGATTTTTGATACTTCCTACGTACTCGTTGCTGCCGCGGATCCAGGATTTCTGTGATGGGGTTCGAATTTACAAATAGAGAGGTTCGTTTTCCCAAGTATTACACAATTTTGACTGAATTTCTGCATTGAAATGAAATAATCAGGCTGCGGGGACAGTGGCAGATCCAGAGGGGGGTGCGGGAGTCAAACGAACCTCCTCTGAATCCTAATTATTTCAATTTCATGTAAAAATTCAGTCAGAATTTTGTAATAATAAGAGAACGAGCCACCTATTTGTAATTTCGAACCCCCTTACAAAGTCTGGATTCGCCGCTGAGAGGGGTTTCCTTTTAACCTCGAAAACTCCCCTACCCATTGGATACGCCGCTACATTGTAAACGTGTACACCAGAATGTAAAAACTTCATCTGCGGGTCCTAGTCGATATCAAAATCCAGTCTATTTTAAAACGAAAGTACAGTGCCATTCAAGGATAAACGAAACCTGTCTCATGGTGTATAGTTATTTATCCACATGCGAGAAAGAAATACGGCAACATTTTATCTGAATTTTCCGATAGAATTAGGTCACAGGATAAAATTAATGATGTCATTGTGACGTTGCGAGGTCGTACTGTAAGCGGAATCATGCATACTTATTAAAATGATTATGATATTATAAGATCCATTTCTCACTCTGATTTTAATATCATTATTGTTCCAATGCATTTAGACCGGGCATTAAATCAACAATTAACCAATCATTTATCTCTCATAAATATTGTTTAATTTCAAATGTGATATACACTTTTGGGGTATTTTTTATCAATTTAAAAAGTGGGCCTTTTTGAACTGGGCCTTTTTGGTCATTTACACTAGGACTAGGCATTTCTGGTTTCAGGGGATCAATTCGTTTGTCTAGGTTGGTCGCTTGTTCTGGCCGGCATGGTGGGAAGGATCGGCTTGTTCGGCTGGGTCGGTCGCTAGTTCTGGCCAGCATGGTGGGAAGGATCGGTATGTTCGGCTGGGTCAGTCGCTAGTACTGGCCAGCATGGTAGGAAGAATCAGTTTGTTCCTCTGGGTCGGTCGCTAGTTCTGGCCAGCATGGTGGGAAGGATCGGCTTGTTCGGCTGGGTCTCTTGCTAGTTCTGGCCAGCATGGTGGAAAGGATCGGCTTGTTCGGCTGGGTCGGTTGCTAGTTCTTGCCAGCATGGTGGAAAGGATCGGCGTGTTCGGCTTGGTCGGTTGCTAGTTCTGGCCAGCATGATGGGCAGGATCGGCTTGTTTAGCTGGGTCTGTTGCTAGTTCTGGCCAGCACGGTGGGAAGGATCGGTTTGTTCGGGTGGGTTGGTTGCTTGTTCTGGCCAGCACGGTGGGAAGGATCGGCTTCTTCGGCTGAGTCGGTTGCTAGTTCTTGCCAGCACGGTGCGAAAGATCAGCTTGTTCGACTGGGTCGGTTGCTAGTTCTGGCCAGCATGGTGGAAAGGATCGGCTTGTTCGGCTGGGTCAGTCGCTAGTTCTGGCCAGCACGGTGCGAAAGATCAACTTGTTCGACTGGGTCGGTTGCTAGTTCTGGCCAGCATGGTGGGAAGAATCGGCTTGTTAGGCTGGGTTGGTTGCTAGTTCTTGCCAGCACGGTGGGGAGGATCGGTTTGTTCGGCTGGGTTGGTCGCTAGTTCTGGTCAGCACGGTGGGAAGGATCGGTTTGTTTAGCTGAGTCGGTTGCTAGTTCTTGCCAGCATGGTGGAAAGGATCGGCTTCTTTGGCCGAGTCGGTTGCTAGTTCTGGCCAGCAGGGTGGGAAGGATCGGCTTGTTCGACTGGGTCGGTTGCTAGTTCTGGCCAGCATGGTGGGAAGAATCGGCTTGTTTGGCTGGGTCGGTTGCTAGTTCTGGCCAGCACGGTGGGAAGGATCGGTTTATTCGGCTGGGTCGTTCGCTTGTTCTGGCCAGCATGGTGGAAAGGATCAGCTTCTTTGGCTGAGTCGGTTGCTAGATCTTGCCAGCATGGTGGAAAGGATCGGCTTCTTCGGCCGAGTCGGTTGCTAGTTCTGGCCAGCATGGTGGAAAGGATCGGCTTCCTCGGCTGGGTTGGTTGCTCGTTCTGGCCAGCACGGTGGGAAGGATCGGCTTGTTCGGCTGGGTCTGTTGCTAGTTCTGGCCAGCACGGTGGGAAAGATCGGCTTGTTCGACTGGGTCGGTTGCTAGTTCTGGCCAGCATGGCGGAAAGAATCGGCTTGTTCGGCTGGGTCGGTATCTAGTTCTGGCCAGCACGGTGGGAAGGATCGGTTTGTTCGGCTGAGTCGTTCGCTTGTTCTGGCCAGCATGGTGGAAAGGAACAGCTTGTTCGTCTGGGTCGGTTGCTTGTTCTGGCTAGCATGGTTGGGAAGATCGACTTGTTCGGCTGTTTTGACAGCCCTTAAAGATACAGTTTGGCCTCTACGGCTTATTGAGCAGGGAAAAATGCAGGGAAAATGCTGAATATGGTATTTTTCACAGAAAGGGATTCCCCTGTTTAAATGGTTTTACAATCAGCTCACTATTTTGAGTTCGTTATCTTCAAAGTCTAAACGAAATTAGAACATATCAAATTAATTAACATAGGTATGCAGATCTATGGTAGATCACATAATATTTAGCAGATGAAAAGCTTCATAATAAATCTTTTTTTGCTTTAAAGAACAATTTCTAAAATGCTGATATTTAACTTAGTGAAAACATTTTAATTTCGGTGGCTAGAAAGCCCAAAGCAATGGATCTAATTCAGGCTCCGAAATAATATGGAACTGCAACTTTTTTAAAAAATAAATGGAATCGAGTGTAGATATGATTTTTATGGCAATACTATCTATAAATCTGATGTACTGCTGAATGTGTAAACGAATTGATAAAAGCAGAGACATACAACTGTTTATCTATGTCTCTTATAAAAGATAAGGTGCGAAATGCATAGGGTACGAATCAACTTCCGCGCAAACGGGAGTGAAAGTTCCGTATTTTCTGTTCGGTACGGAACTCTAGCTGTTCGGTACCGAACTTTTATTTGGATATAAACTGCTTAAAATGACTTTGAAAGTGTTAACTGTGATACCTTTCTAAAAAAGGACATTTTGAAGATGAGTTCTGCACAGAAAACGGCCCGATCTACCGTAAAATAATTATAAATAAGCTATTTCGCCTAGTTTCGAAATTAGGCAAATGAGTTCTGCAGGGATTTGCCCAATTTCGAAATTGGCCAAAAACGAGATTGGGCACAAAATATATAACCAACTTGATAAATAAAAGTTGTTTCACTTGGTAATTGTATTCACTTCGGTGTCACATTTTTGCTACTTACGGTGATCGCGGCTTATCTTGATTTTTTTCTGTATTTAATTTGGGAGTATTGTTTTTTTTCCGATTCTAAGAATTTTCTCCGAAGACGCAAGATTTATAAGGACGCATGACGGGTTATACGATTTAGGATTAGGTTTAGGTTTATTGGGATTTTACTCCGTTTTCAACTACTAAGGTCATATTGCGGCAGCTTGAGCACCTATCCATGGATTCCTGGTATTTCTCTCACCAGTACTACCACAACACCCTAACCGAGCCTCCAGCTGCTCCACCACATAGGTTCACGTTATCAAACCATTTATGGGTGACATTTTTGTCAGATAGGCCAGGGTATTTGCCGCGGCCGCGTATCGAACCCGGGACCTCTCGAATGAGAGGCAGATGCGCTACCAACTGCGCCATGCCATTGCTACATGTTATAAGAGTGACTTAACTTACGCCACATACCCTATTTTCGTTTATGGTCATTTGCGAATTACTCTTAGTTCCTGCCCTAAAGACTAGCGGTGAAGCGATGCTTTTATAATCAACAAGTTGTTTAAAATGTCATCAAAAAACTCAAGGAACGCCGGCCGCTCATAGCCACTCGGGGTATTCATATTGCCAATGCGGACGCATCGGCCCATGAATCAGCTGTCGTGACAAAATTTTACAAAGACATCGACCTGAAGTTCATCAAACATCGAACAAATCCTCGTCCCTAGTAACTTTTGGTTCCTTCTAATAGTAACCCTTTCGCGAACGACAAATTTTTTACTTGGCCAAGAGTTGCAGACGACAAAATTCATGCTTATTAAATAGGATTTGTGTATAATGAAGCCCCAGAAAATATTGAGGCAAAAGGAAAAAGTGCTGATCATCAGCACTTTCTTCTTTTGCCTCAATGTTTTTTCTCAAGCCTCATCTAAAAAAGACGTTAAACCAGGTTTGGCTTAGGAAAGGGTTAAAAGGAATACTTGCAAGTCGTCATTAAAAAAGATACCAATTTCGCATTGTATGTCAATGTATGAAACATACAGCGGCTTCCGAGTACAATGAAGTTTTCCGTAAAAGATAAGAGAACTACAAAGGGGTGTTTTCTTTTCAGGAAGAGCACATCGAAAGTCTGGTAGAGAAATTAATATTTCGTCGCTTTTCTACGAAAACCTCGTATCTGCAACTTGTTTTAAGCTGCATATACGTGGTTTTGGTAGAAACACAGCGATTTACAGTAACTAACATGCGCTCCGCAATGCTTTTTTCATGAATTTATAAAACGACCCTTGTTTGTAATCCCCAAGCACAGAAGAAACGCTGCACGATCAACCGATCAAGTGATATAGCTCAAATGGACAAAGGGAGACAACCTTGTCTAATCCACCAGAAACCAGTAGGAGTTATATTTCTCTAGAAATGTAGCTTACTTATTAGACATGTCGTGAATCGCTCACGATAGCAAAAACCCAGTATATAAACCGCCACGTAATTTCGGACAAACAATAGTATTTGGAAGGTGTTGTTATAAAATATCGTAACTGCAGCTTTATTCATGCCGTAGTTACGAGAGTTTACAACAATACCGACGGTTTATCAAACAAAAACCAAGTCTTTTTTAGCACAAAATTAATCTCTATTTGTAATGTTCTATCCTCAAGTGACAACAAGCGTGAGTAGGCTGATGTCCTTCTAATTCATCAGACAATACTTCTGTGCAACCCTTTCCCAAACAATGGCAAACATGCAGACCTAGTCTTGGCGTCAATATTAGAAGAAGCTCGGGAAAACATTGAGATGAAAGAAGAGAATCCTGATTAGCAACATTTTCTCTTTTTTCTCAATATTGTCTTGACTATATTTTGTTAAAACCATACCTTTAACGCCATTAATTCTAGCTGTAATAAAATTGTTGATGACAAACTAGCCGATTCTTGAAGATTTATTCACGTCCATCTAATAACTAACGTATTGAAGCCATTTTTTATTCAAAATGATTTCAAATCGGTCAGATATAAACGTAATTATTGAAGTATTTTTCTGCAATGGGGAACGGTTTGATCCAATCAACCGTGACGTAATTTCGGACAAACAAATGGTATTTCGTAGGTGTTGTTATAAAATAGCGTAACTACAGATTGATTCAAGCCGCAGTTACGAGATTTTGTAACAACACCAACGGTTTATCAAAACATAACGGCAAACCAAGTCTATTTTAGCACAAAATTCATTGCTATTGTTGTGTCTCGCGATTCCTTGTCGTGAAAATGACAAACCTCGCTAGATTTCTATGTAACGTCAGAGGCTTTAATTCTCACTTTTCTCCGCAATGTTTTTCATACGATAATTTACACGATGCCCATTTAAATTAACATTTATTTTCAACCTTTTTACTTGGGACAGGATTGATCAACGAGTATGTACAACTGATGGAAGTCAGAGTTGATACAGTGCACGATCACTATAAGAAACGATTTAATCCAGTTAATCGTAACGTAAACTCGGACAAACAATAGTAGTTTGTAGGTGTTCTTATAAAATCTCGTAACTACGGCTTGATCCAAGTCGTAGTTAAGAGATATCGACATCAACGGCTTATCAAAACATAACCGTAAACGTATTCTATTTTTAGTACAAAATTCAGAGTCATTGAAATAATGAAAAATGACATTTTAGCAGATTTTTCCCCGAAAGTTGGTTCACAAAAATATGCCTATTTATTGAATAGTTTTTTTCGCGAATTTTGACACATAAACGCCCGGTCACTTACGCCATACCACAAAATCATCAAGGCCTAAGCACGTCTAATACATCGGACCGTTTTGGACGTGATGTGGGCGTGATATGGATTCGGAATCGAATGTGACCGGGCCTTAAATTATGAAAGGGAACGAAGAGAAGCGGACACTTTTCTTTCAGCGCTTTCTTAAGGACGTTTAAACGGGTCTAGCACGGAAAGGATTAAACAGTATTGTATTTTAACCCTTCCTAAACGAGACATACTTTTGATGTCTGTCATAGAAAAGTTTTGGGAAACATTAAGGCAAAAGAAGGATATGCCGGTAACCAACATTTTCTCCTTTTGCCTCAATATTTTCTCGGCTATATTGTTCGAAAAATTTATTTTTATTGGCATTCGTTTTGTCAAAGAAATCACTTTTAAAAAGATTCACTCTGAAAATTTACCGTCTTGGAAAGGTTTAAACGATTTTGAGGTCGAATATGATATCACAATGACTCTCTTAAATGACATGCTATTTTATTTAAAAGCCGTCGTTTGACACAGGGCCTTGAGAATTACATGTCGTCGCTTTTCAACGAAAATCCCGTAACTGCAGCTTATAACAAGCTGCAGTTACGTAGTTTTCGTTGAAAAGCAGCTATGTGTGCAGTCGTCATTGTTATTCTAAACATCCATTACTACAACTTTGTTGAAGCTTTAGTTACGAGGTTTTCAAAATTGTATCGACGGTCTGTAATTATTGAAGCTATTTACATTTACTTGAGACGGAAATACTCAAAAGTACGGAATCCTGTTACCGCCATCCACTTTTCTAAGAAAATTGAGTTTGTGAAAAGTCGAAAAGTCGAAATTAAGGCTACTAACTTCTACTTTTCTACCAAAATTTGACCTTGAAATGTAGAAAACTTGAAGTTTTGTCTGTGACAATTGTCAGAAGTTAGTGTGACTAACTTCAACTTTTCGACTTTTCACAAACTCAATTTTGGTAGAAAAGTGGAAGTTAGTGCGACTAACTTCCACTTTTCTACCAAAATTGAGTTTGTGAAAAGTCGAAAAGTTGAGGTTTTGTTTGTGACAATTGTCAGAAGTTAGTGACAATTGTCAGAAATTAGTGTGACTAACTTCAACTTTTCGACTTTTCACAAACTCATTTTTGGTAGAAAAGTGGAAGTTAGTGCGACTAACTTCCACTTTTCTACCAAAAATGAGTTTGTGAAAAGTCGAAAAGTTGAAGTTTTGTTTGTGACAATTGTCAGAAGTTAGTGTGACTAACGTCAACTTTTCGACTTTTCACAAACTCAATTTTGGTAGAAAAGTGGAAGTTAGTGCGACTAACTTCCACTTTTCGACTTTTCACAAACTCAATTTTGTGAAATGTAGAAAAGTTGACAATTGTCACACTAATTTCGCAGTAGGATTTAATTGACGACCGTAGGACTAATTTTCCGCGGGAATATTAACCGCCTTTTTTAATTCTCCAATGTGTCGTCATTATCCGGGCACCTAATAGACGCCTTCATTTAGGAGAGTATTCAAATTACCTCCCTTGTGATGACGTCACTCATCAGAGGGTGAACTCGAAGTGAAAGTAAAAAGTGACAGACAACAACGTTTCGAACAAAAGACAAAGGTATTTATAAAGAATTGTTAACGTGATCGATCTTTATATATTTAAGTATTTGAATAGAGGTTGTTGCTATTTGTTCAGTGCTTCATATGTTTATTTTTTAAAACTTAACTTCGGTTTGTCATGTGTTTTCGCGATCTTTCTGCTGGCGGATTTTCCTGAATTTAACGGATTACCCGCCGTTTAAATTTTAAACTGCCCCAAATTTAAAGATGTTGCAGGCGACAGTTTCAAGTAAATCATTTTTTTTTTTTTTTTACATTTCATGGTCTTTTGAGGTAGAAAACATTGTGGGAAATGAGAAAATTGCTTGTCACAAGCAAGTTCTTCATTTTCCACGATGTTTTCCAATCCAAAGCAATTTTTTTGTAAGGAGTCAAAAAGAGTCACTGTGTGGACTGGTAATGGCAAAAGCCAAAATCAACGGATATATTTTTTTAATTATAAATTATACATAGAGAGTCTAATACTTAACCCTTTCCCAAACAAGACCTGGTTTTGACGTCCCTAATAGAAATGGCCTGGGAAAACATTGAAACAAAAGGAGAAACTGCTGATAACCAGCAGTTTCTCCTTTTGTCTCAATATTTTCTTTGACAAATTTTACACAAGTCCTATCTTTAATAACATCCATTTTGTCATTTGTGGCAGTTTTTGAAGTGGATTACCCTAAATTTTGTCGTTTGGGAAAGGGTTAAATAAACACTGTAAAGTTCTTATTCTTGTAGAAATGGACGACAGTCTTCTAAATCACGGAAAGTCTTCTTGATCATGGATACAGCGTAATGCAGCAGATGAAGAACCATTTACAGCGATGCCGATTACAGGTACAAAACGAAAAGCAAAGGTTTATATATTGACACTATAATAACTCTAGAATCTACAATTCATGGATCAATCAAGACAAAACTTAAAATGTTGGCGACTGTAAGACTTTGATCTCTTGAATTTAACAAAATTGCCATTTTTCGGTTATTTTCAACTTTGCTTACACTCTAGAATCTACAATTAAGTGATCAACCAAGACAAAACTTGGACACTATGCTGTTGATTATAAGACCTTGCATTAATTTGAATTTTGCTCCAATCAATTGGGAAAGTTGTCAGTCATGTGCCCTTGAATCTGACAAAATTGCTGTTTCGACTGTAACAACCACAAATAATGAACAAACAAGATGAAATTTGGATATGATGTTGATTACAATAAGATCTTGGATTAATCCGAATTTCAGAAAAATCAGAATAGAATTTGCTCAGTTGTCTGCCCTTCAAATTACCACAGGCTGCCCAAACAAGCATATGCATGACTACTTTTACATCAATGATTTCACTGAGTCTCGATTTAAAGGAAACCATGCTAGAAAACTCTTGAAAGCGAGAGTGAAAACAAAGACACAATTGGCAATTTTGTCAAATTAAGGTGCACACAACTCCTGATGTTATATTTCTATCGAGCTTAAAATGACACTAAAGTAAGATCTTAACTTCACCCACATTTTAATAAAGCTTCGACATGATTGATCATAATTTGTGGATGTAAAGAGGGTGAAAACAAAGTGGAAAACAGCTCTTTTGTAAATCTCAAGGGCAAATAACTCTGGATTTAAGATTCTGATCAATCTGACAATTGCAAGCATTTAAGATCTTATGGTCAGTAAGATTCTGTTGAAGTTCTGTATTGATTGGTTAATACTTATGGTCGTAGGAGCAAAAATACAGCCGAAAATGTCAATTTCGTCAATTTTAAGGGCAAATAACTCGTGATGTAAATTTCAGATCAAGCTAAAAATTAAACCCAAGCAAGATATTATGGTCACCGACATTCTGTCCTAGATATGTCTTGATTAGTAAATATTTGTAGTTGTTAGAGTGAAAACAAAGTCAAAATAAAGCCGAAAATGGTCCCTAGAGTGCATACAATATTTTGATTTGATAAGATTTGACCCAGTGACCTACTTTTAAATTTTGACCACAATTGACCCAATTTCAAATTCGTCCGAGAGTCCAATAAGATAATCATTCTGACCAATTGTCAGCTTTATAGGGCAAAAAATATGGCATCTAGAGTGCAAGGTTTTTCTAAGATTTGACCTCCTGACCTAGTTTTTTACCCCAATTGACCCAATTTTAAAATTGTCCGAGATTTCATCAAGACAATTATTCTGACCAAATTTCATGTTGATCAGGCAAAAAAATGTGGCCTCTAGAGTGCATACAAGGCTTCTCTAATATTTAACCCTGTGACCTAGTTTTTGACCCCAGTTGACCAAATTTCAAACTTGTCCGAGATTTTATCAAGACAGACATTCTGACGATATTTCATGTTGATTGGGCAAAAATGAGGCTTCTAGAGTGCATACAAGGTAAATGTTGACGACGGATGACCACCTAAAAATACTACAGCAAAGAAGAAATTGCTCAAAATGAGCAATTTCTTCTTTTCCCATAATGTTTCATACACAATTATTTGCATACACTAGCATTTAACTCTTTCCCAACAAGACCTTGTTTTGACGTCCCTAATAATATTTTCTTATCTACATGTTTATAAACCTTATTTTTTTTTCAGGGGTGAATACTGAGCCTGATGAAAGATATGATATACTGCGAAAACAGCTGACACAGCTACAAACAGAATATCAGAGGCTGCTGAAATCTAGGTGCCGGGGATAGCAATTTTAAAGCGACCTTTCTGTGACCTTTTTATTTATACTTGCCATGGAAACCTGACCGTCCGTGTCCCTTTTGATAAAGACTTCTGGACTAATGTTGTAGAGAGTCTGTAATGGTTTTGGTTTAGACATGTTTTGCCTGCTCTCTTGAGTGACGAGAATCAGCCCCCACCAGAAACCCCCGAGAAGACAAGAAAAACAACCAAATCAGATGTGTACAGAACGTTGATGCCATTAGACAATGTTAAGTCCAACAGTCAACCTCGCAAACAACAGAGACAGTGTGTACCCAAACAACTGGTGTATTTATGCGGCACTTGCGGTTTGGATGTTGTTGAAGCCCTTGTTTCAGAGGATGAACAGTCCGTTAATTGTGAGAAATGCGATGTTTGGGTTCATTATACATGTGCAGGTGTAACAGACAAAACCCTTGAAAATATTGATGTTTGGTTTTGTGCCAAATGCACGTAGATAATATAAGATAGAATTTTTGTAAAATATGACACAGAAAATATTTAGACAAAAGGAGGAACTGCTGGTTATCAGCAATTTCTTCTTTTTTCTTAATGTTTTCTCAAGCACTTTCATATATTGGGACGTCAAAACCAGGTCTTGTTTGGGAAAGGGTTAAATGTAATATTTATCAAAGTGGGTAATCAATGTGACAGCAATTACCGAAAATCTTCAATAAGTATGTTTAAAACAGGTAATAAAAAAGTTATTGCTGACCGATCAAAATTTTGGTTGGTCATCAATAACTTTTTTATCAGATGATTTTAAGAAAAAATGTATTCATTTAAACCCAGTCATATGATAGGTTAACAAAGTTACTAAGGATTTTTTGCAATTGCTGTGTCACATGATCAGTGTGTCCACTGAAAATTTTGACTGGGGGTTTTTGTACCTCTTGGTGGTTAAAGTTGGGGGTACAAAAAATAAATTGGGGGTACAAGAAAATTAACACTAAATCTAAACAGTTATTCACTCTAGGTATTGATTGGGAAAGGGTGGAGGCATTTTGTTCAGCATTTTTTCTTTTAATTACAAATCAATCAAATTTGAAAAGTTATAAAGATTGAAATCTTTTCAGATGTCAAAGTAAGTTCTATGAAGCAGTTTCCGTTTTCAGCTGAGCCTCTAATAATAAATATCTACATCGTTCCCTTTTCTCCGTCGGAACAAAGCCAGTCGAACTGGCAGAGCCATGAATTTTGATTTTAGATTCAACAATGGATGATGGTCCTTACTGAGTGTTTTCTTCGTCGCTTCGCCTATATTTATGTTGATTCTGATTGAAATTAAAGACCGATCGAAGTTAAAAAAAATCCAGTTTGTTTAGTAGTAGTCTGGTTCCCGTACCTGAAATCTACTATTTATAACGTAGTGTATTAGAGGCGGGAACCAGACTAGTTTAGTAGATGCCATGATCATGCAGACGCTCACAATGATACAGCGTTTGGTTGAATAGATCACCAAAAACGCAATATCTTGGCCAACTACAATTAGCGGAAAAATTAGAGGGATCAGAATGACCGAATTTGGCAGTTTCGGTTTTATTACTCGGCTATCAAACTTTTTTTTTTCTTTCGAAAATAATGGGGATAATTGTCATCTTATTTTTGTAATTGATGCGGGTTTATTTCGCGTACGTTCTTAGACGTTTTGGGTGAGAAAGTAGTACGTGATTTTCGTTCAAATTACGTGATTCACGTACATTTCTACGTGATCGGACACCCTGCATGATTCCCCCAAAATGTTTTTAGCTCACCTGAGCACAAAGTGCTCATGGTGAGGTATTGTGATCGGTCGTTGTCCGTCGTCTGTCCGTCCGTCCGGTCGTCCGTCCGTCCGGCCGTCCGGCCGTCCGGCCGTCTGTCCACAATTTCTTTAAAGATCTTCTCCTCCCAAACCAGTGGGCCAATCTTTTTTAAACTTGGCAGGAATGATCCTTGGGTGAAGGGCTTTCAAAGTTGTTAAAAGAATTTGATTCCATTAAAGACTCTGGCTGCTGCGGCATGAGAAAAGGGGAAAATAGCCAAATCTTTTAAAAATCTTCTTCTGCCTAACCAGTTGACCAATATTCTTGAAACTTCACATGAATGATCTTTGGGTGAAGGGCTTTCAAAGTTGTTAAAAGAATTTGATTCTATCAAAGACTCTGGCTGCCGCGGCATGAGAAAAGGGGAAAATAGCCAAATCTTTTAAAAATCATCTCCTGCCTAACCAGTCGGCCAATATTCTTGAAACTTCACATAAATGATCCTTGGATGAAGGCCTTTCAAAGTTGTTAAAAGAATTTGATTCCATCAAAGTCTCTGGCTGCCGTGGCATGAGAAAAGGAGAAAATAGGCCAAATCTTGTAAAAATCTTCTTCTGTCTAACCAGTTGGCCAATATTCTTGAAACTTCACATGAAAGATCATTAGGTGGCGGGCTTTCAAAGTTGTTAAAAGAATTTGATTCCATCAAAGACTCTGGCTGCCGCGACATGAGAAAGGGGGAAAATAGGCCAAATCTTTTAAGAATCATCTCCTGCCAAACCAGTTGGCCAATATTCTTGAAACTTCACATGAATGATCCTTAGGTGAAGGGCTTTCATAGTTGTTAAAAGAATGTGATTCCATCAAAGACTCTGGCTGCCGCGGCATGAGAAAAGGGGAAAGTATAAGCCAAATCTTCTAAAAATTAAATCTTTTTCTGCCTAACCAGTGGGCCAATATTCTTGAAAGTTCACATGAATGATCCTTTGGTGAAGGGCTTTCAAATTTGTTAGAAGAATTTTGTTAATATTTAAACTATTGCCTATTAGTGCAGCAGTATCAGAAAAAGGACAAAAGAGCAATACATTTAAAAAAGGCTGAATATTTGTTACATTCATTTGAAAAACACACGAGAAAGGGCTTTATTGAAACATTTATTTTGCTGCTTTTCAGGTCTAAGTGTTTAATTTCAACAAGACAACAACTTTCAGGTGAGCGACCTAGGGCCATCATGGCCCTCTTGTTATTATAGCCCGAGAGGTAGAATTGCTGCTTACTGGTAGTTACCGAATACTGATATCATTGCCTCATTTTGCACATTATTTGTTATGGAATCAATCAAAAGCTTTTGTTCATTCTGTAGAAACTAAGTTGAAGTCTTCAAAACAGATTGCTAAAAGGAAAGTACTAAAAGAAGAGAAGAAAATGCTTATAAATGCATTTTTAGCTCACCTTAGCACGAAGTGCTGAGGGTGAGCGATTGTGATCGCTCACCGTCCGTTGTCCGTCCATCCGTCTGTCTGTCCACAATTACTATAAAATCTTCTCCTCCAAAACTATAAAGCATAGAGTCTTGAAATTTTGTATGTAGTATCGTCTCAAGACCCTTTACCAAAATACTTCAAATTATTGTGATACAAGGAAAATTGGCCCTATGTTGTGGGTATCAAATTTCATATAGAAACAAAGAAGGAAATCTTGTAAAACCTCCTCCTGAACTGTTTTGCCTAGAGCTTTGAAATTTTGTGTGTGTAATAATCTCAAGGCCCTCCACCAAAATATTTCAAATTATTGTGATACCAGGAAAATTGGCCCTATGTTGTGGGTATCGAATTTGGTATAGAGACAAAGAAGGAAACTTGTACAAATCTTTTTCTCCTGAACGGTTTGGCTTATAGAGCTTTGAAATTTTGTGTGTAAAACCATCTCAAGGCCCTCTACCAAAATGCTTCAAATTCTTGTGATACAAGGAAAATTGACCCTATGTTGTGGGTATCAAATTTCATATAGAGACAAAGAAGGAAATCTTGTACAATCTTCTTCTCCTGAACCATTTGGCCTAGAGCTTTGAAATTTTGCGTGTAAAATCATCTCAAGGCCCTCTACCAAAATACTTCAAATTATTGTGATACAAGACAAATTTGCCCTATGTTGTGGGTATCATATTTCATATAGAAACAAATATTGATATCTTGTAAATCTTCTTCTCCTGAACCGTTTGGCCTAGAGCTTTGAAATTTTGTGTGTATAATCATCTCAAGGCCCTGTACCAAAAATATGTCAAATTATTGTTATACAAGGAAAATTGACCCTATGTTGTGGGTATAGAATTTCACATAGAGACAAATAAGGAAATCTTGTACAATCTTTTTCTCCTAAACTGTTTGGTGTAAGGCTTTTGAAATTTTGTATGTAGATTTGTCTCATAATGATACAATCTTCTCCAATTCTGTTCATCAGAGATCCTTTATGTAAATTTTGCACTTCCCATGGTAGTATAACTCTCTCAGCATTGTTTAAATTGTTTCCTTTAACCCATTACCACAAAGAGACTCTTTTTGACTCCCCACAGGAAACTGACAGTGGAAAACATTGTGGAAAATGGAGAAATTGCTTGTGACAAGCAATTTCTTCATTTCCCACAATATTTTCCATACAAAATGATTAAATAATGTACTCTTTCATTCAGTCTTAATTGTCGTCTGCAACATCTTTGAATTTGGACAAGTCAAAATTTTGTTGTTTGGTAATGGGTTAATGAACATAGGCAAGAAGTTGTGTTTGTGAGATGAGACAAGTATTATCATCTTGATGATCTCTAAGGTGAGCGATATAGGGCCATCTTGGCCCTCTTGTCTTCTATTCCCTTGGCCCTTTCCCAAACGACTACAAACATTTACTTTTCCTATCAGGGTTCTCTTCAAAATATTTTGAAGCTGTAGGGGCAAACTATCTAAGGTAAAGTTATTCCTGAAACACATTGTTTATGCAAATTATTCAAAATTGTGAAAAAAATATATTGCAAGAAGAAGAAATTGCTCATTTTGAGTAATTTCTTTATACCCCCAAATTTTTATAACCAGTTATAAATTTTATTCTTATAGAATATTCCATTATATATATCAGTTTTTGACATAAAATCTTTAAAAAAAAACCCCTTATTTTGTGTCGAACCAGTTTGAGGATATCAGGCTGTGCCGCTGTGGGGTACTTTTTTAAGCTGTAGGAGAATTAACCCATTTCCAGACACTGACACATTTTGACGCCATACAAAAGAAAGAAAACATTGTGTAACATGAAGAAATTGCTTGTCAGAAGCAATTTCTTCATTTCTCACAATGTTTTCTTATGCAAAAGACCAAAAAATGTAAAATTTCATTGGCCTCAAATTTCCATCTGCAACATCTTTGAATATTTGGTCCAGTCCAAAGTTTTGTTGTCTGGCAATGTGTTGAGTGAGTTATATGAAACTGTAGTGAACTTGAGTGAGGCTGATACTCCTTTTTATCAATGGCAATTAAAAGGCTGCTGAAGGCGACAATATGGATGTTGCTTTAGTAAATTCATTTCTTTAAGAATATTGCACAGAAACTATTGAGGCAAAAGGAGAAAATGCTGATCATTGGCAGTTTTGTCTTTTGCCTCAATGTTTTCCCAAACCTTTTAATATCAGGGATGTCAAAACTAGATCTTGTTTGGGGGAAAATAGTAAAGTTGGACTTTCGATTTAAAATGACGAACAAATATCCTGACATGCATAAATTTTGTCTCGCTCAGCAACATCTTCGAATTTGAAAGTTGTCATTTGGGATTTTGATCAGTTTTATTGTCCCTGGCCTTTTCCCCAAAACACAAAATTTTAGGGTGAAAAGAGATGTTTTAAAGGTAAAATTTGTGAACAGAATTCAATAGCATTGAAAATATTGGAGCAAAAGGAGAATATACTGGTTATCAGAATTTGCTTCTTTTGCCTCAACGTTTTCCCAGGTCTCTTCAATTTGGGACATCAAAACCAGGTCTCTTTTGGAAAAGAATTAAGTGTATGTAATTTTTGTTGATAAAGATAGAGTTTGTGTACAGTATAGCACAGAAAACATTGTGGCAAAAGGAGAAAATGCTGATAATCAGCATTTTTTCCTATTTTGTCTTGTTTTCCCAAGCTTTTTATACATGTATTTAATTGAGTTACAGTTGTAAATATTTCTAGTCAGACAATTATATTATTGAAAAAAAAGTAGCAGTTTCTTAGTTAGTTATTATCAGTTAATTGCCAGAAAAGCCACATTTTAGGTAATCTAATTTGAAAGCTGGAGAGGATTAAACAGATTTTGAAACTTGAAATGTAAAGGATTTGTGTACAGTATAGCTCAGAAAAGTTTAGACATTGAGACAAAGGAAGAAAAAGCGGATTACCAGCATGTTCTTCTTTTGCATCAATGTTTTCAAGTTTTTAGCTCCACTGGCCGAAGGCCAGCGAGCTATTGTCATGGTGTTGTGTCCGTCGTGCGTCCGTTAACTTTTTCTTTAAACATCTTTTTCTCTTATACCAGTAGGCCAATTTTGACCAAACTTGGCAGGAATGTTCCTTGAGTGACCCTTTTCAAAACTTTTGATTCGTCAAAAAATGTGGGCGTGGCAGGGCGGGGCTTATCAGACTTAGAGAAATCATAAGAAAATTCTTTAAAAATAAACCATTGGGCCAATTTTAACCAAACCTGGCAGGAATGTGCCTTGAGTCATTGTGTTCAAAATTTGTTCACAAATTATTACATTTGTCAAAAAATGTGGCCGTGGCATGGAGAAAGGGGCTTATCAGACTTAGAGAAATCATAAGAAAATTCTTTAAAAATTAACCATTGGGCCAATTTTAACCAAACCTGGCAGGAATGTGCCTTGAGTCATTCTTTTCAAAATTTGTTCACAAATTTTTACATTTGTCAAAAAATGTTGCTGTGGCAGGGAGAAAGGGGCTTATCAGACTTAAAGAAATCATAAGAAAATTCTTTAAAAATCAACCATATGGTCAATTTGAACCAGGCTTTGCAGGAATGTTCTTTGAGTCTTTCTTTTCAAAATTTATTCACAAATTTTTACATTTGTCAAAAAAAGTGGGCGTGGCAGGGAGGAAGGGGTTATCAGACTTAAAGAAATCATAAGAAAATTCTTTAAAAATCAACCCGTGTGCCCAATTGAACCAAACTTTGCAGGAATGTGCCTTGAGTCATTCTTTTTAAAATTTGTTCACAGTTTTTTCCATTGGTCAAAAAATGTGGTCGTGGCAGGAAGAAAGGGGCTTATCAGACTTAGAGAAATCATAAGAAAATTCTTTAAAAAATCAACCATTAGGCCAATTTGAACCAGACTTTGCAAGAATGTTCTTTGAGTTTCTCTTTAAAATTCATTCACAAATTTCGAGATTTGGCTGTGTAAGGCTTACAAGAAATCTTTGGATAATTCTTCCACTTTAGCCAGTGGAGCGATTCAGGCCCTCTTGGGCCTCTTGTTTTTAATAAGGATGTAGTCCGCGGCCAAGGCGCAGTTTATAACGCTTCAGACTCTCACTCGTGAGGCCCTAGGTTTGACCCCAATATTTCCACCATTTTGGCATTCCATGTGTGATTTGATATAGAAGCTTCTTCGCTTGAAACACAGCTCAGTCTCTTCCTTTACTGCTACTTCCCAAAACCTGTGTACTCTATACTACATTACACTTTTCATCAGAATTGATGGCTTTTGAGCCACTTAAAATACTGGGTGAGCTGGCAATCATGTGACACAGAAAATCTCCAAGAAATTTTCAACCCATTACACCTTTTGGCACCCCTCAATATAAAGGCTTTAGGGAAAATGTGGAAAAAGGAGAAATTGCTTGTGACAAGCAATTTCATCATTTTCTGTTTTGTTTTCTACCATGAAAGTCAGGAAATTTAAATGCCGTTAGGGGATTGTCTGCAACACCTGTGCATTTTGACTAGTCTTAATTTTTGCTTTAAGTAAAGGACTGATACATTGTACTTATCAGGATTTAAATGGGACTGGTAGATCTTAAAAAATCAGCTGTTAAAAATGTTATTGATGACCAACCAAAATTTTGTTTGGTTGTCAATAACCCTTTTATCACCTTTTTTTTCTTGAATTGAAAGAAACTACAATCAGAAAGCACCTGGCATAATATTCCAGCCTTCCAAAGTCTTTTCTGTAGTCCGCGGCCACGGCGCAGTTTATAGCGCTTCAAACTCTCACTTGCGAGGTCCTAGGTTCGATCCCAATATTTCCACCATCTTGGCCTTCCACATTTGACTTGAGATGAAGGCTTCTTCACTTTAACCCTTTTCCAAACAAGAGCGGGTTCTGACATCCCTACAAGAAAATATTTTGGGAAAACATTGAAGCAAAAGAAAAAAAGTGCTGATAATCAACATTTTCTCCTTTTGACTCAATATTTTCTGTTCTATATAGCACAGAAATTTCCTTCATAGTTATTTGAATGTTGTCCTCTGCGACAAAACCAATTTGCATACAAACAAGAGGCCCAAGAGGGCCTGAATCGCTCCACTGGCTAAAGTAAAAGAATTATCTCATGATTTCTTGTAAGCCTAGCACTGCTAAATCTTGAAAAGGCCCATTGATTTATTTCAAAGAATTATTTCATGGTTTGTCCAATTCTGATAAGCCCTTCCCTGCCACACCAACATTTATAGACTAATCAAAATTTCACTAATTGGACACGCAGGGAACTTTTCTGCCAATTTTGGTCAAAATTTTCCTTATGGTTGATTTTTAAAGATTTTTTTTTCTCCCATTCTGATAAGCCCCACCCTGCCATGCCAACATTTATGGACCAATAAAAAATTCACTGACAATTTAAGTATAGGGTCACTTAACCCTTTCCCAAACGACAAAATTTCAGGGTGCTCCGATTTGAAAGCTGCTGCAGACGACAAAATTAAAATTGAAAACCATTGGATTTGTGTAAAATATAGCATAGAAAATATTGAGGCAAAAGGAGAAACTGCTGGTTATCAGCAGTTTCTTCTTTTGTCTCAATGTATTCCATTGCCATATCTATTGGGAACGTCTAAACCAGGTCTTGTTTGGAAAAGGGTTAAGGTGCATTTCTACCAAGTTTGATCAAAATAGGCCAAATGGTTGATTTTTAAAAAATATTTTGTGATTTCTCCAAGTCAGATAAGCCCAGCCCTGCCACGCCCACATTTATAGACCAATGAACATTTCACAGACAAATTAAGTAAAGAGTCACCTAAGGTACATTTATGCCAGGTTAAGTCAAAATTGGCCCAAAGGTTGATTTTTAAAGAATTATTTTGTGATTTCTCTAAGTCTGATAAGCCCCGCCCTGCCACGCCCACATTTAATAACCAATCAAAATTCTTTGAACAATTTAAGTAAAGGTTCACCAAAGGAACATTCCTGCAAAGTTTTGGTCACTATTGGCCCACTGATTTGAGAGAAGATTTTTAAAGAATTATTTTGTGATTTCTCCAAGTCTGATAAGCCACACCCTGCCACGCCCACATTTATGGAACAATAAAAATTTCACAGACAATTTAAGTTGAGATTGATTGATTCAAACATAACTGTGGCTCATATCATCTTGGTTCAGGTGAGCGATATAGGACCATCATGGTCCTCTTGTTTCGGAAAGGGATATGGGTCTTGTGATGAGAAAATCTACTATCAGCATATGCTAAAACAAAGGCGCAGATCACCTTTGCTGTAACTGTGAAGCTTATCAGCGCCTTTGTTTTGGCTCCATTGTATTTAACGTGCCTCTACTATTGAAACCAAAAGATTCCAACCTTTAGCCATATCAAGCAACATTATAGTCTAGTTAGCATCAGATCTGGTGGTGAATTGCTTGATTTTCTCATCACATTGGGAAAATTTTGAACACAAACAGAATTCTAGATCTAAATAAATTTAATTAACAGTAAATTAAAGAATTTACATATTTACAACTGATAGTTTCATGATTTGAGAATAACAATTCAAAATGATTCAAGAATGTATTTGAATGAGTTTTTTAACCGATTTCCACATAATGACACATTTTGACACTCCACAAGACACTTGAGAAATCATTGTGGATAATGAAGAAAATGCTTGTGGCAAGCAATTTGATCATTTCCCAAATTGATTTCCAATTAGAAAGACAAACAAATATAAAATGTCATTCACTTTGAAATTGTCGTCTGCAACACATCTGAAATAAATTTTCATTCTGGTTTATAAATTATAGGCTACAAACAAAATCTGGTTTTGATGTCTGCAATATAAAAGACTTGGAAAGACATTGTGGTAAGAGAAGAAATTGCTGATAACCAGAAACTTCTCCTTCTTTTGCAAATCAATATTTTCTGCACCAAATTGCACCAAATCTTGTGTTTTCAGCATTTATTTTCTTGTCTACAGCAGCTTTTGAATTTAATTAAGCCAGTTTAGTTGTCATAATGCCATGTTAAGGCCTGGTCACATACACAATTTCGCGTTCACATCGATGCCTGAGCACATGCAAAAATGGCCAGTTTCACAGCATATTTTTGGACGTGATGTGGATGCGGAACCGTATTTGACCAGGCCTGTAATTCCTAACATCATGTGCATGTATTTCATGAAATATGAATGGCGCTCAAGAAAACTGCAAAATTGCAACACATTTAATATATTTGCTGTTCTTTGTTTACTGTTATGTTGTTGTGTCAACAAAAAACTTGAATAGAAAGACTAAAAGTTGAAAATTAAAAAGAATGTTGAAGTTTATGTTTCCCAAGCTACAGGTAAACAACCCAGAAAGTGGTAGCTTAACCCTTTCCCAAACAAGACCTGATTTTGACGCCCAAAATAGAATAGGCTTGGGAAAACATTGAAACAAAAGGGAAAAAATGCTGATCAACAGCATTTTCTCCCTTTGCCTCAATATTTCCATGCCTATATTGTACACAAATTCAATCTTTATCAAGATCCATTTTTTCGTTTATAGAAGCTTTTGAATTGAACCTCAAACCATAACTTTTGCCATTTTGGGAAAGCTTTTTGTCCTTTGGCCTCAGAATTTACTAGGCTATATTTACACAAATACTGTCTCAAACATCCGTATCTGAAATAATTTGGTAAAATTGAGAGTAAAGAAGAAATTGCTGAATGCTGATAAACATAATATTAAAGAAAGTCTTCACTTTGTGGTTTATAGAGGAACTATACTGTACACAGGGTTCTCCGCAGAATATTTGGAAGTAGTATCTGTAGTGGCAAATCATATGAGAATTGGTAAACTTTGAAAGCATATAATTGTGAGTGAAAACATTATGGAAAAAGAAGAAATTGCTCATCTTGAGCAATTTCTTCTTTTCCCATAATATTTTTACTCATAATTATTACATTTACAATGACAAAAATGTATTATTAAACAGTGTTTGGCATGAAATACCTCAAAATGCCTCTATTTGGTAACCATTTTGAAGAAATTAAGCTGTGGGTGGTTTTGAAGCTGTAGGGGCATTACACTGATTAACATGAAGCTGTAGTGGGGCCGATACAGCTTATTGAGCTGGGGAGAACACTGGTACATGTATACACATAAGTCTGTGAAAGACACTTAACAAGAGTTGTCCGCGGACAACGTAGCTCGCCTATACGGGAGCTTGTCACAAAAACAGCTAATTTTTCAAAAGTAGGTCAAACTCCAGGGTCAAGGTCACAAGGTCAAAGGTCATGGTCCCAAATGAAAGGTCTTGGCAGGAGGTATCCATGGGTGATATATCAAGGCTCTATCAATAATAGTGCATGAGATATAGGCCAGGTTAAAGTTTTTCAAAAGTAGGTCAAACTCCAAGGTCAAGGTCACTAGGTAACAGGTCATGGTCCCAAATGAAAGGTCTTGTCGAGATGTAATGTATCCATGTATGAAGTATCAAGGCTGTATCTCTAATAGTGCCTGAGATATAGACCAGGTTAAAGTTTTTCAAGTGAAGACGCGACGGGACGGGACGCCGACACTAGGGCTGTGACATTAGCTCCCCGGACATAAAGTCCCGGCTCGCTAAAAATTCAGGTTGACCCTTTTTCAAACAAGACCGGATTCTGAATTTCTGAAAGGAAATGGTTGGGAAAACATTGAGGCATTTGAAAATACTAGTAACCAGCATTTTTGTAATTTGGCTCAATTTTTCTGATCAATATTGTACATATTGTCCCTAAATTTTTGCCATTTGAGAAAGGGGTAAGAAGGCAGTAATTTGATGTTTTTCAATCGAAAACCTCGTAAATGCAGCTTAAAAGATGCTACAGTTATGAGGTTCTCATTGCAAAGCGACAAATTATTTTTGTTAACACATAGAGGAAACGGACTGGTCAGATGTATGATTGCACAGCATAAAATAGATTCTTATGAAGAATCCTGTTTGAATATTTAACAGTTTCCCAAACGACAAATTTTTGTGACGTCAAATTTGAAAGCTTCAACAGAACCAAATTGATGATTATAGAATAATCAATTAATATGTACAATATAGCTGGTTACAAGCATTTTCTTCTTTTGTCTCAATCTTTTTCCAATCTTTTTTTATCGTTGAAGTCTAGTGGATACATTGCATATATGTCCATAAACCTCTAGGCTTTCTTCGACGATTCACACAGTCATGACAAATGATACTTCTTGATTTCCCAGTCAGGCTTTGAACATTTTACTGTTTTCCAAATGAAGGGTGTTTGCATGAACCAATGTTTGTCTTGGATTCAATGTTCACTAGTTTATGGCACAGAATTTCAGGATGGTTAAATGCAAATTCACTGTACATGTACTTTTGAATATGTTTTGACACAAATTCTGGATTGTACTCTACAGTCTGAATCGCAATTCCTTTTAACGTGAACACTACAAAGTCACCAAATGTTACTTGACACACATACATTTTGACACTTGAAACTGAATTTGTGTATAGTACCTATGCTGTTTCAATTTGAAGTCTTTGTCAAGATAGAAAATGGGGTCTGTGAGAACTATTTCACTGACATTCAAATCTTTGTGTTTAAAGGAGCACTTCACTTCTAACAAGCCTTTCCCGTGACAACTGCAGTTTTTAACTCCACCAGGTGATGCTGCAAATTGTGGACAGACTGCATCTACAACCAATCCACTGTCTCTAAGATGAAAGTCTTTATGTTCACTTTTCACAGCGGAATAGTACAAATCCTTGGCTTTTCTTTCATTATAAATACCAAAGCTTACTGCCTCCACTTTTGAAAGGTCTTTTTCGTCATATCTCATCACCTTTTTCAAAATATTGTCTGAATCAGACCTCGGTGTTTTAATACCATGGTCAACAGTTGCTGTTATCCGTCCTTCCCTATGGCGTTTCTAAATACAACTTTCAGATTGGGAACGGGTCATCTCTTCTAACTTGGTTAGTTGGGTTTCTGTGGGTTTATAGTCTCTCGGAAAGGTGGTACATTTCTCCAACAAATCTTCAGGGCTCAGTGCGGAGTACTCCATACTCTACTTCATGAAATCTGGTCAACAACTGAAAATATACAAAAATGTTTTCCATTTATTTATTTCTAACTCAATTTTGCAGTTTAATGTCCCTCTCAATTTTATTTCACTCATATTGGAACAAGTCAACAAGTACTGGTGGTGTTTAAATGATAACCAAACGGCAGAAAGTGAAACCAATTCAAAGCTGTTGCAGAACTTAGCTCCTATTTGATTTTTGTGTGTTTTCGTGTTTGTATAAAATGTAAATGCATGTGATAGAAAACATAGAAAATATTGGAAAAGGGTTTGGGAAAACATTGAGACAAAAGAAGAACATGCTGGTGACTAGCATTTTCTTCTTTTTCGTCAATATTTTCTGAGCTATAACAAACGTTTTGTGGCCTTTTTAGCTCCACTGGCGGACAGGCCAGCGGGCTATTGTCATGGCGGTGTGTCCATCGTGCATGCGTCTGTGTGTCTGTCCGTAAACTTTTTATTTAAAAATCTTCTTCTCAGAAACTACCAGATGGATTTCAATCAAACTTCACAAGAATGATCCTTGGGTGACCCTCTCTCAGATTCCTTCAAAGAATTTGGATTGAATCAGAATAACCTGAGTTATCTGCCCTTGAATGTCAAAAATAGCTGGTTTTGACTTTGAATTTACTCTAAAATCCACAAATATCAACCAATCAAGACAAAACTAAAACAGAATGTTGGTGACTATAAGATCTTGCCTTGGTATAATTTTCAGCTTGATCTGAATTTTACATAACGAGTTATGTGCCCTTGAAATTGACAAAATTGCCCTTTTCGGCTCTATTTTGACTTTGTTTTCACTCTAGCAACTACAAATATTGACCAATCAAGACAAAACTTGTACAGAATGTTGGTGACTATAAGACCTTGCCTTGGTGTAATTTTCAGCTTGATCTGAATTTTATATGAGTTATGTGCCCTTGTTATTGACAAAATTGCCATTTTCGGCTTTATTCTTACTTTTACAACCATTAGTATTAACTAATTAATACAGAATTTTCACAGAAATCTTACTGACCATACGATCTTACTTGCTTGTAATTTTCAGCTTGGTCATGCATTTGCTTGTTTGCGCAGCCTGAACCTTTGAAATTGTATTCAACAAGACAAACAATCAGGCCTGTGGAGCGCTTCCAGGCCACCAGGACTGTCTAGTTTATTTCATTATACCCCCCACAACAAAGTTATGGGGGGGTATACTGGAATCAGGTTGTCCGTCCGTCTGTCCGTCCGTCCGTCTGTCCGTCTGTCCGTCCGTCCGTGGACATAATCTTGTGTCCTCTTCTCCTCCCACAGTTTTTGACCAATTTTTCTGAAATTTTATCAGGATGTTCCCTATCATATGAAGTTGTGCACCTGCTATTTTCATCTTGATCCAGTCAGTAGTTTCAGAGTTATGCCACTTTGAAGTTTTTAAGGGGGGGGGGTGGACATAATCTTGTGTCCTCTTCTCCTCCCACAGTTTTTGACTAATTTTTCTGAAATTTTATCAGGATGTTTCCTATCATATGAGGTTGTGCACCTGCAATTTTCAACTTGATCCAGTCATTAGTTTCAGAGTTATGCCACTTTGAAGTTTTTAATGCGGGGGGGGGGGGCATAATCTTGTGTCCTCTTCTCCTCCCACAGTTTTGGACAATTTTTTCTGAAATTTTATCAGGATGTTTCCTATCATATGAAATTGTGCACCTGCAATTTTCATCATGATCCAGTCATTAGTTTTACATTTATGCCACTTTGAAGTTTTTAATGAGGGGGGGGGGGGGGGGGAGTGGTCAAAATTTACAATTTGGTTTCTGTGTTCTAACTCGAGAACCGTTTGACCTAGGATCATGAAACTTTACACAGTTGTTGCCCATGACCAATGGAGGTGCCCCATCGTTTTGGGGTCACCAAGGTCAAAGGTCAAGGTCACAGTTAGACTTTGTTTAAAATTCGTTTCCATGCTCTAAGTCAAGAACATTTTGACCTATAGCACTTTTTCAGTGACAAGGCCCTAGTGGGGGGTATTCGTCCGCTTTGCGACAGTTCTAGTTTATTTTGTCATCTTCAGCAGCTTTCAAAGCAGACCATCCTAATTTTAAGTTGTTT
>OY804603.1:41004245-41130518 GCA_963680895.1 Fragum sueziense
TAGTTTCGAAACTGCGTAATATAGCGATTATATTGATATTTTGATGTATAACGGCGTTCTCTCGATGCAGAACTCATCTTAACCATATTCCTTTTGAGAAGGAAACTTATCAGATCACTAAACAAACCATATTAGGCTGTTTTTATTTGAAAACATGTTCGGTACCGAACAGCCGAAGTTCTGCACCGAACCGAAAAACAGCTTCCGGTTTACCGAAAATGATTCGTACCCTAGAAATTTCGTACCTTAATTTTACTAGTTCGTCTACATGTACAAAACAATGCATATCGTCCAATTTATAGACAATATTGTCATAATGGTGATATGGTTTCTCGATTCTCATTAATTATATTGGAAAATGATGTAGTAATTCTTACTATTTCATTCCGTAACATTATTTACAGATTGTAAATGTCTGTATTCTGTTTGTGAACTACGATGTATTTTTATGAGCATCCTAACCACCTATCTATAGGATTTTTTAAAATAAGCCGAAATTTATGTAATCAGGTCTAATAGGAAATTTTAGTTGACAAAGTTGAGATTTTGAAAAAAAATCCTTTAAAGTAAGCAAGTTTTATTACGGAACCTTTCACTCTTTAAGAGGGAATGCTCCAGATTCCTAAATCTTTTCCCAAAAATAGAATTTATTTATATTTTGTGTGTTGAAATTACATGTTATTACCAATTGAAAAATAAAATAAAAATGGATGGTCAGCGTACTTGTTTGAATTTTATATGCATTTGTATTACATACCCCTACATCGAAAAAATGCACAATTTCTTGCACCTGCACAAGGTCACTAAAATGATAATAGAATGCTGTTGTTTCATCGTTTAGTACCGAAAACGGATTTAGAAAACCCAAAATATGTACTATTACAAGAGGGCCAGAATGGCCCTATATCGCTCACCTGAAAGAAGTTTGTGACATGCCCACTTTTTTTATACAAATCATAAATTCGTGAACAAATTTTGAAAAGGGTCACTCAAGGAACATTGTTGCCAAGTTTGGTTCAAATTGGCCCAATGCTTCATTTTTAAAGAGTTTTCGTATGATTTCTCTAAGTCTGATAACACTGCCCTTCCACACCCACATTTTTAGACGACAAAGAAAATTTGTGTACGCATTTTTTTAAAGTCACTCAAAGAAAATTCTTGCTAAGTTTCGTTCAAATTGGCCCAATGTGTTTTTAAAGAATTTTCTTAGGGTGTCTCTAACTTCAATAAGCCACGCCCTGCCACGCCCGCCTTATCTGACAAATCGAAATCTGCAAACAAATTTTAACAAGAGGACCATGATGGTCCTATATCGCTCACCTGAACCAAAATGATATGAGCAACATTTTTGTTCAATTCAATAAATATTTATGACTTTAAGACTGAAAACGAACTTATGGTCAATAACGTTGTGAAAATCGAGCTCATCCAAGATCTTATGGTGCTCAACATTGTGTCCAAGATTTGTCTTGTTTGATAAATAATTGTAGATTCTGGAGTATAAACAGGATCGAAAACAGTCGAAAACAGCAATTTGTCAAATTCAAGGGCACATAACTCTCAACTTTTTTTTATCAGATCAGACTGAAAACCAAACTCATCCCAGAACTTATGATCCCCAACATTGTGTCCAAGTTTTGTCTTAATTGATCACTAATTGTAGATTCTAGAGTATAAACAAGGTCGAAAACAGTCGAAAACGGCAATTTTATCAAATTCAAGGGCACATAACTCTCGACTTTGTGGTAAGATCAGGCTGAAATTCAAACTCATCCGAGATCTTATGATACCCAACATTGTGTCCAAGATTTGTCTTGATTGGTCAATAATTGTAGATTCTAGAGTGTAAACAAGTTAGAAAACAGCCAAAAAACAGCAATTTTGTCTAATTCAAGGGCACATAACTCTCGACTTTTTAATCAGATGGGACTGAAAATCAAACTCATCCAAGATCTTATGGTCTCAAACATTGTGTCCAAGTTTTGTCTTAATTGATAAATAATTGTAGATTCTAGAGTGTAAACTATGTCAAAAACAGCCGAAAATGGCAATTTTATCAAATTAAAGGGCACATAACTCTCATTTTTCTGGTCAGATCCGACTGAAAATCAAACTCATTTGAGATCTTATGGTCTCCAATATTGTGTCCAAAATTTGTCTTGATTGGGAAAAAATTGTAGATTCTAGAGTGTAAATAAGGTCGAAAACAGTCAAAAACAGCAATTTTATCAAATTCAAGGGCACATAACTCTCAACTTTGTGGTAAGATCAGGCTGAAATTCAAAGTCATCCGAGATCTCATGGTCCCAAACATTGCGTCCAAGTTTTGTCTTGATTGATGAATAATTGTAGATTCTAGAGAGTAAACAAGGTCAAAAACAGCTGAAAATGGCAATTTTGTCAAAATCAAGGGCACATAACTCTCGTCTTTCTGGTCAGATCAGACTGAAAATCGAACTCATATGAGATCTTATAGTCTGCAACATTATGTGCAAGATTTGTCTTGATTGATCAATAATTGTAGATGCTAGAGTGTAAACAATGTCAAAACTAGGTATTTTTGGCATTCAAGGGCAGATAACTCCTGACTTTCTGGTTCGATCTGACCCATGATCGAACTCATCCGAGATCTTATGGCCATACATGTTTTGACCAAGTTTGGTCAAGATTGGCTTATATTTGTAGATGCTAGAGTGTAAACACGAAATTGTGGACGGACAGACAGACGGACAGACAGACAGACAGACAGACGGACGACGGACAAAAAGTGATCACAATAGCTCACCTTGAGCACTTTGTGCTCAGGTGAGCTAAAAAGAGTCACCCAAAGAATAATTCTGTTAAGTTTGGTTCAAATTGGGCCAACGGTTGATTTTTGAAGAATTTTCTTAGGATTTCTCTAAGTCAGAGAAGCCATGTCCTGCCACGCCAACTTTTCCTGACAAATCAAACATTCACCAACAAATTTCGAAGAGTGTCACCCAAGGAACATTTCTGCCAAGTTCGGTTCAAATTGGGCCAATGGTTGATTTTTAAAGAATTTTCTTAGGATTTCTCTAAGTCCGATAAGCCACGCCTTGCCACGCCCACTTGTCCTGACAAATAAAAAATTCACCAACAAATTTTGAAGAGTGTCATCCAAGGAACATTTCTGCCAAGTTTGGTTCAAATTGGCCCAATGGTTGATTTTTAAAGAATTTTCTTAGGATTTCTCTAAGTCCGATAAGCCACGCCCTGCCACGCCCACTTTTTTTGACGAATCAAGAATTTGCGAACAATTTTTGAAAAGGGTCACCCAAGGAACATTTCTTCCAAGTTAGGTTCAAATTGGCCCAATGGTTGATTTTTAAAGAATTTTCTTAGGATTTCTCTAAGTCCGATAAGCCACGCCCTGCCACGCCCACATTTTTTGACGAATCAAAAATCCGCGAACAAGTTTTGAAAAGGGTCACCCAAGGAACATTCCTGCCAAGTTTGGTCAAAATTGACCAAATGGTTTAGGAGGAGAAGATGTTTAAAGAAATGTGAACGGACAGACGGACGGACAGACGGACGACGGACGGTGAGTGACCACAATAGCTCCCCATGAGCACTTCGTGCTCAGGTGAGCTAATAAAAGCGTATTTGTATAAAACAGCATGCTCACGTGTTTGGTTAGATCAACGAATCTGGAGTGTTTTATGTCAAAATTTGCATATTTTTGGAAATACAGTCGACACTCGTTATGTCGACATCGCATAAGTCGAAAAAGTCGAAGTTCAAATTCAAATCGAAACGAGCAATTTCTTTCTTTTTCTATTATATTTCAATAAAAATTGCTCTTGATTACTTTCAAACACGCTCAAATATCAACTTTATCGAAGCCGATCAAAATCGGATGAGTCTAACTCCGGATATGTCGAGATATTTTGACGGCCCCTCCATCTTCGACACAACGAGTGTCGACTGTATATCATGTTCTACATAATAGAATTTGATAAAACTCCATCATTGTGTAAAGCAACATGTTCTGGTATTAATTCAAAAAGAAAATGTATAGGTCAGCGCACTAATTACTTAATTACAGCAATTTTTATCAGCTGCACATGAATAAAATGACGCAAAACAGTGGTAACTGCATACACACATACGACTGTTTTGCTCTAAAAAATCTATTTTCTTCTGGAGGAAATCAGTTTCGCATAATAAATACACCTTTTCCGTCGAAAATGGTAAATTGTAATGATGTGTTATATTATTGAAAATATGTTAGCGAAACATATTGGTACAAAACATTTAATTTACTACAGTAATGACCGAGTGTTCCGAAAAACTGGAGCATTCCCCCTTAAATAGATCTACATTCTCATGTAAATGAAATATGATAATTATTTTTACACATTTTTGTTAACCTGCTGTTAATTAAATGAAAAATACCACATTGAATTCTTGTTTCACCGTCCAATAATCTTTTGGGACCCCTCCAAGTGCTGCTTCAAGTTATTCTTTTAATTTTTACATTAAGGCCCCTTTTTCCATGGCGCGTCCTCAAATTAAGATTCGGAGAAAAGGGTCCTTAGGGATTATCCCTGGGAGTTCACATGTGAAGTTGTATTGAATTTGGTCCAAGGGTTGCTGAGATCTGGCCGTGGATGGACAGACGGATGGACAGATGGATGGACAGACGGACAGACGTACAGACAGCATGGCGACTATATGCTCCCCCGTAATTTTTTTGGGGAGCATAACAAAGTCAAATTGTGACCTAACCTTTGACCTTCCTGACCCAAAACCAATAGAGCACCTCCTTGTGCCCTGAGCAGCAATTTTGTAGAGTATCATGGAGCATGGAAACAAAAAAGTCTACAGATGGATGGACAGAAAGACAGACAGTAATGGTGAAACTAATATACCACCTCTATTTCATAAGTGGGGGTATAATTAGAGAATCAAGATGTGTTTTTGAAACATGAATGCCCCCGATATGGAAAATGTTTAGTTTTCATGATGACAGATGGACAGAGTGTTGATTCGACTGACAAAATTAAAACAACAGTCTACATCTTTCGATAAGGAGGCCCTAACGTTTAGTACAGTAAGGCTTTTTATTTAACAAGATTTGATTGTGAAACATGGATGCCCCTGGAATGGCAAATGTTCAGTTTAGACAGACAAGCATATGCCAAACAGATATGAGTGAAACAATATGCACATGATTTTTGGAATGGCAACCATATGATCTTTTGAAAATTGTTCCCCCATGGCAGAGAATGCTCTGCCAGGTCATTTTTTGTAAGCTATACCATTGCTAACCCTGATCAGTCTGTTTTAACAGATAAATGGTGTCTTTACAATCTGGTTAAAATATTCCATTTTAACTTACATTAACAGCAACAGTTTGGGTTCATCTTCCTTTATCCTTGGAAAACCAAATTCAAGTTTAATCATTCCAGCCTGTTAGATGTAAATGTCAATTATCACATAATTTTTATCAAATTGGGATCTTAAATGGTCTTGACCCTTTCCCAAACAAGACCAGGTTTTGACATATCTAATAGAAAATGCTTGTGAAAACATTGAGGCAAATGAAGAAGCTGGTCACCAGCACATTTCTCCTTTCCCCTCAAGATTTTCTGGGCAATAACATACATATGTTCTCCTTTTGATATAATATATTTTGCCGTCTGCAACCTGCTTTAATTTTGACCACCTTAATTTTTGTTGTTGTTTGGGAAAGGTTCGATGGGGTGTCTGTAGTCAAGAGGTAGAGCATTGGCCTTTCTAATAAGAGGTTCTGGGTTCGTTCCTGGTAGCGGATGTAGTTCCTGACTTCTCACATTCTGGGCCAGTATTGGTGTATTTTCAGGCAGCAGAATCGAGAGGGATTACAACAAGTTGGAGAAATTGCTTCCCAATTGATGTAAAATAAATGTGTTCAATGGACTGTCTAATGAAGAAGGGTTTCATTGATGTAACTGAATAATAGCCATTTGCCATTTCCCTTTGGGCTTTTTGTTGTTCTTTGGACTGGTAAGTTGGAAACAGGTTACAATCACCTGCTTCTAACAAGCCGCGTGCGATTTAGGCCAGAAGTTGTCTTCTGGAAGAAGAAGATGCAGTCTGGTTCCCGCCTCTGATACACTACGTAGTATTTTTTCTACTACGTAGTGTATCAGAGGCGGGAACCAGCGGCGGATCCAGGATTTCTGTAAAGGGGGTTCGGACATTCTAAAGGGGGGTTCGGACATACTGAAGGGGGGTTCGTTTTCCTAGTTTTATGCAATTTTGTCTGAATGAAAATGAAATAATCAGGCTACTGAGGGGGGTTCGTTCGAACCCCCCGAACCCCCTCTGGATCCGCCACTGGCGGGAACCACTCTCTTCTGGAAGAGCTCTTCTGGCCTAAATCGCACACGGCTACAGTTACTACTTTTTCAGCTAAAAAGCTTAAGTTTGGGTCCATTAACATACAATACTGTTGTACAGGATGTTAGTTGAAGCCCAATTCATACGTTTGCAGTCACATTCAATTTATTGAATATTAAAGAAATTAATTCAAGACCAATTGTTTGTTCAATAAATTTTATTCATTGTTTATCTATTTGTTTTGTATAGTTAAACCATTCCATTATACAAATATAGACTTTTCAGTTTGAAAGTTACTAGTATTCTTATTTTTAACCCATTACTAAACGGCAAAGATTTAGAAAATTGCTTCCTAACTGATTTATTGATTAAACACATGGGTTGTGGATCCAGTCAGATAGTTTAAATCATATAACCGGTTGATTCTTGATCTGGGTTTTGGTTACAATGCTTTCATATTTGTTGAAACGGAGCAGGGCCTAAAGCGTGATTCACTACAGCAAATTTAGAAAAGTCAAACTTCAAAACAAAGCTATTGAAAGAAGTAAGAATGATACCTGACAACGGTGTATCCATAAACATTTTTCTGACAACCCAGTGTAGGGGGGGAGGGGGAGGTTGGGGAGGGGAGTTGGTTTTTCTAGTATTACACATTTGTTACTGAATTTCTGCATGCATCAAAATGAAATAATTTGGCTACAGAGGGAAGTTATTGAACCCCTCAACCCTTTGGATCAGTTGGAATTGTTTTTGAATTGATTTATAACAATGTTTACTGTGTGGTGTCCGTAGTCGAGGGTGGACGGACGTTTTGGCTATGACGTTTTGGCCAGTTGGCCAGGACATTTTGGCCTGGACGTTTTGGGCACAGACGTTTTGGCCAAAATATTTTACAAGGTAGGACATTTTGGCCAAAAAGAAAAAAAGTAAGGAAAAAGGGAATTGAACCAATTAAATTTACATAATGTTACTTTATCTTGTCTTTGCGCTTTTGAAACTTGACATAAGCTCATTATGAAGAAAAATAAGAATAAATGGTCTCAATCAGTGATTGGGAAAGACATTTCTTCAATGGGACAATGTCGCTTCGACTTACAAAATCAATGTAACATTATGAAAATTGATGTGACAATTATAGGGTAAAATTGCTCCATTCTCATATACAGCAAAATTCAATGGGACAATGGCCCACTCATTAGCTAAAACAATGTGACATTTGGAATTTCAATGTGACTATGGCGCATGGCGCAGGCCTTTCCCAGTCACTGCTCAATTATTAATATTTCAATTATATTCATATTTGGTCAAAAGGTCTGTGGCCAAAACGTCCTACATTCGTAGTCGAGAGGTAGAGCATCGGCCTTGCGACTAAGGGTTTCCGTGTTCGATCCTGGTATCAGGGGGTTGATCAAGGCTTCTCATTGGCCCACACTTTCAGCGTGAGTACTGTTGGATTTCCAGGAAGCTCAATCGAGGGAAAATAAATTATAAGTTGAAGAAACTTGCTTCCCAATCGATGTAAAATAAATACGTTCAAAGGAACGTCTGAAGAAGATTTACAATTTTCACAGGCTGTATCTGTTACGTCGCAGATCCCACTTCTGGTTTTAACGCGACGGGTGAGTGCGCAATTAAAATTTAGCCAAACTGTCGAGGGCTGATTTAAATGCCCCTAGTGATTTTGTGCAGACAATTTCATCCGGCAGCTGATTCCAGTGTACTGTTGTTCTCACGAAAAACAAGTGTTTGTATCGAGTAGACTTTGCATGAGTTGTTTCAAAGCACTCGGAATTACAGGGATTTTTCGCCTAGATATCATAGGGGCCCTGTATGGGCCCCATTCCCAATGCAAAAGGCCCAATTTTTTTCCCAATCTAGAAAAAAAAATCCCAAACCAATGCTTAAAAGATCTTCAAAACCCACCAAATATAGATCTAATACTGGAATAACTTTGTAAAGAAGTTAGTGACTGGAAAACAAGGATATTAGACTTAAATAAGCCCCGTTTATGTTTGTAGTTTTTTTGGAGACAGAAAACATCGTGGAAAATGACGATTGAGTCCGTCGTTGATAATTTCTCATTTTCCACGATGTTTGCTCAAACCATCTTTCAAACCAAAGTACGTGAGAAATGGGTTAAAATAGACCAGAACAATTACCGTTTTGATAATCGATTTCAAAAGTGCAGCTATTATTTCTGATTGACGCAGTTTGGCAAATTAGAGTTAAAATCGATAAGAAATCGAAATTAACACGTAAACGAACATTTCAGGTCGTTGTTTGATTTAAATAACAATAATTCAGTGAAAATTAACTGTCTGAAAAGTTCTGCATGACATACAGAACTCATGCATATGCAGTTTTAAGACTGCATGAGCAGTTTTGAAACTGCACGTGCAGTTTCGAGAATGAATAAAGTTACGTATATGCAGTTTTAAAACTGCTCGGGTTTCAAAACGGTATACAACATAAATACTATTAGTTTTTTGAAGTTGTTGCCGATAAGCGAGAAACACACATTTAAAGTTGAGACATAATCGATAAATTGCATATAAATCCGAACTGTTGTCCACAACAATTTGTTCAATTTTAACACAAAAATATAAATTTCTCGTAAACGGAGCAATATTTTGGCTTGAAATTTTCAGAATTTTCATAAGGAAATATGCTCTTTCAGATAAAAATAAAAGTAACAATTATGACAAAAAATTCTGAAATGTCATTTTAAAGTTGAGACAGAAATGACAAATTCTATATAAATCTGAACTGTTGTCCACAACAAATTGTTTGATTTTAGCACAAAGATATATATTTCTCGTAGACGGTTCAATATTTTGACTTGAAATTTTCACAATTGTCATCAGAAAAGATGCTCTTTCAGATAGAATGAAAGTAAAATTTATGTAAAAATAATTGTGAAATGTCACTTTAAAACAGGCTGTAGTTACGCGATTTTTGTTGAAAAGTGACAATTTCTAATACATCTCATAGGCATTGGAAACTGTAACTATATATGGCAATTTGTTTTCCAAAACCACCAAAAAATTGTAGTGCGTTTTGTGAGATACAACAGTCGACAAAATGGATGTTGATATAGTAAAGCTTTGTGTACAATACAGCACAAAATATTGAGTCAAAGGGAGAAAAAACTGGCCATCGACATTTTCTTCTTTTGTCTCCGAGTTTTCTCAATCATTTTCTATAATAAGTTACTGTTTTTGAGAAAGGTCTAATTAGAAAACGTTGTTAAGTGATTGATATTACCATCATTTCCTATCCATCTCAAGGGCAATGTAAATCGTGACTCGGAGTAGTGGTTTATTTTAAATGCTGATGTTATAACTTACTTCCCCTAGGGATAAATTGTAACCTATCTATGCATACCTGCATTTCTTAAGTTACTTTCTTTCGTCGTGATATAAACCCTTTCTGGACAACAATAATGTACAACGATAAAATTCGATGCAAACTCTACAAAGAAATTCATGACAGTGATGAATTGTTTTTGTTGTTGTTTTCAATTAAAAATTTCACAAAACATTGAATGGAACATGGGCGGATCTATAGGGGGTCGGTTTGTTGGGGGCATTGGCCAAAAATTAATATTTGACTATATAAATTTAGTGTAATGTTACATATTTATTACATTTTAAGCCAAAATTTGAGCTTGGACCCCCCCCCCCCCCCTGGAAAAAATCTTGGGCTTGGAACCCCCACCCCCCCTCCCCCAACCCCTGGAAAAAATTCCTGGATCCCCCCCTTGTGGAATCAGTCTAGTCTAAATGTATCAACGCAATTAATGGTGGGTCCTTATAAGTCATTCCACCATTCAGCAAAACTATAAAATTCTTTATAGAAAGTAATAAAGGTTTTGAAAGAATTATCCATGTGTGGCATCATGCGAAATTTTTCAAATGTGTCAAGCAAAAATGTTCACACGCTATTTTTGATAGTGTAATCAAGAAAATCGTCTCAAGCCCTTCTTAAACAGACCTAAGGGTGATGTTGCAACAATCTTTGTAGTCTTCATTAACATGGCTATAACATGAATTTGTGAAATGCCAAAGCCACAGAAAACCTTTTTATGATATTCTACATTGATCTTAGTATCAAATGCATGTCTTGGAAAATAAAAGCCATATCACTTAGGGTTCCAAAGTTACCCTTTTCACATTTTTAGGGTAGTCTAATTCAAAACGTGCTGCAGACGACAAAATGGATGGTTGTAAAGTTAGGAGTTATGCCAAAAATAGCACAGAAAATATTAGGAGAAAATGCTGATTATCAGCATATTCTTCTTTTTGTCTCAATGTTTTCTCAAGCTTTATTTAATAGGGACTTCAAAACAGGTTTCGTTTGGGAAAAGGTTAAGGTTCAAAAGTTATAACAGGCAAGCAGGGCAAAAACCGAAATCCACTGCCTGTGCAAGTACATAGAAATCAGATAATACAGTCGACACTCGTTGTGTCGAAGTCAGAGGGGCCTTCAAAATAGCTCGACATATCCGGAGTTCGACTCATCCGATTTTATTTATTTTTCGACGAAAACGTTATTTAACCATTTTTAATGGGCATCGTATGTGTCCATGATTGAAATATATTAACCCTTTCCCAAACAAGACCTGGTTTTGACGCCCCTGAAAGAAAAGGCTTGGGAAAACATTGAAACAAAAGAAGAAACTGCTGATAACCAGCAGTTTCTCCTTTTGTCTCAATGTTTTCTGAGCCATATTTTACACATATCCTACCTTTAATAACATCAATTTTGTCATTTGAGGCAGTTTTTGAAATGGATCACCGTAAAATTGTGTCGTTTGGGAAAGGGTTAAGAAAAGGAAAGAAATTGCTCGAAACGAGCAATTTCTATCCTTTTCCTACTAAATTTCAATGTCTGTATTTGTTTCACAATTATTTTGATTAAACATTTTGATATCCATATGTTGAGGACGGGACATGCTTTTCACTTCGACTTAAGTGGAATTTCGACTTATCCGAAGTCGAGTGTCGACTGTAACTACATGTAGGTGTTGGGACAAAGTATAAGATAACAATAATTATGACATGCATTTTTAGTTTTTCTTTTTCAAAAATAAGCACCACATAGATTGTACATACATAATTCAAAACAAACCTTTAAAGAGGAGCATGAACGCTTTTCATCACCCACCTTATTCAAAAGTTTTCAACGATTCAAATGCAATGAAAAAAGTCCCATTCTAATACACATCTTACTTTAAGAGATATAAGCTGCTAAAGTAGCCAATATTTACCTGTATAAATCTATGTAATTAGGGATTTGCCAACATCCTGTAAATAAGGATGTGTGCCTGTGACGTCATAAATGTGCAAACATAGATTGTAGTCAATCTGTTTGTACAGAAAATAAGTAGACATTCATAAGGTTTTTATGCTTTGAATGGGAAACAATAGAATGTTTAGGCTCAACACTAGAAGCTCAAGTACTGTTTCAGTAGAAATGTCAAAATAATGTATAAAGATAGATGTTTTGTAATATATTGCCGAAACCGTTCCACCCTGTTTTTCCAGCAGATATGTAAGCCTTAAAATTTATGATTCTTTATTCAGAAATCAGACAGAGGTAATACATTGTGTATAATTCTATATGATTGTGATAAGAATAGTTCTGCAGTAATCTATCGATGCATATAGTTTCTTTAAAACATTAAATTTTGCTTTGTAACTGCTCCTCTCCAAGTTTTTTCTGCACCTTATTTTTGTACAGTTTGAGAAAAATTAATGATGTTGATTACAATTCCCTATGCAATTTGAATTTCCTCGCACCAATCCTTTAGAATATTTTTACTATCTTTATTTATTCCCTAACTTTCTGCATTGAAGAAAATGATAAAGAAGTAAAGTAGAATATATTTCAATTATATTCATGATCCATATTGCAGCATTGTTTTGTAAAAAGAAATCAAAATTATTGCATTGCATAGTAGAATGTACGTTTATTGAATATTCATTTTGTCGAGCTACATTTGCCGTATTTAAATTCATATACAAGTGTAAATATTTATTAACCTTTTCCCAAACAAGACCTGGTTTTGACGATAGAAAAGGCTTGGGAAAATATTGAAACAAAAGAAGAAACTGCTGATAACCAGCAGTTTCTCCTTTTGTCTCAATATTTTCTGTATCATATTTTACACAAATCCTATCTTTAATAACCACTGATGGGAACTCGGCCAAAGCGAGGGACGTTTTTTTGCGATCAATGTATTGCGTCGGTGTTGTTATAAAACATCGTAACTACGGCTTTATCGAAGCCGTAGTTACGAGATTTTATAACAAAACCGACAGTTTGTCAATACAAAACGGTATATATTACCCGGTCTGTTTTTAGAACAAGTTAATGTCATTAGAAAAAAAATCTATAAACTCACATTTAAACGCAAATTATCTAGCCCTATATCTTGTAGCGAAAATTGTTGTAGTTCACCACCAGTGCTAACATCCATTCTGTCATTTGTGACAGTTTTTGAAGTGGATTATTCTAAAATTGTGTCGTTTGGGAAAGGGTTGATTGACTCATTTTTTTTTCAAATGACATGTATACTTAAAAACATATTAGTTGCTGAAAAATATTTCCTTTCCCAAAGGACAAGATTTTTTAATTGAATCTGAAACATCAGAATGTCAGAAACTTGTCACAACGGGAATTATTAGTTGTGTGATTCTGGTAACAAATCTTCATTAATTTCATTATTTTTTTTGCTCTTAGATCTGACCGATTTAAAACAGCTAAATGAAAATAATATTCAATTTATTACTATGAGATTTGACTTCTAAAAAGCAAATAACAAAGTAACTGGTTTAAACTGCTTCTTTGCATATAGGTTATTATTTCTGATCTGGCAAAAGGGCATGTTCTAAACCATTCAAAGGAATTTTAACTATCAAATTTGTTTATTATTGAGGATTGATGACGATCCATTTAGTCTGTATGATATATATCTATGATAGATACATTTAGTTATTTTAAAAGAGTTTAGACCCAGACAGAACCTTTATTAACAAATTGGTTAATTGTAAACGTTTATATATGAACAAAAAATCCACAAAATAGTCCATTAACCAATGTAGATACAAAGGATTTCAGTAAGCATCTCACACTTGTGATGTCACACTGGCTTTATCTAGTATTTGCAAATCTCCCACAGGTAAGATAATCAGATTTTGGCCAATAACTCGCTTATAAGATAACATTCAGCGAAACAATTTTTTGTGATTGTCTTTGAAAATAGTAAATATTCTGATACTGGTAGAATGCTTTTGGTCTCATGTACCTCTTTAAGAAACACAGGATTCATTTTGCATAGTAACAAATAGAAATCACATACATTGGCTATGTTTTTACCTTTACTTGTAGCAAAAAAGTCTTTTTTCTTGGTAATACATTTGATCAAACTAATTTAGTATTCGGAAAGAAAATGTTATTCTATGTAAAACAAAAAATCCCTCACATTTTTGGTTCTTAGGACACTGAGAGATAAACATTTAAACCATATCCCAAACGTTTTAGGGTGGTCTATTTAAAAAAGCTGCAGAAGAAAATAAAATGAATGCTAATAAAAAATGGGATTTGTGCTCATTATATCAAGGAAAATATTGAGGCAAAAGGAGAAAATGCTGATTAGCATTTTCTTCTTTTGTGTCAATATTATCCCAAACTATTTCCATTAGGCAAGTCAGAACCAAGTTTTGTTTGAAAAAGTATTAAACAAAAGACAAAAAACCCATTACGTGAGCATGTATTTTGTAATGTGTTTCGCAACTGTGAAAACATAACCCATGTCATGCTTCATTAAATACCTCACTTAACCCTTTCCCAAACAAGACCTGGTTTTTACGTCCCTAATAGAAAAGGCTTGGGAAAACATTGAAACAAAAGAAGAAACTGCTGATTACCAGCAGTTTATCCTTTTGTCTCAATATTTTCTATGCTGTATCTTACACAAATTCTATCTTTAATAACATCCATTTTGTCATTTGTGGCAGTTTTGAAGTGGGTTACCGTTTGGGAAAGGGTTAAAACCAGACGCCCTCCTTCCAACTTTTACTGTATTTCCCCTTAGTCACACCACTCGTGCATAAAACTAGATATTTCACATTGGTTTTTACTTTTTAAAATTTCTAGCCCTTTTCAAATGAAAAATACTCAAAAGCAATGATTTTTTTTAAATAAATAGACAAGGTGTACTGTTATGTATTGATAAACCATTGGTGTTGTTATAAAATCTCTTATCTACAGCTTCAATCAAGCTCTAGTTGTAGGTTTTAGAATAACGCTAAAAAAATATTATTGTTTGTCTGAAATTATGTCACAGTTTACTTAAAGTGACATTTGACAATTATTTTTACAAAAACAAGAGGCCCAGGAGGGCCTGAATCGCTCCACTGGTTAAAGTGGAAGAATTATCCCATGATTTCTTGTAAGCCTTACACAGCGGCAGCCAAATCTTGATATTTGTGAATAAATTTTGAAGAGAGACTCAAAGAACATTCTTGCAAAGTCTGGTTCAAATTGGCCTTATGGTTGATTTTTAAAGAATTTTCTTATGATTTCTCTAAGTCTGATAAGCCCCTTTCTCCCTGCCACGGCCACATTTTTTTGGTAAATATAAAAATTTGTGAACAAATTTTAAAAAGAAAGACTAAAGGCACATTCCTGCAAAGTTTGGTTCAATTGGGCACACTGGTTGATTTTTTAAGAATTTTCTTATGATTTCTTTAGTCTGATAAGCCCCTTCCTCCCTGCCACGGCCACATTTTTTGACAAATGTAAAAAATTGTGAATAAATTTTGAAAAGAGAGACTCAAAGAACATTCCTGCAAAGTCTGGTTCAAATTGGCCCTATGGTTGATTTTTAAAGAGTTTTCTTATGATTTCTGTAAGTCTGATAAGCCCCTTTCTCCCTGCCACGGCCACATTTTTTGACAAATGTAAAAATTTGTGAACAAATTTTGAAAAGAATGACTCAAGGCACATTCCTGCCAGGTTTGGTTCAAATTGGCCCAATGGTTGATTTTTTAAGAATTTTCTTATGATTTCTTTAAGTCTGATAAGCTCATTTCTCCCTGCCACTGCCACATTTTTTGACAAATGTAAAAAATTGTGAACTAATTTTGAAAAGAATGACTCAAGGCACATTCCTGCCAGGTTTGATTAAAATTGGCCCAAGGGTTGATTTTTAAAGAATTTTCTTATGATTTCTCTAAGTCTGATAAGCACCGCCCTGCCACGCCCACATTTTTTGACGAATCAAAAATTCACAAACAAGTATTGAAAAGGGTCACCCAAGGAACATTCCTGCCAAGTTTGGTCAAAATTGGCCCACTGGTATAAGAGGAGAAGATGTTTAAAGAAAAAGTTAACGGACGGACGGACGGACGCACGCACGCACGACGGACACAACGCCATGACAATAGCCCGCTGGCCTTCGGCCAGTGGAGCTAAAAAAAATAATAATTTAATTCCATCTGAGAGAGCATGTTTTCTTATGAAAATTCTGAGAATTTCAAGCAAAAATATTAAACCGTTTACGAGAAATATATATTTTTTGTGCCAAAATTAAACAAATTGTTGTGGACAACAGTTCAGATATATTATAGAATTTGTCATTTCTGTCTCAGCTTTAAATGAGCATTTTTCACTTACAAATAACAACTCCAAAAAACTGATAGCATTTCTACGCATTAGAATCATTAATCTTTGCATCAAGACTTACTTTTAAAATATGAAATAAATGTGAAATGTCACTTTAACCCATTACCAGACGGCAAAATTTTGGCCTGCTCCAAATTTGAAAAAGTTGCAGACGACAATTTCAACTGAATGAAATTTCAATTTTTTGGATCTTTTGGGGTAGAAAACAGAGTGGGAAATGAAGAAAGCAAGCAATTTCTTCATTTTCCACTATGTTTTCCAAAGCCATTATCTTGTAGGGCATAAAAAAGAGTCATTGTGTGGTAATGGGTTAAAGCATGGAAAAGAAGAGAATGCTGATTGTCAGTATTTTCTGATTTTCTTCTAATGCTTTCTAGGGCTGTCTGGCCAAATTCAGGGTTTGCTTGAATTTTTTCAATCCAAGCCAATGCTGATTAAGTCTGTAAATACTGCATTTAATGCAAGAAAAATTTCCTTAAAGAAGAAATATGGAAGCATTTAAAATTTATTACTTATTTTTCTTTAACAAATCCTTAGAAGAAAGATTTGTTTGTCCAAAAGCCAATAACCCTTTCCCAAATGACAAAATTTTAGGGTGGTCCAATTTGAAAGCAGTTGCAGAAGAAAAATTATATGCGAAAAAAGATAGGATTTGTGTACAATATAGCAGAAAAAAGATTGAGACAAAAGGAGAAACTGCTGGTTATCAGCAGTTTCTTCTTTTGTCTCAATGTTTTCCCAAGCATTTTCTATTAGGGACATCAAAACCAGTTCTTGTTTGGGAAAGGATTAATATGGACGCAAAATAAAACGAAAATGCAAAAAAGTCTGAAAATAATACATAAAATAATCACAAGCAGAACCACAGATAAGAGGAGGGGGATATAATAGCTTAAACAAGAGTTGTCCACGGACAACATAGCTCACCTATATGGGAGCTTGTCATAAAAACAGCTAATTTTTAAAAGTAGGTCAAACTCCATGGTCAAGGTCACAAGGTCAAGGGTAATGGTCCCAAATAAAGGTCTTGGCAGGAGGTATCCATGTGTGAAATATCAAGACTCTATCAATACTAGTGCATGAGATATAGGCCAGGTTAAAGTTTTTCAAAAGTAGGTCAAACTCCAAGGTCAAGGTCACTAGGTCAAAGGTCATGGTCCCAAATGAAAGGTCTTGTCGAGATGTATCCATGTACGAAATATCAAGGCTGTATCTCTAATAGTGCTTGAGATAGACCAGGGTAAAGTTTTTCATGTGAAGATGGGACGGGACGGTACACACCGACGCCGCCGACACTCACTGTATCCCATCTACACGGGTAGCGTAATGTTTGTAAACGGAAACAATGGCGGAACCCATCGATTCGAATTGGATGCAGTGCTTAAGTAAGGTACGTTTTTGTCTTTTCTTCGAGTTTAGAAATACCAAGTAAAACTTAAATCGATTACACACGTACAAACAACAAGGTACTCAAAATCTCGGCGAAAAACATCCACAGATGGCGGAGTTAATAACGATTTTAGTTCTCGAAATGATCGACTTGTCAACATTACGTTAAAAACGACTATTTTCTCATACTTTCACATGTTCTTGAAAAACTAATGATAACCTTACGAAATCACTTTTCATTTTTGTGAAAATTGTAAGCTTGGAGCATTCTTATATTGCTTGTAACCGTTCGATTATTGGAACCACCCTACTGTCGGAGTGTACGGTTAGGAAACCACCTAAAATTTATCGATGGCCGGTTGGGAAACGAGGGTAGGTCCGGTTTGGAACTAACATTTTTTATAGGAAATGCATTATTCGTTAGTTTTTTGCAAGCATTTGGTTACTCGCGACAAAAACTAAATAGTGAAAACACGATTTTATATATGGGCTTAATTTATATTAACATATAAACTTGGAAGTGTGCTGGTTCAAAACTCTGGCTGCATTACTGAAATGTCTTAATTTACCAGCTTAATCTTCACCAATTGATGCCTTTTTGTTTTTATTATATTACATGTACATGTAATATTGTTACATAAATAAAACATAATTGTGCCATACTGACTTTATATACTGCTGCTCTCACTTTCGTGTATAATATATATCTCATACATGTACAGCCGGTATCCAACTCTCCAAAATTTAACCACCTCATCGCTGTGCCCCATACTAACAGAATTGTCATTACTGTACCACCTTACCACGTCCAAAAAAGTAAGAATGCTATATTCGTTGTTGGAAATTTGCCTTCGCTGACCATGTCATGAAACTTGAACCACATATCTAAATGGCCATTCTCTTGCATGACACTTAATACACTCGGAAAGCGTTCTTCAAAATCTGCTTACAAGTATCTTCCAATATCAGATGTATCATCTGATTCCATGTAAAATGTATCTTCATCCAGAGATAGAACATCCATTCCAGTGATTGTTTCATAACCCATACCAATATCAAACTCGTGCGGCATTAGAATCTGTTCATAGGTAATAATGTCAAGCGAATGTGTCATATCAGGTTGAGAATACTTGCATTTTTAGCCAGTGGACTGTTTAGAACAGATATATATCTTCATTCTTTTCAGAAATGGCAACACTCAAGTTACCGTATTGTATGTCCATCTTTTTAACTTTCTCAGGAATTACTGCAAAGTTGTGTGTCCGATATCCCATCGATCCGGTTTTCATGTTAAGTTCTAACTCTGAGTGGATCTTTCTCGTGATACATATATGTACAGCTACACATGTATGTTTTACAATGTATTGAAGATTTGAGGTGCAAAATTGACAGACGTAACAACGAAACGGATCCATTGCTAGAGCCTGAAATAGATCATAGTGGGTTTTATTACTGATGTGTCTAAGTAAGCAGGGATTCTGAAATCCATTGTCCGAGTTGCCCCGGTTGTCCCAAAGAGGTTACGGACAAGTAGATTTTGCCAACATTTTGCTCTTTATTGTTCATACGGACAAGTGACATTTGTCAAACAAACAGTAACGGACAAGTAAGCTATTTAAAGATTTCAGAACCCCTGCCAGGGTATATGAGTCATATACTTTTTTAAAATGCTTGCCAGACCAGTAATGCTCAATTGGTCGAGTTTGCTATGAAATATGCAGAAAGGTTCGCAGAAAGATACTCGGAGTACCTTTTCTGCATACAGAAATGTACCCCATATCTAAAAAAGTGCAGGAATGCCATCGAAACTACATACAAGTTCTCCGGTTTTTTTTAATGAAAATAACATGTATTAATGAGTTTTGGGACTACCTGATCGAATTTAAGTGAAATAATGCATAATTTTATGACTACGGGAAAACATATTAATATTGTAGGTAAAATCCAGCCAAACACTATCAGGTGATCCCGAAACTCAATATTCATGTTTTTAAAGAAAAGAAATTGGAGTACTTTTCTGTATTTTCGACGGCTTTTCTGTTCTCCAAATGGAGCACCTTTCTGTATGCAGAAAGGTACCCGGAATGCCTTTCTGCATACAGAAAGATACTCGGAGTACCTTTCTGTATGTTTCATAGCGAACTCGACCAACCGACGGTAGATCACTTGTTAAACTGCAGATTCTTACTTATTTCGCCACTTTATAAATGATCCTAGTGTAGACATGGGCAGAAATGTCCTATCTAAAGTGAAGTTTTCCGTTTACAAACCGGTCCCAGTCATTCGCTAGACTGTTTCCCAACCGGACCACGTGCTGTTTCCCAACCGTTCACTGTAATTTACACATGGCATTATTGTTTGCCTTCGTTTACATTTATTACTACATCAATTTCAAAGTAACTTTAGAGAGACACTTACAAATATCCATTGTGCAATAAAATGCCGGAATTTATTTAAAAATCGCGTCAAAATATGGAGAAAATAACAATAGTTTCATGGTATGTTCAAAATGCGATGATTTCGAGGGACAAAATCGTGAATTTCTCGGTCATCTATGAACGTTTTTCGTTCAGATTTCCCCAATTTTGTCCTTCTTTCAAGTGTAATTGATTCCAATTGTACTTGAATTTTTTTAAGTCGCAGAATTGACATAATGGTACCTGATGTAAGCGCTTTATCCAATGTCAGTCGATGGGTTCCGCCATTGTTTCCGTTTACAAACATTACGCTACCGGTGTAGATGGGATACAGTGACACTAGGGCTGTGACATTAGCTCCCCGGATATAAAGTCCCGGCTCGCTTAAATTGAGAAAATATCATTCAATGTTTCTCAAACCCAATGTTGTAGGTACTCATTTGAATCGTCTCATCGAGACGATTCCAATGAGTACCCACAACATATGGTTTGGATCTCAAATAAAAGATCTACACACACAATTCATTTACCCACTCTTATCTGTTCTTCAGCACAAAAGTATTTCTCATACTAGACAAAATATTGCACATGGGTTAACAACTATTATAATATTATATGTCCTACACACTTCATTAAATGCTAGTCTAACTTCAACCTACATGTTTATGTACACGTACAATGTAATTAACGTAATGTAAAATCTTCATGACAACTTCGAGCCATTTTTCAAAAAAGTCCTGGTTTTGAAAGTCCTAACACAAACAAATTTTTGAGACAAAAGGAGAGCCTGCTGGTTATCAGCAGTTGCTTCTTTTGTTTCAATGTTTTCCCAAGCCTTTTCTATTAGGGACGTCAAAACCAGGTCTTGTTTGGGAAAGGGTTAATTAAGTTAACATTTATTTCATCATCTCCCAAATGAAAAATAATTTGACTGGTCAAATTCAAAGATGAGGCAGACAACAAAATCAAAGTTACTATATGTGGAAAAATGTGTATGGTGTGCCATGGACAGCATTGGAAGAAAAGGAGAAAATGTATTTTGAACATTTTTTTCCTTTTCTCTGGATTGGTCAGAGATTAAAATTAGAAGTTCTTTGGGAAAAATGTTCCACACAAACAGTAAGCTCATGCAAAAAATCCTTTTCACTTAACCCTTTCCCAAACAAGACCTGGTTTTGATATCCCTAACAGAATTGGCTTTAGAAAACATTGAAACAAAAGAAGAAACAGCTGATGACCAGCAGTTTCTCCTTTTGTCTCAATATTTTCTGTGTCATATTGTACACTAATGCCTTCCTTTTTAACATCAATTTTGTTGTCTACAGCAGCTTTTAACCCTTTCCCAAACAAGACCTGGTTTTGACGTCTTTAATAGAAAAGGCTTTGGAAAACATTGAAACAAAAGAAGAAGCTGCTGATAACCAGCAGTTTCTCCTTTTGTCTCAATATTTTCTATGCCATATTTTACACAAATCCTATCTTTAATAACATCCATTTTGTCATTCGTGGCAGTTTTGGAAGTGAATAACCCTAAAATTTTGTTGTTTGGGAAAGGGTTAAATCAAACCACCCAGACATGTTATCGTTTGGGAAAGGGTTCAACCAGAGCTTATTCATTGTTGTCATGATTTTTTATGAGTTAATATTGGTTAGAAAATAATATAAAATGGAATACACTGTATAAAAGTAAAAACAATAATTTTCTCACAGACAGTATTGGTGGTCTTATTAAAAACATTATAACAAATAAACCCTTTCCCAAATGACAAAATTCAATGGCTTCCCTCATCAAAAGCTCCTGCAGACGTCAAAATGGATGTATTCATGTGCAATACAGCATAGAAAATATTGAGGCAAAAGGAGAAATTGCTGATCATCAGCAATTTCTCCGTTTGCCTCAATGTTTTCCGAAGCCATCTCTGTTAGGCATGTCAAAACCAGGTCTTGTTTGGGAAAGGGTTAAAAAAAAATCAGTTACTTTTTGAATATCATAGAGTACAATGACATTCATCGTTAACCCATTACCAGATGATAAATTTTAGACTGATCCAAATTCAGAGATGCTGCAGATGACAATTTCAAGTGAACAAACTTTGAAAATCATTGGTCTTTTTGGGTAGAAAACATTGTGGGAAATGAAGAAATTGCTTGTCAAAAGAAATTTCTTCATTTTCCTCAATATTTTCACAAGCCTTGGCTTTTTGGGAGTCAAAATGAGTTAACATGTGATAATGGGTTAATAGACAGAAATTTTATAATAATTTCATAACTACTTGTATGTACAAAGCACTACTCATTTTGGACAGGACTAAAACATTGTCAATTAGTACATGTACGGTATTGGATTATAATTTTGTTAAAACATCCTTAACTCTTTCCTGAAATGGCAAAGTTTTGTACTGGTCCAATTTGTAAAGAGTTGTATAAAACAAATGTCATCCCAAAAAGAAACTCTTCATTTTAAGCATCAAATTTCTAAAGGACAAGAGCTGTCTCAGGACAGCAAAGTGCGAGAGTCAAGTGCTGGATAGTGAAAAATTCTAAGTCTGAAAAGGGTAAAAATTCCAATAAATCAAATGTCAGAGTAACGAATCTTTGCAAAGAGGCTGCTGTTATGGTCACCGAGGCATGTGCAAAGTTTCAGAGCAAAAGCATTAGTAGAAACAGAGATTTGATAAACTTACATGTGAAAACTTAACCAAAGCATTACGCAGACGCCCCGGTGTCCTGACTAGCCCGCTATCCTACGAATATTCACGCTAAAATGGAGAAAATGATGGTAGCTAAAATGGAGAAAATGATGGTAGCTAAAATGGAGAAAATGATGGTAATCAACCTTTCGTCACTTTTCTTCGCAAAGCTTGTAACTGCAGCTTAAAACAGGCTACAGTTACACTGTTTTTCAAAGTGATAATTAACTTCTTTCCATTACTCTTTTCTATAATTTTAAGACCTTTAAAGAGACGTCTGCATAAAACTATCAACCCAAAAATTTCATCATTTGTGAAAGGGTTATATTAACCCTTTCCCAAACGACAAAAATTTTAACTTTTCCAATTAAAAATCCACTGCAGACGTCAAAATGGACGTTGATAAAGGCATGATTTGTGTAAAATACAACACAGAAAATATTGAGACAAAAGGAGAAACTGCTGATTATCAGCAGTTTCTTCTTTTGTCTCAATGTTTTCCCACGCAAATTCTGTTAGGGACGTCAAAACCAGGTCTTGTTTGGGAAAGGGTTATATTGTACAAAACAAAACACAATACGGTGGATGGAAGACAATAACTTTGATTGTAAGCTCTCTCGATTGGATGTCACAATCCCTCAAACAGCGTTACCCTTGACTTCGTTGTACTGGCTGATGCCTGAAGAACAAGAAAAGGATATCATAATTTCATACACAATCTGACTTCTTACAAATGTGACCCGTCATGCTGAAAGGGACCATATCTGAAGTCCAAAAATCAAAATTTCGACAATCTGATAAGACTCAGCACATGCCAACCAGATCCTGTACGTGAAAAATGATCATATGGTAAGATATCGCAGTCATTCCACATTCAGAAAAATGATCATATGGTAAGATATCGCAGTCATTCCACATTCAGAAAAATGATCATATGGTAAGATATCGCAGTCATTCCACATTCAGAAAATTACATAAAAGTGTAAAGTATTGGCCCTAGTATGGCTATGCAAACTGCGCAGACTGACTAGGGTCAATATTTTTCACAAAACCTCTAAGGTCACTTTTAGCATGATGGGTCGCAAATGATCTCCAAATTGTAGACCATTCTAAGAAATCCTCTGAAACCTCAGGAGTCTCCTAATACACTGCATCAACCCAGTTTTCCAAGAACGACTCCTACAGATTTTATAACTTATGGTATGAAAAGTAAATTTTAAACCATTCTCACACAATGTCACTTTTTGACGTCAAACAAAATAAATGCTTTGGAAAACAATGTGGAATATGGGCATATTCCCACAATGTTTTCTATTCAGAAACACAAAATAAATTACAAAATTCAAACCAACAATTCAAATCAAGAGGTCATTACCTGTCTTAATGTTGAGTATTTAGTCTCCCCCTTCTGTGCATTCTCGTCATGTAATCTGTCTAACAGACTACTCTGTTCATCGATCTTTAATATATCTATCTCTGCCTTCAGGCCTCGTAACTGCTCATCTAAATTCTTCGACTTTTCTAAATAATCCAGCCTGTCAAATCAAAATTTAAACTAATCTAAACATGTATTTTAAAACCTCCAAAAGTTGTATGAAACCTTCCATGATAATTTCTTCAAGTCAAGCCCATCAAACTTTTCCTAAAAATCCTCAGTTTTGACAAATCAATGTGAACAAGCCATTCACAGTGCTCCAAATAATATGTCCAAGAAAGCCTTGTTAGTAAAATTTGGCACTATTTCATTTAAAGGACAGAAAATTCAAGAAGAAAAATGTTCTGAACTTCAAACATGGTATGTTTAACTAGACATCATATAGATTCTTCATAGTATCATCTTCTGACTGCCACTGTAGGAGTTACATACACAAGAAATTGCTAACAGATAGAGAAACAGAGGGTAAGGGTCGTAACATAAAATGACCCTTAGGGCATATAGAAGGCTTAGTCAAATTATTGGATTAAAATCTGTGAATATCTTTCTACCTTTCCTTCTCTATTTCGTGTGTAAGCTGATCCATATCCCCCGTCACAATGAGATCACAACTGGCCTCCGTGGACGACTCATTTGGACCGTCGTAGTTTGTATCAAGTGTGAGATGGGTGGCGAGGTCCGAGGACAAGTTAGGTATTGTGTACATATCCTGGAAATAGATAGAAATGATAGAGATAGAAATGAGCCAGGATCTCGAACAAGAGTTGTCCGTGTACAATGTAGCTCCCCTATACAAGAGCTTGTCACAAACAAGGGCCGTCAGAGACGGACAATGCTCCCTGAATAAGGCATTGTCACAAAAAAAATTTGCCAGGGAGAGCACTTTATTGTCAAGGGCATCTGATTTGCTACTCAAATATGAACTTTCATCAAATTCTGACCATTAGACTAGGAGAAATTAGAGAAAAAACTGTACCTTAAGTCCCCTTTTCCCATGACGAGGCCTCAAATCCAAACAAGAGGGCCATTGGCCCTGAAGCGCTCACCTGATATACTAGTAATAACTTTTTGTACACCAATTTTCAGGTTGATTGGGCAAAAAATGTGACCTCTAGGGTGCACACAAGGTTTAACTAAGATTTGACCTCATGACGTAGAATTGATCAAGACTATCATTCTGATCAATTTTCAGGTTGATTGGGCAAAATGTGGCCTCTAAAGTGCACACAAGGTTTTACAAAGATTTGACCTGATGACCTAATTTATGACCCCAGATGACCCAATTTCAATCTTGTCCGAGAATTGATCAAGACAATCATTCTGATCAATTTTCAGGTTAATTGGGCAAAAAGTGTGGCCTCTAGAGTGCACGCAAGGTTTTTCTAAAATTTGACCCTGTGACCTAGTTTTTGACCCCCAGGTGACCCAATCATAAACTTGTCCAAGATTTCATCAAGACAATCATTCTGATCAATTTTCAGGTTGATTGGGCAAAAAATGTGGCCTCTAGAGTGCACACAAGCTTTTCCTAAGATTTGACCCTGTGACCTAATTTTTGACCCCAGATGATCCAATTTCGAACTTGTCCAAGCTTTCATCAAGACAATCATTCTGATTAATTTTCAGGTTGATTGGGCAAAAAGTGTGGCCTCTAGAGTGCACACAAGGTTTTTCTAAGATTTGACCTCGTGACCTAGTTTTTGTTCCCAGATGACCCAATTTCGAGCTTCTTCAAGATATCATCAAGACAATCATTCCGAGCAAATTTCAGGTTGATTGGGCGAAAAATGTGGCCTCTAGAGTGCACACAAGGTTTTTCTAAGATTTGACCCAGTGACCTAGTTTTTGACCCCAGATGATCCAATTTCAAACTTGTCCGAGATTTGATCAAGACAATCATTCTGATAAATTTTCAGGTTGATCGGGCAAAAAATGTGGCCTCTAGAGTGAACACAAGGTTTTTCTAAGATTTGACCCCGTGACCTAGTTTTTGACCCCAGATGACCCAATTTCAATCTCGTCCAAGATTTCATCAAGACAATCATTCTGATCAATTTTCAGGTTGATTGGGCAAAAATTGTGACCTCTAGAGTGCACACAAGGTTTTTCTAAGATTTGGCCCCGTGATCTAGTTTTTGACCCCAGATGACCCAATTTCACACTTGTCCGAGATTTTATCAAGACAATCATTCTGATCAATTTTCAGGTTAATTGGGCAAAAAATGTGGCCTCTAGAGTGCACAAAAGGTTTTACTAAGATTTGACCTCGTGACCTAGTTTTTGACCCCAGATGACCCAATTTCAAACTTGTTCGAGATTTGATCAAGACAATCATTCTGATCAATTTTCAGGTTGATTGGGCAAAAAAAGTGGCCTCTAGAGTGCACACAAGGTTTTACAAAGATTTGACCTCGTGACCTAGTTTTTGACCCCAGATGACCCAATTTCAAACTTGTCCGAGATTTTATCAAGACAATCATTCTGATCGATTTTCAGATTAATTGGGCAAAAAATGTGGCCTCTAGAGTGCACACAGGGTTTTTCTAAGATTTGACCCCGTGACCTAGTTTTTGACCCCAGATGACCCAATTTCAAACTTGTCCGAGATTTAATCAAGACAATCATTCTGATCAATTTTCAGGTTGATTGGGCAAAAAATGTGGCCTCTAGAGCGCACACAAGGTTTTACTAAGATTTGACCTCGTGACCTAGTTTTTGATCCCAGATGACCCGATTTCGGACTTGTCCGAGATTTCATCAAGACAATCATTCTGAGCAAATTCCAGGTTGATTGGGCAAAAAATGTGGCCTCTAGAGTGCACACAAGGTTTTTCTAAGATTTGACCCCGTGACCTAGTTTTTGACCCCAGATGACCCAATTTTGAACTTGTCCGAGATTTCATCAAGACAATCATTCTGAGCAAATTTCAGCTTGATTGGGCAAAAAATGTGGCCTCTAGAGTGCACACAAGGCAAAGTTTGACGGACGACGGACGACACACGACACACGACGGACGCCGGACACAGCGGTATCACAATAGCTCACCATGAGCACATTCGTGCTCAGGTGAGCTAAAAACAGGAAAAGTACATCGGCAATATGTCATAGGGAGTTCACATGGTAAGTTTTGTTTGATTTGGCCCAATGGTTATGGAGAAATCGCTTCGGACGGACGGACAGGACGGACAGACAGACAAAGCGGCGACTATATGCTCTCCCTTCGGGGAGCATAAAAAGGAGTCCAAGGTCAAAGGTCACAAAGTCAAAGGTCATGGTCTCAAGATCAAGGTAATCACATGAGGTATCCATATGTGAAATATCAAGACTCCATCTGTAATGGTTTAAGCCAGCTTAAAGTTTTTTTACAAGTAGGTCAAACTCCAAGGTCAAGGTCACTAGGTCAAAGGTCATGGTCAAAAATGAAAGGTCTTGGCAGGAAGTATCCATGTGTGAAGTATCAAGGCTGTATCTCAAATAGTGCTCGAGATATTGATCAGATTAAAGTTTTTGAAGATGTGATGCCGACGCAACACTAGGGCCTTCTTGCAATTGAGATTACAATGTTATAATAATTATCAGCCTGTGCCTTAACCAATCTGATAGATACAATGTCATCATCTACATTTGAATCTGTTAATTTATCCCTTTCCCAAATGGCAGAATACTGTTCAACATTGAAAGCTAACAGCAGCATTTAACCCTTTCCCAAACAGCAAGAATTTAGGGTTGTCGAATTTTGAAACTACTGCAGACAACAGAATCGAGTCTCAATTTTTTCCCAATCAATTTCCATTGAGAACATCAAAAGCAGGTCTTGTTAGGAAAAGGAGTTAAATCACTTGTAGTTTAAGCTTCTTTATTTTGCATCGATCGGACGAAAGCTATAAGCTTATATAATTCCATCTCAATTCTGCTTCCTGGAAACACACCAGTACTCGCATCGAATATGTGGGCCAATGAGAAGCCAAGAACAACCTCCGCTACAGGGGAATGAACTCGCAACTTCTCGATCATGAAGCTGACGCTCTACGTCTCAACCACGGACAATGACATTTAATGACTACCTACTGGATAAATGGCCGATCCTCTCTGTATGGTCATCAACTTGTCTTTAGCCATTCTCTCTGCTATTCTAGCTTGTCTTAATTCTTCCTTCAATACTTCTGCTTCATGAGCCCTGTAGGATGAACAATTAGTATTAGGGTTCTCCCCAGAATAAATTTAAGCTGTAGTGGCAGTATTGTTGGAACCTTGCAAAACAGTGTTTATGCAAATAATTGTGAATAAAACCATAATGGGAAAAGGTGAAATTGCTCATTTTGAGCAATTTCATCTTTTCCCATAATGGTTTTATGCTTACGTATTGTACAAAATGCTTCAATTCATCAGTTTTTGACATGAAATAACTGAAATTCCACTATTTGGTGACCATTTTGAAGAAATCAAGCTGTGGGGTGCTTTTGAAGCTGTAGGGGCTTTACACTGATTTAGATGAAGCTATAGTGGGGCCGATACAGCTTATTGGGCTGGGGAGAACACTGAGTATTGCTATTGCCATTTGGTAATGAGTTGATAATAAAGGGAATCTGTTTATCCATTCAAATTTGATGATATTGGTCAATAAAAAGTGTTCTTTCTCTTATCAGGGCGCGGCCATGGCGCAGTTGGTAGTGCATCTGCTTCTCATTCAAGAGGTTCCGGGTTCGATACCTAGCCGCAGCAAATACCCTTACTGACAAAAATGTCACCCATCAATGGTTTGATATCGAGAACCTATGTGTGTGTGTGGGGGGGGGGGGGGAGGGGGGAGGGCAGCTGGACGCTAGGTAATGGTGTTGTGGTAGTACTGGTATAAGAAACGACAAGAATGCATGGTTAGGTGCTCCAGCCGCCGCAATATGACCTTAGTAGTTGAAAACGGCGTAAAACCCCAATAAACCAATCTTTCTTTATCATCAAAACCAATTGAACTTATGAACAATGTTATCATTTAGAGTGAAATAAATGATTTGAGTAAGTGGAATGATGGAAATGAATAATATAAACCGACACGATTTAAAAACGCAAAACACGTTTTCATTAACCATTCCTTTCCTTTTGCCTCGATTGGCACCATATTTGGGGACATGCATGAGGTGATGTATACGCTTCATGCCCGAGCAATTTTGTCGTGTTTTCTGTAAACTATCCGGACATCTGAACCGCCCATCACTAAATGCTCGTGTGTCTCGTGCATTCAGACCACGTATTAAATCACTAAGATTTTTTGTGTACAAATTGCCACTTTGATTTACTTATAGAAAACATACGAGAACAACGAAAGAAAATTGTGTACAAAATGCTGAGGCTTACTTTGCGAAAAAGGAACCGAGTTTTTTGGCTTTTGGTTTGTGGTGTTTCGCAAATGAAGGTAGCTAGACGCTTTAATGTAGCCGAATCGACGGTTACAAGGTTTATGAGACGTGTAAACGACACAGAAAGATTTACAGACAACCCACGTCCTGGTCAGCCGCGTGTAATAACTGTACGTCAACATAATTGTATATGTCAACGTCACTAACGCAACAGATTTTTGACGGCTCAGTCTACAGCAAATTGTATGGTTGGTAATCGCGGGCGGCCTATACATCGTGACATGGTGATAAATCGCCCGTGAAAACACGAGGTTCGTTGTCGTCGATGTTCGATACCAGGCTCTTGACTCAACATGCATTTTGGCATAACCCGACGTTCATTCAGGCATTATTCGTGGCTTTTAAAGTCATTTTCTGTCCTGTTATGTTAACAATTGTAACATTTACAATTTTACATGGCTATACATCGGTTTTGTAAGATGTAGGAGATACCATTTGCAAAAAGTACTTTTTGCGTTTTTAAATCGTGTCGGTTTATATGTCTGAATGAGTGAATGTACAGGGAAATAGAAACATTTTGAGTGAATTGAGCATAGTTTGAGCATCAATTTTATGATCCTCTCCATTGTACGCCTATGTCTTTATTCTTACTGCCTCTAGCCGATTAATTCTTCATTTTTGCTACTTTGCTCTTACTGCCTCTAGCCGATTAATTCTTCATTTTTGCTACTTTGCAAGTTGAAGTTTAAGAAGGACCACTAATATAGAACAAAGTAAAAATAAAAATTTATCTATCTTTTTTCCAAACAAAATCTTGTTTTAATAACTATATCCCCTATTAAAATGGTTTTGGCAAAAGAGTACCCAATTGGATTGGCCAGCAAATATGCCACAAGCAATCAGAGACCTTGTATTGTAACTTGTATTTAGACAGGCAATTTATAAATATTGTTGAGTACAGCCCTTGACAAGAGATAAACTATTACCAGACGGCAAAATATTGGACTGTTTCCAATTTGAAAGATGTTGCAGACGACAATTTCAAATGATGAATTTAAAAAAATCCATTTTGGAATAGAAAACATTGTGGTAAATGAAGAAATTGCTTGTTACAATCAATTTCTTCATTTTCCACAGTGTTTCCAAAGCCTTTTCTTGTGAGGGAGTCAAAAGGCATCAATGTGCAGTAATGGGTTAAGTTACCTTTGTTCAGAATCATCTAACAACTTGGTAGCTATCAACTCTGCATCTCTGGCTCGTAGTTCAAACATCCGCTTCTCATCCTCTGTCTAAATACAAACACTAAAATAAGTAAATATAGAATTTTATATGTTAACAAATTTTCCCCTTTTCTTCACTGTATTTCATCTTCCTAACACTTTTTCAAAACCAGTCTGGTTTTAACGTCTCTTATACAGAAAGCCTTAGAAAACATTGAGACAAAAGAAGACAAGAGTTGTCTGCGGACAATGTAGCTCGCCTTTACGGTAGCTTGTCACAAAAACAGCAATTTTTTTAAAAGTGGGTCAAACTCCAAGGTCAAGGTCACAAGGTCAAGGGTAATGGTCCAAAATGAAAGGTCTTGTTGAGATGTATCTATGTATGAAATATCAAGGCTGTATCTTTAATAGTGCCTGAGATACAGGCCAGGTTAAAGTTTTTCAAAAGTAGGTCAAACTCCAAGGTCAAGGTCACTAGGTCAAAGGTCATGGTCCCAAATGAAAGGTCTTGTCGAGATGTATCTTTGTATGAAATATCAAGGCTGTATCTCAAATAGTGCCTGAGATATAGACCAGTTAAAGTTTTTCAAGTGAAGACGCGACGGGACGGGACACGACGCCGACACTAGAGCTGTGACATTAACTCCTCGAACATAAACTCCCGGCTCGCTAAAAATGCTGGTAATCAATACAAATTGTAAATATACATATTAAAATGACCTGTCTATTGAAGTTCATCACCACAAGAATAGCCTGACATCATTATGTAAATCACCTCATATTCATTATGCTGATTTCTTTTCCATCTCTCCATACTTTTCATATATTCACCGAATATGTTAGAAAATGTGGTAACTAAAGCTTTCTAACCCTTTCCCAAACAAGACCTGGTTTTGAAGTCGCTTATAGAATGGGCTTAGGACAACTTTGAAACAAAAGAAGAAACTGCTGATAACCAGCAGTTTCTCCTTTTGTCTCAATATTTTCTATCCCATATTTTACACAAATTCTATCTTTAATAACTTCCGTTTTGTCATTCGTGGCTGTTTTTGAAGTGGATCACCCTTAAATTTTGCATTTGGGAAAGGGTTAAAGTTGTAGGTATGACACTTTTTAAGCAAAACTGATGACATAATCTCTGCTTACCTTCAAGACGGAGAGTCGTATTCGCTGCATTTCTGTCTCTTTTTCCTGAGCTTTCTGTGTCAATAATGACGCCTCCTCCTCCGCTACTCGTGCTTTCTCAGCCAACAACTCGGCTGTTTCTTCAGATCTAGCCTGTAATATTAATCACATCATGGAGCCAAGGTCACTAGGTCAAAGGTCATGGCCCCAAATGAAAAGTCTTGACGGGAAGTATCTATGTGTGTGTGAAATATCAAGGCTGTATCTCTAATAGTGCCTACGATACAGACCAGGTTAAAGTTTTTTCCGGAGACACGACGGGACGGGACATTAGGGCTGTGACACTAGCTCCCCGGACATAAAATATTTAACTAGGTCAAAGTCCATTTATCTAGGTATACTTTCTATGCTGACAAAAATCAAAATCAGAATTATTGACATGGAAAAATAATCCTTTGAATCAAAAGTTTTTTTTTTTAAATGGTTCATTTCTAAGGAGTATAACCAGCAACTATGTGGTATAGGGAATGAGGCATACGGTTGGAAAAATCATATTGATACTGATATAATTCAAAGCATTTTCTCCTTTTGCATCAACACTTTCTGTGCTAAATTGTACACAAATCCCATCCACATCAACACCCATTTCGACATCAGCATTGGGTTTTGAATTGGAAAACCCTATAATTTTGCCATTTGGGAATGGGTTAATTAATTTTGTAAACAAATTATAATAATTACAAGTGATTCCTGAGTCAGTTTTACTTCCTCCGTTAATACGGACAGTCTTCTCTCCAAATCCTCCTTTTCTCGCAATGCTTCTTCTTTTTCAGTTTTTTCATTAGTATATCGAATTCTTTCCATCTGTAGAATAGAGATTATAATTACACCTTTCCATAAATTTGAAGCAGTTGAAAATATCTTTGATAAGCATGTATTAATTTGACCATAAAACATGACATCCATTTCTATTTTAACCCTTTCCCAAACAAGACCTGGTTTTGACGACCCTAAGAAAATAGGCTCGGGAAAACATTGAAACAAAAGAAGAAACTGCTGATAACCAGCAGTTTCTCCTTTTGTCTCAATATTTTCTGTGTCATATTTTACACAAATTTTATCTTTAGTAACTTCCATTTTGACATTTGTGTCTCTTTTTGAAGTGGAACACCCTAAAATTTTGTCGTTTGGGAAAGGGTTAATTGAACAAATGGTCATACAGTGAATACCATAACTTACATGTTCTACAATGCCATTGAAAAGATTTTGCAGGAAAAACTAGAGTAGGTTTTTAATGAACTTCAGAAAAACTAGAAACCTTTTGTTTTTTATCATGTGTAGGGAAATTAGATATTTAACAAGAATTGTGATCTTTTGAGAAATCAAAATGTTCTTATGCACTCAAAACAAAGGCAAAATACAGGTAAATCCTACAATTTTGATAATACAATTGAACCTGTATCTGGAAAAAGGTCCTTTTTTGAATTTGAGAACAAGATGGTTCCAAACTCGCCTGCATATACACTTAGTCTGACCATGACCCATGTTTTTCTCCAATAGCTTAATCATGACCTACAGCAACCATAAGAAAGTAGCATGGATTCTGGTCTGACTCCACTTAACTCATTACCAGACAGCAAAATTTAGACAGTTCCAATTTGAAAGGTGTAACAGACAAAAATTTAAGGTTGGTAAAATTTTAAAAATCTTTGCATTTTGGGCTAGAAAACATTGTGAATAATGAAGAAATTGCTTGTTAAAAGCAATTTCTTAGTTATCCATGATGTTTTCCCAAGCCTTTATCTTGAGGGGCATCAAAAAGTGTAATAGTGTGGAAATGGGTTAAACCCAGGCTGACATTGAAATACAGCTATCTCAAATTGCTACAAGGGAAACTTTTCCAGCTCCTGGCTCCAGCATATTTATCCAACAGACTGAAAGGCCCCTATTAAGATCTAAGCTCTGCCTCATATTTGAGCCAGGATCTGGAAAAAAGTCCCTTATAGCATTTGAGGTAGCCATGTTTCAAGACCAATCAGTGCTTAATTAAGTGGAGACTGGCAGACACCCAAATTGCTCTTTTGTAGCTGCTACAGGTCATGAAGAAGCTAGTGCAGAACAGCATGGTTCCTGATGAGACTGCGTGTATACGCAGGCTGATCTGGAACCATGTTGGGCTCAAAAGCCGTAGGGGACCTTTTTCCAGATCCTGGCTCATTTATATTTATCCAGAGAACTGAATTACCCGTTTTCTCTGAGTTTCTTCTCTAGCCTGGGCCTTCATTTGCTGTATCTCCATAGAGTCAGGTCGTCGTCTCTTCATGAATAATTCATGGTTACCCACACACAGCTCCAATATCTAGTCAAATAAACAAAACAAAATATATGTCACAGAACTGAACCGTTCGGATATCCTCGGATAATATCGACCAAAGATCGTATCATCGACTCGGAAGTGTGTGTATGAAGAAATCTTGAAAAAAATCTGATTTCTTAGCCGGAAGTAGCTACGCTTCATAAAGTAGTTTTTGAGGTCAACCAAATGCACAACCATGGCAACTTGCGGGACTTGCAGGTTGTAATCATTCTAAAAAGAGAGGACACTGGAACTGCAAACAATGTATTTCAGTATCATTGTCGCGTCATTGTTGACATAAGTCACATACAAACGTTTTGAATTGTTGTTCTATTCTATTCATAGTCTGAAAGTAGTTCTACGAGATGCATCCAAGGTATGATTCGATAGAGTTGTCCTTGGTGATCCAATTGAGAGCTGAACCTTTGTGAAAATGATGTTAACCCATTACCAAATGGCAAATTTTTAGACTAGTCCAAATTCAAAGATGATGCGGACGACAATTTCAAGTGAATGAAATTTTGATTTTTTTGTCTCTTTGGGTAGAAAACATTGTGGGAAATGAAGAAATTGCTTGTCACAAGCAATTTCTTCATTTTCACCAATGTTTTCCAAAGCCATTATCTTGTGGGGAGTCAAAAGGAGTCACTGTGTGGTAATGGGTTAAGAAAGCACAAGCAAAGTTTCAGTGCAATAAGCATCAATTGGCAGAAACACATACCAGTATGTATGTTACTTGCACATAAAATTTTAACCCTTTCCCAAACAAGACCTGGTTTTGACGTCTCTAAAGGAATAGAATTAGGAAAACATCGAGGCAAAAGGAGAAAGTGCTTTCTCCTTTTGCCTCAATATTTTCTCTGCTATGACATGCATATTTTCGCCTTTTGATTTGATTTACCTTGTCGTCAGTAACTCCTTTCAAATTGGACCACCCTAAAATATTATCGTTTGGTAAAGGGTTAACCAATGCATTTCATTGACACCAGTATTACTAGAACAGACATTCTTTTTTTTAAATAGCCTAGCTAAACAAATATTTCATTTTTCACATGTGTAAGTCAAGAATTTCCAGTACACATTTTCTATATAAAATTATTATCAAAATTTTAAGATATTTAGGAAGAATGTACTCAATTGGGTATAAAAATAAACCACTTACCAATTTATTAATCTTGATTTTTGGCGCATAAAATACAAAATCTGGAGATTTCTTGTCTATAGGCTTTATCAGAAACTGCAGAAGAAAACAAAATTTATAATATGTGATAATTATGACAGTTCCATTTAATCTCATTGTCGATTAAAGTTTTAGAAAGTGTTCAAGCCATTTTTTAGCTGGATATGACTTGTTTACACAAATATATCTTGCATAAATCAAAGAAATTATCAAACAAGTGCATGTCATATTGCGATGCAATACAGGAGTCCCCCACCGGACAACAAAAAATCCTTTCTTATAATATATGTCCTACTTACTAGATCTATAACAGTATACAAAATTTGAAGTTGCTAGTATATTAGGTTTTGGACAAAATGTGCCAAACAAAAATATAAGGGTTAAAACAACCAAGGGCAATAACTCCACAAGTGGGCAGAGAAGAGTAATGATTCTTGTCCATGACACTTGTCCTCAATGAGATCTATAAGTGTACCAAGTTTGAAGTTGCTAGCACTGATGGCTCAGGAGATATGGTCCAGAAAAAAATGTAAGGATAAAAACAACAACGGACAATAACTTAAAAAGTTGATGAAACAGAGGAACAATTCTTGTGGATTACACTTCTACTCAATGAGATCTACCAGTGTACAAAGTTTGAAGTTGCTGGGGCTTATGGTTTAGGAGATAAGTTCCGGACAAAAATGTAAGGATTGAAACAACAAAGGGCAATAACTCAACAAGAGGACCATGATGGTCCTAATTCGCTCACCTGAATCAAGATGACAAGATAAAAATGGCAATTAGGTCAAATTCAAAGACATCAACCTAATGGCTTTCTGTTTGGAAACAATTAGGGAATAATTTTGTTCGAATCGATCCTGTAAAGTTGGATATGAATTAGCACAATGGCTGAAGTTATTTATGATTTCGCAATATACAACATACGGCTAATTTTCAAAGCATACTGATCTGTTAGAGATTGATCATTTATGATATATCATTATAACAAATTATAAGCACAATTTACAAGATTTGGTTTGTTATTTGAAAAAATATAGCGAAAGATCAACATCTGATAAGCTAAGCTAATCCCTTCTTATTTGTTTACATAAGATAAACATATGGACAGCCAGAGCAACAGATAAGAGAAATAGATAAATGAAATAGAAACAACACTCTAAATTTATTATTTATATCCAAACACTATGTAGAATTTAATCTTTTCAAGCAGATGATTGAAATGATCACCAACAACATAGGATTTGATGAGTATTGAAACAAAATGTTGATTTTTGAAAAGCTATCATCTCCTCTTATCTGCAGCCTGTATGATTCCAAAAGTAAATGGTTCAAAATTGCCTTGTAAAAGGTAGAACCAACAATATAAGGCTTAGTTTCCATGTATAGTGATGATTTCTTGTATTCTGGTAGCCATTCATGAAATGAGGTCTTACACAAAATTTCAAGGTTCTAGGCCAAACAGTTTAGAAGAAAACTAAGTATCTCTGTGACAAGCCGCAGTAAAGTATAATTTTCAATGCAAGAAATTTCCCCAACCCTGCCAAACCCATATACTTTTTATAAAATCAAAAAATTCCAGACACAATTTTGAAACGAGTCACTCAAGGAACTTTCCAGTCGCATTTGATTTAAATTGGCCAAACGGTTGATTTTTAAAGAATTTTCTTCTGATTTCTTTAAGTCTGATAAGCCCCTTTTTCCCTGCCACGCCCACATTTTTTGACAAATTTAAAACATTGTGAACAAATTTTGAAAAGAGTGACTCAAGGCACATTCCAACCCAGTTTGGTTCAATTGGGCCCAATAGTTGATTTTTAAAGAATTTTCTTCTGATTTCTCTAAGTCCGATAAGCCCCTTTTTCCCTGCCATGCCAACATTTTTTCACAGATGTACAAATTTGTGAACAAATTTTGAAAAAAGTAACTCAAGGCATATTCCAACCGAGTTTGGCTCAAATTGGCCCAATAGTTGATTTTTAAAGAATTTTCTTTTGATTTCTCTAAGTCGGATAAGCCCCTTTCTCCCTGCCAAGCCCACATTTTTTGACAAATGTAAAAATTTGTGAACAAATTTTGAAAAGAGTGACTCAAGGCACATTCCAACCGAGTTTGGTTCAAATTGGCCCAATGGTGGATTTTTAAAGAATTTTATTATGATTTCTCAAAGTCTGATAAGCCCCGCCCTGCCACGCCCACATTTTTTTACTTATCAAAAATTCGCGAACAAATTTTGAAAAGGCTCACCCAAGGAACATTCCTGCAAGGTTTGGTTAAAATTGCCCAAATGGTTTTGGAGAAGAAGATGTTTAAAGAAATTGTGAACGGACGGACAGATGGACGGACGGACGGACGGACGGACAGATGGACGGACAGACGGACGGACGACGGACGATGAGCGACCACAATAGCTCACCTTGAGCACTTTGTGCTCAGGTGAGCTAAAAAGTGGACATGGCAGAGTAACAGTTCTTGTGCATGACACTTGTCCTCAATGAGATCTATTAGTGTAGCAAGTTAGAATTTGCTAGCACTTATGGTTTAGCAGATATGTTTCAGACAAAAATAAAAGGGTAAAAACAACAAAGGGCAATAACTCAAAAAGTAGGCGTGGTATAGTAACAATTCTTGTACATGACACTTGTCCTCAATAAAATCTATAAAAGTACAAAGTTTGAAGTTGCTAGCACTTATAGTTCAGGAGATATGATCCGGACAAGAATGTAAGGCTAAAAACAACAAAGGGCAATAACTCAAAAAGTGGGCGTGGCAGAGTAACAGTGCTTAAACATGACACTTGTCCTCAATGAGATCTATAAGTGTACAAAGTTTGAAGTTGCTAGCACACATAATTTAGGAGGTATGTTCCGGACAAGAATGTAAGGGTAAAAACAACAAAGGGCAATAACTCAAAAAGTAGGCGTGGCATAGTAACAGTTCTTGTACATGACACTTGTCCTCAATAAAATCTATAAAAGTACAAAGTTTGAAGTTGCTAGCACTTATAGTTTAGGAGATATGTTCCGGACAAGAATGTAAGGCTAAAAACAACAAAGGGCAATAACTCAAAAAGTGGGTGTGGCAGAGTTATGGTTCTTAAACATGACACTTGTCCTCAATGAGATCTATAAGTGTACAAAGTTTGAAGTTGCTAGCACTTATAGTTTAGGAGATATGTTCCGGACAAGAATGTAAGGGTAAAAACAACAAAGGGAAATAACTCAAAAAGTGGGCGTGGCAGAGTAACGGTTCTTGAACATGACACTTCTCTTTGATGAGATCTATAAGTGTACAAAGTTTGAAGTTGCTAACACATATGGTTTAGAAGATATAGCCCGGACAAAAGTGTGACGGACAGACGGACGGACAGACGGAATCGAGCAAACCTATAGTCCCCCAACCGGTAACCGGTGGGGGACTAATAAACATTTAAAGTACAAGTTGCGCTTGTAATTCCCTGCCACTACATTTGTACGGACAAGCATTTTCGTCAAAAACAAAGGGCAATAAACAAGAGGACCCTGAGGGCCCTAAATCGCTCACCTGAGTAATGTTTTAATAATGCCAAATAACTTTGCATATGTTACGCATTGTGGTCCCAGAGAAGAATTTGGCCATGTAGTTTAGGAGGAGATGTTGTTTACAGTAATTGATGAGCTTTATGACATTTCCCATTTTCTGATGCCAAAGCAACCAGAGTTTTTCATGGATTTCAATTCTTTTAGCAATTGTCATAAGGGACCACCCAAAGAACATTTCTGCCAAGTTTGGTTGATTTTAACCCAGAAGTTAAGGAGGAGATGTCGTTTAAAGAAGTTGTTAAGTTTTTGTGAAATTTTCCATTTTCCGATGCCACGGCAACCAGAGTTTTTCATAGATTTCAATTCTTTTAGCAATTTTTATAAGGGACCACCTAAGGTACATTTCTGCCAAGTTTGGTTGATTTTAAAGAAATTTTTTAGCTTTTGTGAAATTTCCCATTTTCCGATGCCACGGCAACCAGAGTTTTTCATGGATTTCAATTCTTTTAGCAATTTTAATAAGGGACCACCATAAGAACATTTCTGCCAAGTTTGGGTGATTTTAACCCAGAGGTTAAGGAGGAGATGTTTTTTTAAAGAATTGTTGAGCTTTTGGGAAATTAACCATTTTCCACTGCCACGGCAACCAGAGTTTTTCATGAATTTCAATTCTTTTAGCAATTTTTATAAGGGACCACCCAAGGAACATTTCTGCCAAGTTTGGTTGATTTTAACCCAGAAGTTAAGGAGGAGATGTCGTTTAAAGAAATAGTTGAATTTTTTTTAAATTTCCCATTTTTCGATGCCACGGCAACCAGAGTTTTTCATGGATTTCAATTCTTTTAGCAGTTTTATAAGGGACTACCCAAGGAACATTTCTGACAAGTTTGGTTGATTTTGACACTGAAGTTAGGGAGGAGATGTTGTTTAAAGAAATTGTTGAATTTTTGTGAAATTTCCCATTTTCCGATGCCACGGCAACCAGAGTTTTTCATGGATTTCAATTCTTTTAGCAATTTTTATAAGGGACCACCCAAGGAACACTTCTGCCAAGTTTGGTTGATTTTGACCCAGAAGTTAAGGAGGAGATGTCGTTTAAAGAAATTTTTGAGCTTTTATGAAATTTCCCATTTTCCGATGCCACGGCAACCAGAGTTTTTCATGGATTTCAATTCTTTAAGCAATTTTTATAAGGGACCACCCAAGGAACATTTCTGCCAAGTTTGGTTGATTTTGACCCAGTAGTTTAGGAGGAGATGTCGTTTAAAGAAATTTTTGAGCTTTTGTGAAATTTCCCATTTTCTGATGCCACGGCAACCAGAGTTTTTCATGGATTTCAATTCTTTTAGCAATTTTTATAAGGGACCACCCAAGGAACATTTCTGCCAAGTTTGGTTTATTTTGACCCAGAAGTTAAGGAGGAGATGTCGTTTAAAGAAATTTTTGAGCTTTTGTGAAATTTCCCATTTTCCGATGCCACGGCAACCAGAGTTTTTCATGGATTTCAATTCTTTTAGCAATTTTTATAAGGGACCACCCAAGGAACATTTCTGCCAAGTTTGGTAGATTTTGACCCAGTAGTTTAGGAGGAGATGTCGTTTAAAGAAATTTTTGAGCTTTTGTGAAATTTCCCATTTTCTGATGCCACGGCAACCAGAGTTTTTCATGGATTTCAATTCTTTCAGCAATTTTTATAAGGGACCACCCAAGGAACATTTCTGCCAAGTTTGGTTGATTTTGACCCAGAAGTTAAGGAGGAGATGTCGTTTAAAGAAATTTTTGAGCTTTTGTGAAATTTTCCCATTTTCCGATGCCACGGCAACCAGAGTTTTTCATGGATTTCAATTCTTTTAGCAATTTTTATAAGGGACCACCCAAAGAACATTTCTGCCAAGTTTGGTTGATTTTGACCCAGTAGTTTAGGAGGAGATGTCATTTAAAGAAATTGTTGAGCTTTTATGAAATTTCCCATTTTCCGATGCCACGGCAACCAGAGTTTTTCATGGATTTCAATTCTTTTAGCAATTTTTATAAGGGACCACCCAAGGAACATTTCTGCCAAGTTTGGTTGATTTTGACCCAGTAGTTTAGGAGGAGATGTCGTTTAAAGAAATTGTTGACGCCGTGACGGACAGGCGGACAGACGGACAGACGGACGCCGGACATTGATCGATCACAATACCTCACCTTGAGCACTTCGTGCTCAGGTGAGCTAAAAATAAGCAAGGTAGAGTTATGCTCTGTACACAGCACTTCTCATTATGAGATCTATCTACCCATGAAGTTTCACAATGATAGCTATTTTACTTTCAGAGATATGCACTGGACAAGTATTTTATACACAGACAGACAGGTTGATTCCAGTATACCCCCTGAAAAATTTGTTTTGCGAAGTATAATAAAGGTGTTGACTTACAAGGTACAAGTCTGGAAGATCTCCAGAAAGAAAGATGGACTGAGAGCATGAATGGGATATAACCGCCAAACTTAAAGGGGCATAATGATCAATGAACAAACCTTTTTGTCTTTGAAAGAGATGTTTTTGATTTCGCTCCAGGGAAAGTTGACTTTAGGTGTGAGCTTGTTCTCGTTTTCATAAATGTTCAAGCCTAAAGCATCAACTCCCAACCAGAGATCAGTGTTCTTCTTATTCTGTAAAATAAATATTTAACCCATTACCAAACAGCAAAGTTTTGGACAATTACAATTTAAAAGGTGTTGCAGACATCAATTTCAAGTTGATGAGATTTTAAAAATCTTTCCATTTCAAGTTAGGAAATATTGTGAAAATGAAGAAATTGCTTGTTACAAGCAATTTCTTCATTTTCCACAATATTTTCCCAAGCCTTTTTCTTAAGGAGCTCAAAAAGTGTCACTGTTTGGGAATGGGATCTTTAAAATAATCTTTGGTAATTAACTCTTTCATCAGAAATACTGTAAAATTTTAGACATGTCCTAACAGAAAACCCCAGCAATAAATGGTTAAAGAAATTGAAAATCTGCAAAAATCTGTAAGTGACAGCAAAATAATGCAGTGTTGGATTAGCAAAGACAACACTATTCATAACTAAACTCATACTTTTTAAACATTTAAATATTTCCTTTAAATGGAAGCCTTTTATGAATATTTTCTTAAGAGTAAATATGTCCATATGACAAATTTTCAACTCATTTTCATTCAAACTAGCATACTCTTCCAGGGATAATTTTGGGGCCAGATTTGTGCAAATTCTCTCATTTTTCTACCAGAAATCTCACTCAAATTTGCTAATTGGGAGAAAAATCTCACAGAAAAATGTAAAATAGTAATAATTTTGGTAAAATCTCTCACTAAAAATTCATTTTCTCTCATAAGTTTTGGCTAAATGTGACATTTTCTCTCAAGCAATTTCAGAGCCAGAATTATCCCTGCTCTTCAAATGATATCAAGCACAGCATCTTCCCAAGCCAAGGATTTTACCTCCACTTTCTCACTTATGTCCAAGAGGAACAAAGTGAATTGGAATCCATTGCTTGCTAAGATGCAAGTAAGGCAATCGGGGAAATTATCAATCACTGATCTATTATCATTGTATGTTTTGTTGTAGTAAAGGTTCAAATAGCACTTACTTTGATTTGAAAGTAGTTAATACCATACATCTCGAGATCTTGTGCTATTTTTAGATACTCCATTTCAGCTTCGTCTCTGAAAAACAAGCATAAACACTGATCAGAGTTCTCCCAAAAAATTCAATAAGCTGTACAGGGCCTCTTCTAAGACTAATGCCTCCATAGGGGTCTTGAATTTGACTCCCAGCACCTAATACACCTTTGATTTAGTGCAATTCCAGAGCCTTCTTTATTTAGAGTGTTTACATCCAGCATGTAACTATGTTTGTTCATTTGGATGACCTCGATAACAACTTCAGAAATCAATATTTCTTTTCACATTTCTTCATATCGTCGCTTTTCTTCGAATATCTTGTATCTGCAGCTTAAAACAAGCTGCAGATATGAGGGTTTCGTAGAAAAGCGACGATATGCTCACATCCAAGGCATGATCTAGAATATCCGAGGTGTTCCCAAAGATAAAACACTTGTTGTGATCTGTCAATGTTAATCTACATTTTCCATTTAATTACTATAATTTGTAATATATTTTATTTTGAAACGCTATCACCCCCTCTTATCTGCAGCCCTGCCATAAACTTTGTCATTTTTCTTTAATTTTTGTCAAGCCTACAGTACAGTTCGCATGTTTTTTGCCTATTTACATGCATCATCGCAGTTCAATTTCAGATAGTTTCGGGTGGAAAAACGCAATGGCTGCAATTAGTGTGTTTTTCCACCCGAATCCAACAAAAATCTAATTTTTTCCACTCGACCACCGCGAAATGCGATGATTTGTATGGACAAACTTTTGACTATACCTGGCATTTCTTCTCAGCGGGTAAAAAATCGTAGTGATCACCGCCATTTCCACCAGCCACCGTGATTTGCAGTGATGAGTGGATATTGAGAGTGGAATAATGTGGTGGTTGCCATGGAAAATAACCATGATTTTCCACCATATTTTTTTTTGTCCACAGTGGGCATATGTTTAAGTCATTCCCACACAGTGACTCCTTTTGATTCCCCACAAGATAATGGCTTTGGAAAACATTGTGGATAATGAAGAAATTGCTTGTGACAAGCAATTTCTTCATTTCCCACAATATTTTTTATCTGAAATGTCATAAAATTTCAAAGTTTCTTCACATTATAGATGTCATCTGCAACTTCTTTGAAATTGGAACAGTCCAAAATTTTGTTGTTTGGTAATGGGTTAAGGCAAAATACATGCGACCTGTACTGTGAGTATTGGCTGTTTGAGAAGGGGTTAATCCATACCTGGGCATTCCTTTCTGGTCAGCGTACCATGTTTTAATTCTGTCCTCCCACATCTGCGGAGTCATCTGATACTGGTCTATAACACGCTGAGGTAGAAGATCCTCACTCGCTAACATGCCAGGCTTATACGTCAACTCATCATAGTCACCAAACTGTGGATAATACATATGCAGGATTTTCCCTGAGCATGAGAATTTGGGGGTCATTGTGACCCCTTGCCTTCATAGTTAGGGGTCATTTCTACTATTTTGTGGGTCAAATGCCCTAGGACTCAAGTATCATATGAAAATCTGGATTTTAAAACTTGCGTCATTAATGTCCCTCAAGTAAATTTCTAAGGGGTCATTTGTTTTGAAATTGCGACAATGACGCATGATTTGTGCGTCATGGAAAACCCTGCATATGTAATATAATTTGAATTTTCAGAATTCATTAACTCATTAACAAAAGGCAAATTTTTTTATATTATATTACTAGTCAAAATTCAAAGATGATATTGACGACAATTTCAAGTGAATGACATCTTGCATTTTTTGGTCTTTTTACATAGAAAACATTGTGGGAAATGAAGAAATTGCTTGTCACAAGCAATTTCTTCATTTTCCATGATGTTTTCAAAAGCCATTATCTTGTGGGGAGTCAAAAGGAGTCATTCTGTAGTATTGGATTAAAACATTACCAAATGGCATAAAATTTAGGCCACCACATTGAAAATGTCGTCTTCTTTCAAATTGAACAGGCTGAAAAAATTTTTATTTCAATTTTGGTAATAGGATAAACTATTTGACTTGTAAGAAGAATAAACATTGAGCTGTACTTATACTTTAGTATATGTACAGATAAAGAGGGTGATTCGTATTACCGGTATCCTTTATATACCCAAAATTAATTTATGTTTGTACGGTGTGTAAATGAATATAAATTTTAGTCATTTTGTCAATTGACCAAACACCAATCGATAGAACGCCCCGCCCAAAGCAGAATCTAGGACAAACAATGGGGAGCATTTGCATGTCAATTGTTTTAATTGCCAGTTGATAGATCGATACAATATCACGTGCAACGAAGAATTTAAGACAAACAATGGGGGGGGGCATTTTTCTGATCGTCCATTTCGATGGTTTTGATGGACAGCCGGCGTTTGGTCAATTGTACAAACCTTAGCCTGTACTGCATATGAAGCCAGCAACACTGATGCCTCTGGAGGGCAGTATATATCCATGTTCAGTATAGACTGTTTGACTTGTAGGAAGAATAAATGCTGTGTTATTTCCTGTATTAGCTCCTCCGACACATCCTCCGGGTAAAACTTGGCCAGAAACAGAAATGTGACCGGCGACTCTTTGGGAATGTCCTGGTCCAGAACCTGTATAAAAATTGTAGAGATTAAAATACTGTAAACCAGGATAAGTTCGCGTCAAGAAATGTTTGCGTTTTCATGCACTCGGGCTTGTTCGCGGCGTTTTAAGTTCGCGGATCAATGCTGTCCGCGAATCGCGCGAAACAAAACACGCTATGGGGGATTATAAAATTGATATATTGAATAATATGGGGAATCGGATAATTACATATTGAATTATGACTGTATTTACGATATTTTAGTCGCATTTGACAGTTTGATCGAAGTAAGTTTCAATCGACCCATTGTTTTATTTCACACTTCATAGTGTACTGGATTACAGTTTGTAACACAATGCATAGAATTTGAGCGTTACATTAACTTCACACCTATTTACCTTTAGCGTCGAGAAGCGATAATGACAGTTTTATTCAATATCACGATTCAAACCTCGTAGCTGTGGCTCATTTCAAACTACAGTTACGAGGTTTTAAACGTCAATCGACGTTTGCTATCATACTTGGCATTCGAATGCCAAACGACCACTTTTCTCAATTTCAAGCAGGTATATCTAGTTGAATAAGTTGGTTTATCTTTCAATGTCGTGTTTTTTAATATATCACAATGTCTACGTATTTTTGGATAAAAACGAAAGTAGTCTGAAATGAAGAAAACTTTTCACTTACATCCTGTTATGAAAAAGCTATTTCCCTTGTTTACATAGTAACAAATACGTTTAGTGTAAATAAAACATCTCCCCATAGATTTTCCCGAAACAAAAACTATCAAAGCGATTAAAGTTCGCGTTTTTATTGAAAGTAGCCTATTCGCGGCGTTCTATGTTCGCGGATCACACCCACCCGCGAAAGACGCTAACTTAAAAAGCGCGAAATAATTTCCTGGTTTACAGTACTTAGTGACTACTGCGTGATGATGCCTTTTGACGCCATGAAAAAACATTGTGGGAAATGAAGAAATTGCTTGTAATGAGTAATATCATTTTCCACAATGTTTTCTACAAAAAAAGACTGGTCAACAAATTATGAATTTCATTCAATTGAATTTTGACCAAACTAATAATTTTGCCATTCTCTAATGTGCTAAATGAGTAAATGTTGATGATGGTGTATTCCCTCTTACACTTATTTCTAGATGATCTCTGACTTAGAGGCCTTCAGGGCTTTTTTTCAGGATTTGGGGAAGACACAGGACGCTGGTAAAAAGGGGAAAAACTACATGCGGTATACTAGTTTTGGGGAAAATTGTATAACATAGAAATAGTATATTTGTTAGGCTAAACCCCTCTTATATCCACTCCTGTAGAATTGAGAACAAGCAGGGCTAGTTTGTAAAGCTGCAGAAATTGTGGAGAAGCTTTACTTGTTATCTTATTTGGGTTTTTAGTGTGATTTTTGGAAATATATCATGGGGAAAATTTATATTTTGGGGAAAAAAGTGCATTATTTCTGGAGGGGAAGACGCTGGAAACCAGTGTCACTTTCTTAACCCATTACCAAACGACAAAATTTTGGACTGTTCCAATTTGAAAGATGTTGCAGACAACAATTTCAAGTGCTTGTAATTTTACATTTTTAGGTGTTTTTGTTTAAAAAACATCGTGGGAAATGAAGAACTTGCTTGTCACAAGCAATTTCTTCATTTTCCACAATGTTTTCGAAAACATTTTTCTTATGGGCGTCAAAAGGTGTCAATGTTTGGTAATGGGTTAAGGGGAAAAACCCCTGGCCTTTGATAAAAAGCTTTAGAAAACAAACACAAACAAGACAATTCCAAAATGGCTATTTTTCTAAAATCACAAACATGATATTTGACATTGAACTACACGGATGACATTGAATTAAAATATCCATGGTTGCACATATACATGCCAAATTTGAGCTTTGTGTACATCTTATGATCTAATACTTGTGGGGAAAATGCAAAGGAGAGGACAAACATGTGGAAACACAGATGAATTTACAAGGGTTGACAGAGCTCCAGATAAGAGGGGGTGGTGACTTTTCAAAAAGAAATATTTCACTAAAATTTCATCAAACCCTATGTTGTGGGTACTCATTAGAATCGTCTCATCGAGACGATTCAAATGAGTACCCACAACATAGGGTTTGGATTTGAAATAAAAAAGTTAGAAAGTGTTCACCCCCTCTTATCTGGAGCTCTGGGTTGAACATTAAACCTGTATTGATGTGTGCATCAATATGATTAATTTGTACCTTTGCAATTTCCACTTTTGACCACAGGGAATTATAGCGATTTTGCTGTTGTTTCAACAGCATAAAATCGCTATAATTCCATGTGCTTTTCACACTATAAAGATGTTTACATGACATTAGAAAATCTCTTACCATTTCCCACACAGTGACATTTTTTGATGCCCCACAAGAAAAATTCTTGGGTTAGCATTGTGTAACACAGACATGGCCAAGAACCAGAAATTTTTGTCAGACATTCGGTCTGGCAGTACCAAATAATCTGTCAGACTGAATAAAATTTTGTCAGACCGAACTATAATCCACTATCTAACAGATCAAAATTTATGTCAGACAGTTGGACTGACAGAAGCTGAAAAATCATCAGACCGCGGGAATTTTCATCAGACATGTCTGCCGGTCTGACGGTCTTCGCCATGACTGTGTAACAAGCAATTTCTTCATTTGTCATTTGTCACAATGTTTTCTAATCATACGGTAAATGGAAAGAGCTTAAAAATTTCATCACTTTCAAATTGTTGTTTGTGACACCTTTCAAATTGGAACAGTCTAAAACTTTTCTGTCTGTTGATGGGTTAACCCATTACCACACAATGACGCTTTTTGACACCCCTCTAGATAAAGGCTTTGGAAAACATTGTGGAAATTGTAGAAATTTATTGTGACAAGCAATTTCTTCATTTTCCACAGTATTTTCCACAAAAAAGACCAAAAACCGTAAAAGTCTAATCAGTCAAAATTGTCGTCTGTAACATCTTTGAATTTGGACCAGTCTAACATTTTGCCGTCTGGTGATGGGTTAAATGTCTGGTTGTGACTTTCTGACTTACCCTCTTGTCAAACTTCAGCCAAGCCACATATTCTTTAGAATCAACATACTGCAGTCCAAAATACCAGGTTTCACGAAGACCAATAGTCCTGCATACTTGTTCAAAAAGATCTTTGCCATACGCCTTTTGCTATTGGAAAGAGACAAATACAAATTCAGGTGTTTATTATGTAGCTAATTTCCTGATATAATCATGATGACAAGACTAGAATTTCATTGGTTATGTTTAACATATCGAAAGTAGGGATTGATTAATCTGTAGTTACGGCATTTTTAACCCCTTCGCTGCCAGACAAATATTGGAAAATTGGTTCCTATTTGCCAGACTATTTTCCAAGAAATTGACGGTAGTGTAAGAATTCAACTTATAACTAAAAAACTATTAAATAAAACTATATAAAACCTTATATTTTCTGAAAGATACAGTCGAAACTATCGTATGCAGCCAGCCAAGGGACACACCAAATTTGGCTGCATACGACAGTAGGCTGCTTAACACAGAAAAAAAATATTCTGCAGGCTGTATGCAAATGTCTACTTGTATGACTGGCCATATTAAGGACAGATCCTCCAGTTGTTACTGCGCAACTTACTGCGCATACCCTAAATAACGAAATAAAGCTGTTTCAATAATTGGCCTTTTTCAGCAAATGTATTTTTTACATTGTGTTAATGTTTGGTTGATAAATGACAAGACCCTTTTCGGTTATTTCAATTTTCTCTGTTGGGTCAATTAAAGTAATAGTACTCGGATGGTACATTTTGCTTTTTGTTACGCGTTCATCATGTGGCGTTAGCGATAGGAAACGGAGCAACAAAAGCAAAATGGTGTCTTTATGAGCTAGTCCGCTTCAGATGGACACAAAAGATGACATTTTTTATTATCTAAAGATGGTAATAAGGAAGAAAATGGATAAAAGTAGTGAAACAATTTCGGACAGTGCTGCAAAAAGTAAACCAAATTTTACTTATAACTAAGAAAAACGCTTGGTTTGATATATTTTTCTTTTTTTGTTTTTGTAGGTATGACCAAGCACTATGTCTATACCAAAAAAGAAAAAAATCTTACCACTGGAATATTTTTTATTATCAGAAACGTTGCGAAATAAGAGCAATTTCAGCTACTTTTGAAAGAATGTTTTCCTAAAAATTTCAAAATCATCACTAAATTTTCCCAAATTGATACTCATTTAGACAGAATAAAACATATCGAACACAATAAAGACTTATTTATGTAATCCTAGTCATTCCAAACACCTTTTTTGTGGGTATTTAAGTGACACCCCATTTTTGCAATTGTAGACAAGAGTAGTCTCCCTGGAAATCCAATAACTTTTTAATTCGCTTAGTGACCTATAGTTTTTGAGTCATTTTTTTACTTCTCATATATTTAAATATCAGTACAGAAAAAATAAAAAAAATCTTACCGTAGGAAATAAATGGAGGATCTGTCCTTAATATGAAGAAAAAGCAAGTGTTTTAAAGGAAAAAGGGTGCACTTTTATATGACATTTAACTGTTTATCACACCTTTTCATGGTTTATGCACATTATTAGGCAAATTGCCAGATGATTTATCAATATTTCACACATTTTCTGCCACCAATTAGTTGTGCATGGCTGCTTCAGGGGATGTAGGTAAAGAGCAATTGGGACAATTCAGCGTTTTTTCTGGCCAATTGGGAAAGGTTACTGTACCCCTACAATTGGGATTTTTTTTGAATCGCAAAATCATTAAAATTGGGAAAAAACGAGTCGCAAAATCTTCAAATTGGGAAAAGATTTATTTGCAAAATCAATGAATAAGGAATCTTTTAAGAGCATCTTATCTATCATTAGGGGCTAGATTCTGTACAACAAACCATTGTAAGGTCTAGGTTTTAACAGGAAGCTACTGGTGAACATATATTTAGACTTATGATTATAGGGTAACTCGCCCTTGAGTCGAATTCGCCCTTGAGTCGAACAATTTCAAGACAATATTTCTACCGATCATAAGCGTTGTTACCGTACAACGCTGTTATTTTTAGATTTTTTCGATATTTCGTCATATAAGATACATGTGGTCCTTTCCGGTAATTTCTTCCATATCTTCTTCGAGCTGCTTACCTCAATGACAGAAAAGTCATGTTCGGCGAACAAACTTCTTCTTATTTTTAAAATAACAAAGGTCAAAAAGGAATGTTATGGGGGGGGGGGGGGGGGGGGGGGGGGGCAAACGAATCATTTTAGACAAAATGGGTGTGTTTTTTGTTTAGATCAGCTTATCTATGCTTACATTATTTTTAATTTACACATTTTCATTTGATAGTTTACAAATGCGACGTAATCAAAGTCAACTGAATGATTTGCCCTTAAACCAAACATGATTAGCCCTTGAGACAAACAGTGTTTAGCTTAAGGGCTATGGAGAAATTTAGATTCCACGATTCCTGTATAACAAAACTGTACAATTACAAAATGTATCTAAATTGGAAGATAATTGATCTGCGGGTGACAAAATAATTGTTTTTATTAGAATTTTTACTGTACACGACATATGTCTTAGAGGAAAGACGAAATGGTTGTATATCGTCGGTGCTATGACAAAATGGCGTAATAGAAATGTTGCTCGAAAACCATTTTTTTCAGGAGAGCCAAAAACGTTTTTGCCGTTTTAAAAAATATTAAAAAATATGCCGGCAAAATGGCGTAACTCACTATTACTCTCATGTAAATTTGTTTACGTGTAACGCCTTTTTGTCAGCTAAATCGAGTTACGCAATTTTGTCACATGATAATTGAAAGGGTTCTAATAGGTGTAGAAAAACGCCGTTTTGACAGGATATGCGCTCCTACATACTTAGTAGAAAGCATTTATAAAAAAAATTGACAAAATGGCGTAACTAATTTGTTACGCCATTTTGTCATAGCACCGACGATATTATATTCATTTGCTTCGATGTTTTGGTCAAAGCCATGGATTATTCGGAATGTAGATGTAATCTGTGCTATAAATGTAGGCCTTTTCAGTAGGCCTTCACTGATATAACACACATCCTTTATCAACCCTTTTCCACACAGCAAAAACCGACGTTCGACTCAAGGGCGAGGGTGTTCGTGTCATGGGCGAAAAACGGTATTTGATCTTTTTTGCATATGTAGCGTCCTATATGGCCGGTAACCAACCAGAAACATGTCTAAATAATCTTAGGGTAACATCCGAGGCATCCAGACTATTCTACACCTGGTACCCTTTCAAGTTGTGAGCGAGTCGGGTGACGAAAAGTTAACACGTTCGACTCATGGGCGAATTACCCTAAGTGATTTTTTTACCTGGGCATCCTGCAACTTTTACTCATAATTTGGTCCCTAGGATGCAAAGTTTTAATTCTAGCGAGTCCCAGGATGCAACAATTTTTACAGATTTCCTATTGGAAATAGTGTATTGGACTCACTAAGCTAGTAGCTGGACTCATTGATATGGAATCAAGTGAGTCCCACAGTCTTAAAATTGTAAAATTATCACTGGATTATCTATACATATGCTGAAATCTAGCATAATAGTAGCATTCACTCCAATACTCTCAATACTTTGGATGTAGTTATATACAGATTCTGCCTTACATTTCAAGAAACATTAATTTTGTTGTCTGCATGGAAGTTCCTTTCATTTTTGACCATTCCAAAACTACATTTTAGAAAGAAAAATGAGAGGAAAATACAAAACACTTTTAGAAGTTAAAGCTCCTTTGTTCTCAATCTTTTCTAGCTGCTATATAAGTGACCTATTACTTAGAACTTTTAATTTGGATGTCTAAAAAAGAATTCAAATTCTCAGTGTTTGGATGTATTGGCAATTAAAATTAAGCATTTATTGAGATATTTTCAGCCAAATTAAAATGCATTGGCCATTGGGAACGGCACATAAGATCATTGGGAACGGTAGATATGGAGATTGGGAAACGGCATGTGGTAAAATTGGGAAGAGCCTTTAGTCATTGGGAAAGGTTCCTTTTACCGGTACTAGTTATAGAAGGAAAAAAATCCCTGCAATTAAAGGTGGCCACTGACCACATTAGACAGTTTATTGCTATTCACAGTCACTTTAAAGAGTAAAATTGCATGGGAGCACCTGGACTGGCTGCATACGACAGTTTGGCTGCTATACACAGGTGGCCGCTAACACAGTTTTGACTGTAATTGAAAATACTATTCAATGAATATATTTTTATTCATTTTGCATTTTACATTTTTTGGTCTTAAACTTTGAAAAAAAAAAACATCGGTTTCCCCTCATGACGGCCCAGGCCATCATGGGGCAGTATAGCGACATTTTTGCATGACGGCTCAGGCAGTCACGGGGCAGCGAAAGGGTTAAACAATTTTCGACAATTTGTTCTGGACAGTTTGTTTGCAAACATTTAGGGTCATAGAAAACGTTTCCACGTACTCTTTCCACATTCTTTATGTGCAATCTTTTAACTGAACGCACATGCAATCCCAAATGGTCTTTCTTTTTTATGTTTATAATAGATCTGTTCTTCTGTACATGCATGCACATTTGTATTTTCCTAATATTTCATATGGTAGGTTCTCTTATATCATTGTAATCAAATACTTATTATAAAGACTATGTGAATATGAAATCAATTCAGATAGTGACATACGTCGATCTGTGGAAAATCTAATTCGGCATCCATGGTTTGAACTCGAACAGCAAAACATTTTCCAGATCTCTTGGCCGTAGCTTTGGTAGCTTTCTTCATGTTAACGATGGGCATATTTGTGGTCTGTAATGAGACCTGTCTTATACAATCGGTTTATTTACATGATTTTATCACAAATTGCCTAAAAACATTAAAAAAAATAAATTGAAAAAAATGATCAACTTTTTTTCGTCTCTATCACGAAAACGCTTTACAATCAAAACTTGGTCATTAGACGCTTGGTAATCGGTGCCATTAAAATACGAAAAGATCCGATTTTTTGCGAAAAGGACTGAAAAGACCCAATTTTTTGCGAAAAGGACCGAAAAGACCTTTGGCTTTGCGAAAAGGACCTTTGAAAGCTATGATTTGTCGTTTCAAGCTTGAGATAGAAGAATATCTTCTTTAAAGGACAAGGTTCACTTTGGGCCAAAAATGGCCCCATCTCAAATTTTACTGAAATGTTGATATTTGATCACTCCAAGCACCCTATTCGCAAAAACGTACGAACCACACACATACGACGTACGTGGTTGCCATGGTAACCAGATTTATAATTTCCCTAACAATGACACAGGAAATAGACAAATTAATCATGAATTCTAAGAAATAACATATTTTCTCGTATCCAATAACATGTTTATAATAACAGTAATAATATACGAAAGTTTTGGAAATGAGCAGGCGCGAAATATTATATATTTTCATGGTAATTATGGTATTTCCATGGCAACAGTATGTAAAAAAAATGACACTTAAATCACAGAATTGACCATAACTTGGAAATGATACAACATATTGCTTTCATATTTGGCATAAGTGATGACACAGATAGGGTCTATCTTTTGAGCGGCAAGTCAATGTCATTTGTTAAGGTCAAGGTCATTTTTCAAGGTCAAATTTTGCAAATACATTTAAAGTGGCCAAAAAGTTTGTAGATCATTTGATAGGACAAAATAAGCCAAATCTATAAATCTATCATGGTGAGATGCAGCTTCTGTCATGAAACAAGTGTTGCTTTTTAAAAATAAAAGTGGAAATCAAACACATTTGACAACATGATTATTGTATTTCCATGGCAACTGTTTGTCAGAAAATGGCAATCAAATCTTGAAATTGGTCATAACTTTAAAGTGAAAGAGCTTATAGCTTTCATATTTCTCAAATGTGATGTAACCGGAAAGTATTTTCTTTTAAGAAACTAGTCAATGTTATTCATCCAGGTCAAGGTCATTCATCCAGTTCAAGGTCATTTGTCAAGGTCAAATTTTTCAAAATTGACAAAAAAATGACTTTCTCAAGAACATATGGTCATACATGTTTAGGCAAATTTTGGTCAAGATTTAATAAAACTTATGGAGTGTAAACAACAAATTGTGAACAGATGGACAATGGACAGTGAGTGACCACAACAGAAGTACTCAGGTGAGCTAAAGACATAAAATCAGACTGTTCCAAATTGAAATCACAAAATTGATGTAAATAAAGATGTGATTATGGCACAATAAAGCACAGGAAATCGTGAGGCAAAAGATTAAAATGCAGGTTATCATTATTTTCCTCATTTGTTTCAATATTTCTATAAACTTTTCATTACAGACACCAAGTCCAGTTCTTGTTTGGGAAGGGTTAAGCAGCATCCATTTTTTTGTCTTATTGAGCCAGCTGATGATCTAACCATGTGTTCCTGGCAATTTTAACAACATTACAAACACAACATCCACTCTGAGCCACTACCATATTTGCTCATCCCATGCAGACAATTCATTATTACTCATGCACATTCGAGAGACAAATGTCTAATGCCAGACATTGGTAAAACCCGGATTCAAAACCACAATCCTTTATACACTACCAGACAGCAAAAGTTTAAGCTTGTCCAAATTCAAAAATGTTGCTTATGACAACTTTAAGTGAATGAAAGTTTAGCTTTCTCAGTCTTTCTAGATAGAAAACAGTGAGGGAAATGAAGAAATTGTCATGAGCAATTTCTTCATTTTCCACAACGTTTCCAAAGCCTTTGTAGTAGTGTCAAAAAGTGTCATTATGTGGGAATGGATTAGCTACTGATTGAGTCAATTATCACAAAAGCTTCAAGAATATTAACCCTTTCAAAAACAGCTGAAATTTAGACTGTTCAAATTTGATAGCTGCTTCAGAAAACATGAATTAACTATGGTAGGGTCCAGAAAATATTGAGGCAAAAGGAGAAAATGCTGCTTATCAGAATTGTCTTCTTTTGCCTCAATGAATTCCCAAGCCTATTTCTTAGAGGTGTCAAAACATGGTCTTGCTCAGGAAAGGGTTAAAGTAGGAAAGAAACTGATCATCAGCAATTCCTAGTCTTTTAAAATTGTTTTATAACTTTATAACTTCAAAATAGGCATATTTTTTACATGAATAAGTGAATATCAGAATGTTTGGAAATAGATTAATTAAGTTTTACAATTGAAATATCAAATATTTTCCAAAGTTATTCACTTTGGATGATCTATTGATAAAAAATTTATTGGCTCTACAAAAAACAATTGAATTAGTCTATGTAAAAGTTAAATTGTCAATGTTATTTGCAAATTCCAAATTTTTCACTTAGCTATTTCGTTGAATTTTATCATTTCTATGAAAATTTCAATGAGCACCTACAGCTGGTGCTTAAATTCTGTATGATGATCCATGCTAAAAAGAAATCTTAAAGCTGCATTTATATTAAAAATTGTATGATCCAGGAGCCAGTTTCATCAAAACATTTAAGACGTATTTTTGTCTTAACAATGACTTACGACAAGTTTAGGGCAAGAAACGCGTATCTCCAATTTATCAAGACCTGTGTTACGTGGTTGTTGTTTTAAGCGTTATCTAAGACATTGGTAAGTCAAAAATATGTCTTAGATGTTATGATGAAACAGGCCCCTGATCCCATTACATATATGAAGTCTGATCAGGATCCATATTGGGTCTTAAATGCAACAAAGACCACCTTCACAGATACTAGCTCAGAAAGACTTCATTTACCAGAGAGATTTACAGTTGATCATGGTTTAACCCTATCCAAGACAAAACTATATGATCTATAATACCACACACATTGTTATTTTCAATAATGAATGTCTAGTAAAGTCAGTTATGATTAGAAAGAATGATTATTAGTTAACATCACTTCTCCAACTGAGTGTCAAATTCTTCTGATTAGCCCGAATACAACAGCTTTTACAGTAGACATATGTCCAGTCTTATCCCAGATTGTTTACCATGTCATCTCACCTCTACATCCAAACAAATTGGGCTTGTTATAGATGTGGTTCATTTCTTCTGTAAAGAGAAATCAAAAGTAAATGAGAATTTGTATGAGTATGACAAAAGAATGATAGAGATCTCTAAAGGAGTAAAAAGACAGGTATAATGATTGCCAGATTCTGCTGCTATCAAAAATGAACAACATCTAACATTTTGACATGTACAAAAAGCCAGGACAAATATCCTGTTAACCGTGACGTAATTTCGGACAAACAACCATATTTCGTGGGTGTTATCATAAATCTCGTAATTACGGCTTGACTTGAGCGGTAGTTACGAGATATTGTAACAACACCGACGGTTTATCAATACATTACGGTAAACCAAGTCTATTTTTAGCACAAAATTCATTGCCAATAACTGCATTGATTCAATTTGGAAGCTGGTGTAGGCCTAGATGACAATAATGATTTCAAGTTCATTTATAAAATATTGCACAAAATATTGAAGTAAGAATATAAAATGCAAGTTATCAGAATCTTCCTCTTTTGCTTCAATGTTTCCTCACAAGCTTTTTCAAGATTGTTTTAAGTGTGCCCAAATTATGTCTTCTTTGGGAAATGGTTAAGAGAATAAACTATAAGTAGAGAAAGCAGGATATAAAAATATCACTCACCACATCTAGTTATTTTGACATGTAAAAACATCCAATCAGACTGTCGGAGTATCCTACATTGGAATCCTTTTCCATGTTTGTTTTTAAGTGTAATCCTGCATTCCTGCTGATTCGATTCGTCAACGATGTTTGCCGATCGGATGCATGACTGGTTGTGATATCAAGTGTCCAATAGTATGCATCGGAAGTTTAGTCAATGTCGAACTCTGGAGATTTTTTTGTTGAGAAAGTGAAGCCGATCATATCCGAACTGCTGAACGTCCGAAAACTATACCACTGAGAATGTTTCGATTTTTCATACAGTTCCCGATCATAAGCACTGGTATCACTTGTTTTAGGCTTATTATCAAACCTTATGAATACATTCTGACGATTATTTTGTGACGAATAAGGTACAGAAAGTTTGCTTCCATCGTTTGTTGTGATTTTCCGGGTTCTAAATCGAAAGTAGAAACGTGGGAAATGACGCGGTACGAAGTTGTGCAGTGACGTCGCATAGCAACAACCCTTACCCGACTCGGAAAAATGTATCGATTTTTTTCTTTTTATCCTTAGGCCGCAAGACTCGCCCTTCAAAGTAACCATTCAGACCGCTGTGCAATTTCTTTAAACATAGATTTATTTTCTCTTTAGCTTGGGCAAGGGCTGCGCTCTATTAAAACTTTAGATCAGAAGGCTGGCAAAATAGGCAAAATCTGCAAAAAAGACCAAACTACCCTTACTTTGACGACGATTTAGACGTACAAATTTACGATTTTTCATTGAAAAAAATCACTTTTCAGAAGGTTGAGATATCATTCTTTAATTTTAAATGACCGATTCTTTTTGAAAAGACACTTCATTTTTCTGAAAAATTGGGGCCGATTTATGAACAAAGTGAACCTTGTCCTTTACTTAATATATTTAATGGAAAAAACTAAAACGATTTAAATTTTGATTTAAATTTTACAGATCGTGTTTTCATTTCAACTAGATCAGCAAAAATAAAAGAAATATTGATAGCCATGTTGATTGCCAATTGTTAACTTTTTATTTGTGGATTGATTGATCAATCTACTGATTGATTGATTGATTGATTCCTTCATTTATTCATTTTTATACATACTGTTACACTAATCAGTATTTTTTTACTTGTTAGGGAAAGATTGTTTGTTGATTACCCAGCAAACATGCTTATACGGGTCCCATATGGGATCATGTGTATGGGTGAGCCCATATGGGTAGGCCCATATTGGACCCATATAGGACCTATGTAGGTAAGCCCATGTGGGTTTGATCATAAGGGACCCAGATGGGTCCCATATTCCCAGCATATGGGCTGTGTATGGGCAAGCCCATATGGGTATGTCCATATAGGACCTATGTAGGAAAGCCCATGTTGTTTTGACTATGGGGGTCCCAGTTACAATAATCGGCTTGCGCCCATTCAAGTACAACAGAATAATTATGTATACATGAACATATCTAAAATATCCATAATCTGCGAATCATGTAGCCTATAGAATTATAAGTTTTCAATTTGAATGACGATCTTATTTATATCCATCAAAATTAATGACCATCAAATCAATACAAATTGAAAAACAACAACATTAGATTCAGCAAGACAAGTAAGGCAACATCAATAAGACATGTCTAATCCTTTCTCGAACAAAACCTGGTTTTGACTTCTCTAATAGAAAGGTAGGCCTAAATTGCCAAAAAAGACTTAGGCCTAGAGCTATTAGCAAAAGTTGATAATCGGCATTTTCTTCTTTTGCATAAGTTTTTTCTGCGCTATATTGTACAGAAGTACATTCTTTGTCAATATCGTTTTTTAAACATGGGCTTCATGTTGGATCATCCGAATTATTTTGTCATTTTAACTGTAATTAGCCTGTTCAAATCACCAACGTAATCTTATCAATTAGTGTGTTACAAGGAGTTTTATGTCTATTAAAGGGAAATAATTTAAAATCTTGACAATAAATCATGTTTTTACAAAGCGTTTATATAAAGAAAGCATTTGGCTTGATAATCCTATATGATTCTGTTAAAAGAAATTAAATTGTGTACACATTTTCAAAAAAAGATAGAAATAAATCTAGACATGAAAATATATATAAACAAGAGATGTTTGTAAAACATATATGCCCCCTCAAGGGCCTACATTTGATGTAGTTCAAAGTCGAAGGTCAAGTTAACAAGGTCCAAGGTCATGGTCAAATATGAAAGGTCTTGGTAGGAGGTGTCTATGTGTGAAATATTAAAGCTGTATATGTAAAAGTAAAATGAAACATAGGCCAGGTTAAAGTTTTTAAAAGTAGGCCAAATGCCAAGGTCAAGGTCAAATGTGAAAGGTCTTGGTTGGAGGTGTCCATATGTGAAATATCAAGGCTGTAGGTGTAAAAGGACATGATATATATGCCTGGTTTCAGTCTTTTTAAAAGTAGGTCAAACTCCAAGGTCAAGGTTGCAATATTCAAGGTCATGGTCAAATGTGAAAGTTCTTGGTAGGAGGTGTCTATGTGTGAAATATCAAGGCTGTAGGTGTAATAGGACATGAGATAAAGGCTAGGTTAGATATTTCTAAAAGTAGGTCAAACTCCAAGGTCAAGGTCCAAGGTCATGGTCAAAGTGAAATATCTTGGTTGGAAGTGACCATGTGTGAAATATCAAGGCTGTATATGTAAAATGACATGAAATATAGGCCAGGTTAATGTATTATAAAAGTAGGTCAAACACCAAGGTCAAGGTCACAAGGTCCAAGGTCATGGTCAAATGTGAAAGGTCTTGGTCGTAGGTGTCCATGTGTCAAATATCAAGGCTGTATGTGTAAAAGGACATGAAATATCGGCTAGGTTAAAGTTCTTTTTAAAGTAGGTCAAAGTTCAAGGTCAAGGTCACAAGGTCCAAGGTCATGGTCAAATGTGAAAGGTCTTGGTAAGATGTGTCCATGTGTGAAATACCAAGGCTGTATGTGTAATAGCACATAAGATATAGGCCCAGTTTATTTTTTTTAAAAGTAGGTCAAACTCCAAGGTCAAGGCCACATGGTCCAAGGTCATAGTCGTATGTGATAGGTCTAAGTCGGAGGTTTCCATGTGTCAAATATCAAGGCTGTATGTGTAAATGGACATGATATATCGGCTAGGTTAAAGTTTTTTTAAAAGTAGGTCAAACTCCAAGGTCAAGGTCACAAAGTCCAAGGTCATGGTCAATTGTGAAAGGTCTTGGTAAGATGTGTCCATGTGTGAAATATCAAGGCTGTATTTGTCAAAGTTCATGAGATATATGCCGGGCTTAATTTTTTTTAAAGTAGGTCAAACTCCAAGGTCAAGGTCACAAGGTCCAAGGTCATGGTTAAATGTGAACGATGTTGATAGGAGGTATCTATGTGTGAGATATCAAGGCTGTAAGTGTAAAAGGACACGAGATATAGGCAAGGTTAAGAATTAAGTGTAAAAATCAACAAAGGGCAATAACTCCAAGAATTTGATTGGCAGAGTTACGGTTCTTGTGCACTGCACCTCTCCATAATGAAATCTATTCACCTGTAAAGTTTCATGATTCTACCTTACATATTTTTTGATTTGTGCTCCGGACAAGAATCAAATTATAAAATCAACAAAGGGCAATAACTCACAAAAGTTGATCGGCAGAGTTACGGTTCTTGTGCACTGCACCTCTCCATAATAAGATCTATCCACCTGTAAAGTTTCTTGATTCTACCTTACATACTTTTTGAGTTATGCACCGGACAATAATCAAGTTTGAAAATCAACAAAGGGCAATAACCCAAAAAATATGATCAGCAGAGTTACGGTTCTTGTGCATTGCACCTCTCCATAATGAGATCTATCCACCTGTAAAGTTTCATGGTTCTACCTAACATAGTTTTTGAGTTATGCTCCGGACAAGAATCAAGTTATAAAATCAACAAAGGGCAATAACTCAAAAAATTTGATCAGCAGAGTTACAGTTCTTGTGCACTGCACCTCTCCATAATGAGATCTATCCACCTGTAAAGTTTCATGATTGTACCTTACATACTTTTTGAGATATGCTCCGGACAAGAATCAAGTTATAAAATCAACAAAGGGCAATAACTCAAAAAATTTGATCGGCAGAGTTACGGTTCTTGTGCACTGCACCTCTCCATAATGAGATCTATCCACCTATGAAGTTTCATGACTCTACCTTTAATACTTTTTGAGTTATGCTCCGGACAAGGTTTGGTCTACGGACAGACCGACCGACCGACCGACCGACCGACCTTCCGACCGACCGACCGACCGACCGACCGACCGACCGACCGACCGACACTTGCAAAACAATATACCCCCATTTTCTTCGAAAGGGGGCATAAAAAACATATAGATAGTTATATAAAGCATCGAAAATGTTATGACTTTTAAGACCAAATTCCTAGGTATGAAACCTTAGAAAATGTGTCAAGGTCGTCAGACATACCTGGCGAGACCTTAATCCTCTATGGTGGGGAATAATGACCCCTTCTGAGCGAGAAGCTCTGGAAGGTTTTCTTCTTCGATCAACACCAATCGAAAGCCAATAGAAATGGGTAAGATCAGGGCTGTCTATATGGGTCTGCCCATTTGGGACCCATATGGGTCCCATATTGCATGTATATGGGCTGCCCAGATAGGACCCATATGGCCCCCGGTTGCACATCCTAAATGGGTCCCATATGGGTTGCCCTTATGGGACCCATAAGGGTGCCCATAAGGGACCCATATGGGACCCATACAAATTGCTTGCTGGGTAATTGATGTAATGTAATTGTTCTGATGACTTGATTGATTGATTCGTCGATTGGTTGATTGATTGATTCGTCGATTGGTGATCGATCGATCGATACGTTGATTGATTCGTCGATTGGTTGATCGATCGATCAATGAATTGATTGATTGATTCGTCGATTGGTTGATCGATCAATAAGTTGATTGATTGATTGATTCCTCGATTGGTTGATCGATCCATAAGTTGATTGATCGATCGATCGATCGATCGATCGATCAATTGATCGATTGATTGATTGATCCATTCTATCAATCAATCGAAAAATCAATAGATCAATCAACCAATCCATTAAGTCAAGTCATCACAACAATCATATTACATCAATTAATCAACAAATATTCATTCTTTAACAAGTAAATAAATTGCCTGTTTAGTGTCATGTATAAATATCAATCGATCGCTCGGTCAGTCGGCCCGTCGGTTGATCGATCCATTGATTGATTGATTGATTGATCGATTGATCAATTAAACAATTTGTTTTGATTGATTGATTGAATGATTTGTTTAGATTGATTGAGTTATTGATTGATTGAGTTATTGATTGATTGGTTGCCTTTTAAATGACTTTTCACTGGTGGATTGATTGATCTATCAAACGATCGATTCCTTCATTTATTTATTTATTTATCTATTTAAATATGACACTAAACAGGCATTTACTTGTTAAAGAATTAATATTTGTTGATTAATTGATGTAATATAATTGTTCTGATGACTTGACTTGATCGATTGGTTGATTGATCTATTGATTGTTCGATTGATTGATAGAATGATTGTTCGAGTGATTGTTTAATTGGCGGTTCGATTGGTGGTTCGATTGATTGATTGATTACTTGATCACTTGTAGATTAAACAGATATTATTTGATATCTGCTTTTTATTGCTTTCCGATTAACACATGACTGTCATATCGTTGTTTAATTACCATCCATCTGCTTGACTATAAATGGTTAATTAATTCATGCCACCCGCTGAAACGGCTTAACACCTATCAAATTCATGTAAAGGACCGGGTTTTGACTATTTCGTACTGACTTCATATATTGTAAATTGTTACGGTTAATTTCATTAAAGATATATAACAAGTGGACCATAATGGTCCTAAATCGCTCACCTGACCCAAGCCTAAGCCACAATTTTGTACGAGTTAAGGTAGTCCACCCCTAATGAGATTCGGGCGATGTCGGAATTATTCGGGCGACGTCGAAAACATTCGGCGGTGGAACTTTCCACCGCCGAATGTTTACGACCGCGCCCGAATAGGTTCGAATATGTAACAATGCCGCTCCAATCTTTTTTTTAGACAATTCTCTTTAAGATGAATTCATCTTATTTGACATGAAAACGAAGATCAATTTCAGCTTTAACAAGTAAATAAATTGCCTATTTAGTGTCATGTATAAATAAATGAATAAATGAAGGAATCAATCAATTAGTTGATAGATCAATCAATCCACCAGCAAAAAGTCAATCAGAAGGTAACCAATCAATCAATAACTCAATCAATCAAGAACTCAATCAATCTAAACAAACCATTCAATCTATCAATCAAAACAAATCATTCTACCGTTCAATCAATTGACCAATCAATTGATCAATCAATCAATCAATCAATCAATCAATCGATCAATCGTCCAATCAACATGGCTATCAATATTTCTTTCATTTTTGCTGATCTAGTTGAAATGAAAAGATGTCCTGTAATTTAAAATTTATATTAAAATTTAATCATTTTAACTTTTTTTCCATTAAAAATAAGTAAAAGAAGATATTCTTTTATCTCAAACTTAAAACGACAAACTATAATACAGTTTAAAGTTTACGTAACTTTCTTGAAAAAAAAAATCCAAGATAAATTAAAATTAAGAAATTGGTGGATAGATAAAGTGATGGATTCATTTAGAGAAAAGATAGACAAAAATGAAAAGCAATTTACGTTTTAAAAATGTAAAATTATGGATTTCAAAGGTCCTTTTCGCAAAGCCAAAGGTCTCTTCGGTCCTTTTCGCAAAAAATCGGGTCTTTTCGGTCCTTTTCGCAAAAAAATCGGGTCTTTTCGTATTTTAGTGGCACCCCGCACTAGGATTAAATTGACGAGGAATAAATTTTTGACAAAACCATAATATTTACATACGGGGAGTTTCAATTTGTTACGTGTCTTTCAACTTTAAAAACAACAGTTTCCCGACAGGTAATATATCTGGTTTGTCATCAAATTCTTTTAGTTTCAACTAATGTTAATAACGCGATTAAAAGTCTTATATTTCTGGTTTAAGTAGTTGCAGTATCGGGACATTTTTCAACAAGGAGTGCATGGATCTGACAGCTCATTCTGTTCACCTGTTTTGCAACGGCAAACAATTATCTCCATTCAACCATAGTCCATTATGTAAGAAATGTCATGATGTCGCTTAATTTCAGAAAATTCACGTTTCTTACATACTGTCTATCCATAGGTTAGTGTTGTTGTTGTTGTTAATGTATCAATAAATCCCTCCACTTCAGGAGAACCACATTGCCGTGTTGATCTTCTTTCTTCTTGTGTGTCTGTTCCTCTCGCGGTACTTCACACTAACTTAACATTAAACACTTAGGCAACAAGTTCAATATGGTTAATGTTGACTTTTAATTAGGCATAACATAGAAAATGCAGTGGTTCCGCTAACCTGACCGACCCCGATTTTTTGTGCAGACCCTACATTTTTTATTATCATTTTCAAAAAATGCAGAGGTTGTCATGCCGACCGACCCATAAAAATCATCAGTCAAATTTACATTTGTCTGAAAATAAGTCAAAACTACTATATAGTATATAGTATGTCTGAAATCGACTTATTCAACACAAAGTAAGAGAAATATTGAAAGAAGAGAAGGAGGAAGAGATTGAAAAAGAGGCCAGGAAACTGAATATTGTGATAAATGGATTATCTGAAAGTAGACAGACCAGCTCAGTGGAAAGCAAAAAGGATGACGAAGTGAGAGTGAAGAAAATTATCAATGACGTTCTTCAACTAGATGTCGAAATAAGTAATGTTTTCCGTCTTGGCAAGGTTCTTGGTACTCGTACCAAACCCAGACCTATCAGACTAACTGTGAATGATTTTGAAAGTAAGCGTTTGGTCTTAAATGCAGTTCGGAACCTTAGGAATCATGCTGATTACTCTAGCGTTTATTTCACGCCCGACTTAACGGCAAAGCAGAGAGAGGCCGCATTTAAACTCAGAGAGGAGAAGCGCAGAAGGCAATTAAATGGTGAAAGGAATCTGCACATTAGAAGAGGTAAACTTATTTCATCTCACCAGGATCATGATTACGAGCAGACTGGGTCGGGTGCAGCTACCTCGAAAAAGAGACCATCCCATGACGAAGTAGCCACTTCAAGCAGAGAGAGACCAGCCGAGTCTCCACCTCCAGCCGGAGGGCGGGGTCGGCCCTCTTTTCGCTAACTTGTCCAATATATCCGACACATCAACATGTATATACGTTGACAGTTCGTTTACGAGTTTTAACAGTTCAGAGTTAAATAGTTTAAATTTTGAATCCGATGCCTCAGATACAGAATCAGATCTTTCTGATTTGCAACAGAACATACAAGACAATAAACTGAAAATCTATTACACTAACGCTGATTGCCTTTTAAATAAAATTGATGAACTTGAAGTCATTGCAAGTATTTTAAACCCAGATGTCATTGTTATTACTGAAGTTTTCCCTAAAAACATTAAACCCTCATGTATTGACGCCAATGAGTATAAAATTAAAGGTTTTACACCTTTCATCAGCGGAAGTAAGGATCATATGAGAGGTGTTGTGATATTTGTACGTGAATCAATTCCGGCAGATTACTGCATAGCTTTGAATAGTAATGACTTTCAAGAGGCCGTATGGATTGTTCTAAGAATGATATCTGGAGATAACCTACTTTTGGGAGCAGTATATAAATCGCCAAACAGTGACAATAACAATGAACAGAAATTATGTGAACTAATTAGAGAAGCTTCTCAACTACAGTATAAAAATACCGTAATAATTCAGGGATCTCGTTTGCCAAAATTTGGGGGCCGTTATTCGGCCCCATTCCCAATGGCAAAAAGTATCTTTTTTTCCCAATTCTCTGGTGAAAATTCCCAATGAGGACCCAGAATGACCCATGTTAAGACCTCATCTTCATTTACAAACATTTTGAAGACAGTTTTAGAGTAGATTCTTAAACAAGAGTATGTACAAATGCATTTTACATCACTACAGTCTAATTTGCAGCTGAATCTGAGTGACAGTATGAATACCAACTTGTTTTAGTTTTTCCCAATTTAGGTAAAAACGTTGCTATTTTTCCCAATTTCACTGGCCCCTGGCCCCAAACAAAAATTGGTAGCAAGAACCCTGTAATTGGTGACTTTAACCATCCTGAAATAGACTGGAATACCTGGACTACAAGTAAATCCGAGAATCATGTGTCTTTTAAGTTCCTTGAATGTATTCGTGATAGTTTTCTACACCAGCATGTGTCAAACAGTACTAGGTACAGAGATGGACAAAACCTGAGTTGCTTAGATCTTATTTTTTCTGACAAGGAAAATATAATTGACGATGTTCGATATGGAGACAAATTAGGTAATAGTGACCACGTTGCGTTGATTTTCGATATTGTGTGCGAGGCCTATAAGGACAATGATAACCAGCCACGACCAAACTTCTTCAAAGGAGACTATGAATCTGTAAGGCACTATCTTGGAAATATTGACTGGGAAAATTCAATTGGTGAACTTGACGTCGATGATGCATGGACATTTATTCATACACATATAAATACGTGTATTGAAAAATACATACCTTTAATTCGTAATAAAAAGAAACAGAACAAACCAAAATGGATGGACTATTATTGTGTACGGAAAGTAAAGAAAAAGTATCATGCGTGGAAGCGATTTACTTTTAGTCATAGTTACGAGGATTATGCAAAGTACTGTAAAGTTCGTAATAGTGCAAATAAAGCTGTAAAATTCGCCAAGAAAAAGTACCAGAAGGGAATTGCTGAAAGTTCTAGAAAAAGTGCAAAATCATTTTGGAGTTATGTAAAGGAGGAAACTAAAAGCAAAAGTGGGGTATCTGACCTGATAGGTGAAGATGGAGAAATTAAGACTGAAAACAAGGACAAAGCAGAAACTCTTAACAATTATTTTAGTTCAGTGTTCACAAATGAGGGAAACTCTGACATGCCGCACATCGAAAAGAAGGTATCTGATGAAAATTGTATTGATTCGTGTAACATTGATCCTGAAAAGGTGCGTAAACTATTGTTGTCATTAAATACATCTAAAGCGTGTGGACCTGATAACTGCCACCCTTTGCTTTTAAAGGAATGTGCTTCACAGTTGTATATCCCACTGAGTATTTTGTTTAATAAATCAATGGAGTCTGGCATCGTTCCAAATGACTGGAAAAAGGCAAACATTTCGTGTATCTTTAAAAAGGGCCAGAAATCAGATCCCGGAAATTACCGCCCAGTTTCATTAACCTCTGTAGTATGCAAAATGCTTGAGAAAATAGTGCATGAATGTGTAATGGATCACTTAACGGTCAACAACCTACTATCAGACTCCCAGTTCGGATTTCGACAACATCGTAGTACAATTCTTCAACTTTTGTCTGTATTAGAAGATTGGACTAGTGCCATCGATATTGATTTCCAGATTGATGCAATTTACCTTGATTTTAGCAAGGCATTTGACAGTGTCCCACATAAAAGACTTCTCCATAAACTTGAATCTTTTGGTATTGTTGGGAATCTACACAAATGGTTTTCTAGTTTTCTAAGTAACAGGAAACAGCGCGTTGTAATTAATGGTAGTCCTTCTGGCTGGAATGACGTTATTTCGGGCATACCTCAGGGATCTATTCTTGGACCGGTGCTTTTTATTCTGTATGTAAATGACTTGCCGGATGATGTTAGTAGTATTTGCCGTCTTTTCGCGGACGACTGCAAATTGTACAAGGGTATTTCTTCGTTGAACGACCAAAATGACTTACAAAATGATCTACATAAGTTATGTGAATGGAGTGAGGATTGGCTGTTGAAATTTAATGTTAAAAAATGCAAAGTTGTAACATTTAGGAAGAAGAAATTTGAACCGAACTATACTGTCCAAGACAATAGCAGTCAGAACCACAGTCTCCAGATTGATACATCAGAAAAGGATCTTGGTGTTACATTTTGTGAAAATTTATCCTTTGAAAAACATATTAGTGATGTAGCAAACAAAGCAAACCGTCTTATCGGCCTCATCAGAAGGAAATTCTCCTATATGGACAAACAACTTTTTTTGACGCTATATAAATCGCTGGTTCGTTCACATCTTGACTATGGTAACCTTGCTGCATACCCTGTAACAAAGAAATGTAAGCAGATTATTGAGAACGTTCTGTCGTCGAGCCACCCGCATAGTGCCAGCCTTGAAAGGATTATCATACCAAGAACGACTCAAAGAACTTGACCTACCATCTATGGACTACCGTCGCCAGAGGTTTGACTTAATACAAGTTTTCAAAATCATTCATCATATTGATGACATAGACTTGTCGACTTTCTTTACATTCTCGGCATCTGACCACCTTCGAGGACACTGTTTTAAGCTCAGCAAGCCAAGAGCTAAGAAATCCATCCGTCTTAACTCATTTTCCCTACGCACTATAAACGAGTGGAACAACCTACCTCAGGACATTGTAACATCCAAAAAAGTGGACTCTTTCAAATGTAAATTGGACAAATTGTGGATACACAAACGTTTTAATATTTCAAATGTGTATTAAATTCATATGAAAATGCAGCTCAACCGGTCTGGAGAACAGAAAATTCCATATTAGAAGGGGATGACAACCCATAAGGGGTTACTAAGTTCCCCAGATGACAAAAGGTAGACAAAAGGTAGGTAACATTTTTTATATTATTAAGAAAATTAGAGAAGAAAAAGTGCACCTTTCATGGGACTCAAACCGATGGTCCCAAGATTATAGTAGTCCGCTTCAGTACCGCGTCTTTTAGGAACCGCAGTTTTCAAAACAGTGTTCATTTGTGGACGATGTATCACCTACCAACTGCTTGCATTAGCAAAACTAAAAGCAAAATCATTCACTCTAATCTTCGGTGATTACTCAGCTGCATTTGGTTTACATTGGAAAGAGAAATCTTGGAATGTTTTTATGTCACCATTCATTATTGATTTTTCCTGACTCCACTAAGTACAGTGGTACTCAAGAGGACCATCCTACGCTAGTCTATTGTAACCAATGAGCTAGCTGGGCACATGGTCATGAATCCACCTAATGTCACTTACCAGTATTTGAAATGATTTTGATAGCATATTGATAATTTTTACAGGTAATAAATAAATAAAAATTATAGATTTTTTTTTTAGATTTGCCAACCTACCAACCCTGATTTTTTTAGGGCATGTTAGCGGAAACTAGGTTACTGGGTCAAATTTTATCTTTTTTTTTTGCTAAAAAAACTAAAATATTTACTCAATCATTGTAAGAATGTTCAGAATTTTTATTTTGATGATATCTGGATCATGTACAGCGTTCCCATTCACGTAATATTTTACATGAAACACATAAATTTTTTTGACAGAACGTACAAATTTTCAAAAATAAAAGACGCTCTACGTGACCGGCACGTAAGCTAATTCCCCATGAAATTAGTCAAATTGATGTACATAAAGAGACTCCATGTTAAATGTCAACAAGGCTCCTCGTACTTGATACATCTGCGCATGTCATTTTTCTGAATCTCCGGTGTTTAAAAAAAGCAACCTATCGGAAAACGATTGGAAATCCCCACCAAGTCGTAAATATAACGTGTATTTCCGTAGTGGGTGATAAAGTCTTACGGAAATATCCGATTGCTTTTCGGACTTCTTTCTGCCGTTTTCATTGGGTGCGTTCAGGGTTCTCCCATCGGTAACCGAGTGTATTTACCGTCGGCTACCGATGGTACCATCGGTAGCCGATGGCACCGTCGGCAACCAACGAACTCTGAACGAAAATTGTACCGATCGGTAAAAAAGGCGGATAATCAATTAGGTACAAGAGCGTATTCTCCCCGCAGAGTGATCGTTCGTTTTCAAAAATTATGAATAAAAAGATATTTTCAGAAATAAATGGCTAGATAAAATAATTGTAGCTTCAACTATTACAATAAATTCTATCAAGAATGCTATTCGCTTGCTATTGAAGAAAATATATGATTAGGATCGCCGTAGTTGGATTGTTATCCGCCATCTTACTGTAATGAAAACGAGGCTACCGATGCTACCCGACTTGTCTACTCTCGGGACAATTGGTTACCAACAAAATATCCATCGGTATGCCGACGGTTACCGATGGCTACCGATGGTTACCAACGGCACCGATGGCTACCGATGGGAGAACCCTGAACGCACCGGTAGCCTCGTTTTCATTACAGTAAGATGGCGGATAACAATCCAACTACGGCGATCCTAATCATATATTTTCTTCAATAACAAACGAATAGCATTCTAACCGTTCTTGATAGAATTTATTGTAATAGTTGAAGCTACAGTTATTTTATTTAGCCATTATTTCTGAAAATATCTTTTTATTCATAATTATTGAAAACGAACGATCACTCTGCGGGGAGAATACGCTCTTGGTAATCGATTATCCGCCTTTTTTTACCGATCGGTACAATTTTCGTTCAGAGTTCGTTGGTTGCCGACGGTGCCATCGGCTACCGATGGTACCATCGGTAGCCGACGGTAAATACACTCGGTTACCGATGGGAGAACCCTGAACGCACCCATTAGTGTAGAATCGCATTTACGTAATGTCGTAAAGGGTCGAGAAATATTCCGATTGTTGCCGAGTGTTCCCGAATGCTTCTCATTGCGTCGTTCCTACCCGTGACGTCATTAAAATATAATTCTTCTGCAAATGGCGACCAAACAAAACACGCTAACAAGTCTGTGGGGACAAGACCCGCGGCAGTCAACCTCGGCAGACAATCAAACTCCCACACCATCTAAATCTACTAGTGAGATCGTCACAGCAAAGGCTACCGCTAAGAAGGTGAAAAAGTTCCAAAATTCGTGGCTATCATTGTGTACCCCCAGTTTTGTCTTGGTCAGTACCGGATCCAGGATTTCTGTGAGGGGGGTTCGTTTTTACAAAAAGGGGGGTTCGTTTACAAGTATCAAACAATTTTGGCTGAATTTCTGCATGAAAATGGAATAATCAGGCTATCGAGGGGGGTTCGTTTGAACCCCCCGAACCCCCTCTGGATCCGCCACTGTTGGTACCCCCAAAATTTGAAAATATGGATGTGGAGAGGGTACAGGGAACCCCCAGTTCAAAAAGGCAGTGGGAACACTGATGTAAAAAGTGGTTCATGATGATGCATAGTCAAATTTAGGTCACTAGGTCAACTCTAGGTAAATAACTATGTCACTGGATCAAATCCTGTTTTTGTTCTAAGAACCAGTTGTGAAAATTGTTCAGTTTGTTATACCCCCGCTTAACGGATGTTTTCGGGTTATACTGGAATCAGCCTGTCTTTCCGTCTGTTGTCCTTCTGTTTGTCTATCGGTTTGTGAACAAAATATTTGTCAGGACCATATCTCTGAAAGTAAAGTAGCTATTATCATGAAACTTCATGGGTAGATAGCTCTCACTAAGGAGAAGTACACTGTACAATGTCAAGGAGCATAACTCTACCTTGCATATTTTGTGATTTATTGCCCTTTGTTGCTTTTCAGACTTTGATTTTGTCAGGACCATACCTCTTAAAGTAAAGTAGCTATGAAAACTTCATGGGTAGAATTAGATAAATCTTACTAACTAAGGAGAAGTGCAGTATACAAGGGGCATTAACTTTACCTAGCTTATTTGTGAGTTATTGCCCTTTGTTATTTTATTTTGTCAGGACGATATTTATATCTGGAAGTAAAGTAGTTATGATCTGTGGTCATGAAACTGAATGTGTAGATAGATCTCACTATGGAAAAGTGCAATGTATCAAGAACATAACACTACCTTGCTTATTTTGTGAGTTATTGCCCTTTGTTGTAGTGAAAGCTTGTGTGTGGGGTATCAACTCACATTCTTTGACAGTTCTATTTCATCTTGATGATATCGAGGTCATGTAAAAGTTTTTCATGTACTTAGAAACAATGCAAGGGTTTAATATCATATGTTTAAAAGAAATTGCAGGAAGAAATTATTTACAGGACTTGGTCCATAAATATCTTATAATTTCCTTCCATTTGGTCTAGATGTCCAAATTTTGGCTCGATCATTGTCAAATTCTTTGTAAAGTTAATTTCATCATGAATCTGAGAATCCATAGAGCACTGGAAGTTTGCCTGTTGTTTGTCTCAAAGTCCTCTCAGGTATGCAGGGCTATCTTGGCCCTCTTCTATCAATATGAGTTTTGTCATCTGCTTCAGCTTTCAAATTGGGCTATAATTTTGTTGCTTGGGCATGTGTTAACCCTTTCCCAAACAATACCTGAATTTAACGTCCCTTATAGAAGAGGCTTGGGAAAACATTGAGGCAAAAAAGAAACTTCTGATAATCAGCAGTTTCTCCTATTACCTCAATGTTTTCTTGGCTATATAATTCATAATAAATATTAAATTTTACCTTAAATCTTAATTACAAATAAACGATACAATATACATGTTAAAGAAACACACCAAATAAAAGAGCATTCAATTCTGTACAAATTCTATATAGTACAAATGTGTATAATAATTGATGATCTATCTTTTTCTAGATTTTTACAAACACCTATCAATGAAGCAAATCAAATTATACACCAAATTCAATATCATGAATTTTAAAGTGACATTTACAACTTCTTTATTTCATACCTGGACATCACACAAAAAAACAAATACCACCATGAGAAAGGGCATCTTTTTCTTAAAAAAGTTTTCATATGACATAAAACTGAAAAAAGTGAAACAACAGCTCTTTTTTTGACTTTTGTAACACACCTGTTAAAATAGACCCAAAATAAACAAAAACCAATAAACCTATAAACAGCTAGGTCCAGTAAAGGTAAGTTTTCCATATATGGTAAAGTATTGGTTTTTAGTGTATCTCTGACCAATAGGGACTGTAATTTAGCTGATCTCTAGAACCAGGAAAGGGTTAAGAAACATCCATTTTGTTGTCTGTTGCAGATATCAAATTTAAGAACCCTAAATTTTTGTCGTTTGGGCAGGGTTCAACATTAACTTTTTAGGCTACAAGACCGTCGGGCTTTCTGCTGCCAGATGCTACTAGCACAGACCAGATGTGCACTAGCCCTGACCAGCCCTGCGTTCAGTAAGACAAAACGTTAGCTAACAGTTAGCTGTTTCATTCGGAATACTCGGTCAATTCTGTCAAATTAAGGTCAAAGAAGTTGCGAATGTTTGTAACGTTAGCTAACAGTTTGTCTACTGAACGCAGGGCAAGTTTCTATTTCAGGAGATATAGTGGTGTAACAGGTCAACTTATGTCTGTATTGCGATATTTCACCTTACAATAGCAATAGGTCCATGGAACTTTTAAGGTCAATAATTATCACGATAGTTCTTTCGGCTATAGGTTGTTTACGATAGTTTTCTTCAAAACGAAAGTAGAACCAAATCAACAACAACAGAGTCCAGTAAATGCTTGATTCTCAGCAAACATACACTAAAAAAGCGTTTCAAAGATCATGAGTGAATTGACCAAACACCAATCGACAGATCGCTCCGCCCAACATATAATTCCAGACAAACAATTGGGATGTGATTGTTAATAGGGAACGATTTTATCCAGTTAATCGTTACCTAAATTCGGACAAACAAAATAGTATTTCGTAGGTGTTGCTATAAAATCTCGTAACTACGGTTTGATTTAAGCCGTAGTTACGAGATTTTATAACAACAACGAAGGTTTATCAAAACATAACGGTAAACCTAGTCTATTATTAGCACAAAATTCTTTGCCATTGGCATGTCAATTGTTTTGATTGTCAGTCGATAAATCGATACAATAACACGTGCAACGAAGAACAATTGGGGCATGACATTTTTCTGATCGTCCAATGGCTAATCGATGTTTTTGATTGACAGTCGGCGTTTGGTCAATTACCTTATTCCTAGAGGGGTACTCTCAATGAAGTTAATTGATCAATTACTCAGGCAGTGATTTTCCAATCTGACAGGTGCGTTGGATGCGTCTATTTTGAAGCAAGTCAAATCTGGTCAGAAAAAGGATCAATGAAGGCATTTCACACACAGGATCAAATGTAAAATGTATTCTGTTTTTGTAGAAAATTGGTTTGACTTTCAGAAAATAACTGAATTTGGAGCGTATTCTTATGTTTTCAGCACAATCATAGGTTTCGGAATTTTTTTCTCTGATTAGTTTACCCGATAACCTACTCAAGACGTCAGGTGATAATAAGTTCCGCCCATTAATGTAAATTTCTCATTTGGTTCTATTCTGATGCGCATCGTTAGCAGATATTGCAAAAATGTAAACAAACCAAACAGGGAACTTATAAATAAGCGAAAAAGTCAAGCTAAAAATCTCAAATGCATTATTTTCAAAGTATGTTCTTATTTTCTAATGTATCCTCCGTTTCAATACGACACAAGTGAATTTTAGATTTGAAGTTAGGACGACCAGTCGGGCTAGCATCTTGCGGGTCTTACTAGCCCGGAGCAAGCAACAAGCAGTGAATGTTTGTCGGACGTGCCTTAGTGTTGAACCCTGTTGGGAAAGGGTTAAGTCTCATGAAGTTTCATTGTTTTGGTCATCAAACCCAGACATTGCTCAGAAATCAGCGTGAAGATTGCCAAAAGCTTGGGGGGGTTGGTCCTAGTCATTTTGGGAAAAGGACTCATATTAGGAGTCTGGCCTAATTTGGAAACTTTTAACCCTTTGAGTTTACCAAACGACAAAATTTTAGGGTGATCCACTTCAAAAACTGCCACAAAAGACAAAATGGATATTATTAAAAATAGGATTTGTGAAAAATATGGCACAGAAAATATTTAGACAAAAGGAGAAACTGCTGGACCAGGCCATCATCAGTTTCTTCTTTTGCTTCAATGTTTCCCGAAGCCTTTTCTATAAGGGACGTCAAAACCAGGTCTTGTTTGGGAAAGGGTTAAAGAGCGAAATAGTTCATTTTGGGCGATAAATGTAAGCAAAACTTTCATTTTTCTATAAAAAATTGAATATATTTGAAATAGACTGCCAGTAAAAATGGAAGAAAATTTGCTTTGGAAGCACAGCCGTTTGCTTTGGGAATGCTACTGTTTTCAGGGGCTTATAAAGCATGGGAAAACACTTATATGACTGTTCTGTTCTTTATTTCAGAGAGTTGATCCATTAACCAATCAAAATGTCTGATTTTGATCCATGCGAGTGTGTATGGAATCATGAGAGTGCCATGCAAAGGTTGATGAATTTGGTAAGCTGTAATTTTAACCCTTTCCCAAACGGCAAAATTTGAAGGTGATCAACTTCAAAAACTGCCACAAATGACAAAATGGAAGTTATTAAAGATAGAATTTGTGTAAAATATGGCATAGAAAATATTGAGACAAAAGGAGAAACTGCTGGTTATCAGCAGTTTCTTCTTTTGTCTCAATCTTTTCCCAAGCCAATTCTATAAGGGACGTCAAAACCAGGTCTTGTTTGGGAAAGGTTTATTAACCCAGAGCAACAGATAAGAGGCAGTGAAAGCTTTTCAAAATGCAGGATATCATCTTTTTTTCATACCAAGGTCAAGGTCACAAGGTCTAAGGTCACTACTGTATGTTGTCGGTACTCATTCTTAAGATGATTCAAATGAATACCCACAACATAGGGTCTCAACTTGAAGTATCAATTTAAGAATGTCTTCACCCCCTCTTATCTGTAGCTCTCAGATTGTTTTAAACCCTTTTCCAATCAAGACTAGATTTTGACATTCCCAAACAAAAAGGCTCTGGAAATCATTGGGTGGAAAGAGGGGAATGCTAATAATCTGCAATTTCTCCTTCTGGTGCAATATTTTCTCTGCTATATTGTACACAAATCCTGTCTTTGTCAACATCAGTTTTTAGGTCACCTGACCGAAGGTCATGGTGACCTATTGCGACCGTGTTTCGTCCGTCGTCGTGCGTCGTGCGTCGTCCGTCGTCCGTCGTCCGTTAACTTTTAACATTTTCAACTTCTTCTTGAGAACCATTGGACGGATTACAACCAAACTTGGCAGGGAGCATCCCCATGGGAAGCCGCTTCAGATTTGTACGAATCATGGAGTTATCTCCCTTTGGGGCCCCATAAGGGGCCAAAAAGGGGTTAAATAGGGTACATCTTAAAAAATCTTCTTCTCATGAACCGGCTGTTGGATTTGATTTACATTTGGTATTTAGAGTCTTTAGGGCAAGGACAACAAAGTTTGTACAAGAGAAAAAAATCCGCCCAGAAATGGCCGTGCTGGGGATGGGGGATGGGAGGGGGGGTCGCGTTATTAGTTAACTTAACATTTTCGACTTCTTCTTGAGAACCATTGGACGGATTACAACCAAACTTGGCAGGGAGCATCCCCATGGGAAGCCGCTTCAGATTTGTACGAATCATGGAGTTATTTTCCTTTGGGGCCCCATAAGGGGCCAAAAAGGGGTTAAATAGGGTACATTTTAAAAAATCTTCTTCTCATGAACTGGCTGTTAGATTTGATTCACATTTGGTATTTAGAGTCTTTAGGGCAAGGACAACAAAGTTTGTACAAGAGAAAAAAAATCCGCCCAGAAATGGCCGTGCTGGGGATGGGGGATGGGAGTGGGGTTACGGTATTAGTTAACTTAACATTTTAGACTTCTTATTAAGAACCATTGGTTGGATTTCTACCAAACTTGGCAGAAAGCATCCTAATAGGAAGCTGCTTCAGACTTTGTACAAATCATGGAGTTATCTCCCTTTGGGGTCCCATAAACGGCCAAAAAGGGGGTAAATTGGGTACATCTTAAAATATCTTCTACTCATGAACCGGCTGTTGCATTGGATACACATTTGGAAGTTAAAGTCTTTAGGGCAAGGACTACAAAATTTGTACAAGAGAAAAAAACTCGTCAATAAATGGCCGTGCTGTGGATGGGGGATGGGAGGGCTTCGCGTTATTACTTAACTTTGAACATTTTCTTCTTCTTTTTGAGAACCATTGGACAGATTTCTACCAGACTTGGCAGGAAGCATTCCAATGGGAAGCCGCTTCAGATTTTTACAAATCATGGAGTTATCTCCCTTTTGGGCCCCAAAAGGTGCCAAAAGGGGGTAAATAGGGTACATATTAAGAAAAGTTCTACTGTTGGATTGAATTCACATTTTGGTATTTGAGTCTTTGAATAAGTTTGTACAAGAGAAAAAAAGACTGTCAAGAAATGGTGGTGCTGGGGGGTTGCGCTTTTTGTTAACTTAACATTTTCCTTAAATGTTTCTGCTCATTTGATTCAGGTGACCGATAAGGCCCAGAGGGGCCTCTTGTTTGCAGTAGCTTTCATGTTTAAACAGTCCAATTTATTTTTTGTGACAATTTATTTTTTTGGAGGCATAAACCATCTTTGACAGCTCTTGTTTAAATTTGAAAGGCTGCAATGGCTTGTGAGGCAGAGGAGTTTCATATTTTGTTCTTTTGTCTCAAAATTTCTCTAACAATCTGGAAAAAAAATCTGAAATTTAACTCCCATTTCCATAATTATATCTCTTTCTAAAGGACAATGCTTTAAGCTGTTTCAAGTTGAAAGACTTTTGTGGTCAACCTAATCAAAGTTTGCACAAATATAATTTTTTTGAGTAACAGCATAGCAATCCTTGAGAGAAAGGGAGAAAATGTTGGTGGTCAGCATTTCTTCTTTTTGTATAAGGGTTTCTAGATTCAAATAAATATTGTTATAGAGTTTTGGAAAGTATACATGTATATATGTTTGGGATAGGAATGAGTTTCGGGATGTCCAAAATACAATCGACACTTGTTGTGTCGAAGTTGGAGGGGCCGTCAAAATACCTGGACATATCCAGAGTTCGACTCATCTGATTTTGTTCGGCTTCGAGATATTTGATATTTGACCGTTTTTGAAACTTATCAAGTACGAATATTATTGAAATATAGTAGGAAAGGGAAAGCAATTGCTCGTATCGAGCAATTTCTATCCTTTTCCTACTATATTTCAATGGCTATATCCAGTTCGAAATTATTTTGTTTTGAAAAAATATGTCAATAGATGAAGACGGGACCAGATTTGAACTTCGACTTAAGTGAAAATTCTACTTATCCGATGTCGACATAACGAGTGTCGACTGTATTACTGTCTGGGAAAGAAGTAAATTAGCACCGTACAAAAGCTTGATAACAAAAAATCAACGGAATAGACTGGGAAAACTGATAACATTGAAATTGATTATATTGAACAAACAAAACTAAAAATGAATATTGATCTACTCTACATGAAAACACACAGTTTCAGAATAATAATTGTCTTCATGTTTTTTTAATGTGACAGCTTGCCAGCCTTTTGTATATCGAGTAAGGTTATTCAATTAAATCATTACCAAACAACAAAATTTTAAGGTGTTCCAATTTCAACGACAAAATGGTTGTGGATAAATTCAGGATTTGTGTATTTTATAGCATAGAAAATATTGAGACAAAAGGAGAAACTGCTGGTTATCAGCAGTTTCTTCTTTTGTTTCAATGTTTTCCATAGCCTTTTCTATAAGGGACGTCAAAACCAGGTCTTGTTTGGGAAAGGGTTAAATCATCCCAAGATAATGACACTTTTAGACTAAATTACCAAACAGAGGCTATGGAAAACATTTCGTAAAATGAAGAAATTAGTTGTGACAAGCATTGTGTTCTATTTTCTGCAATGTTTTCTACCAAGATAGACACAGAAAAATGTCAAATTGTGTTCACATGAAATTTTTTTCAGCAACACCAATAAACTTGTACTAGTCTAAAACTTTGCTCTCGTAATGTGCTGTTGACTAGAGAACCATGAAATATATTTCTGGATGATCAATATGTAACTTCATACTTTTAACCTTTCCTCAAAACATTTTTGGCACGGACATTCTTGGGAAAACATTGTGACAACAATATCTACCAATAGATGTCGCCACCTGTCGATTACCATCTATCTCTGGTGGGCATTCTGGGTTAACTACTTTCAAGATGTCAGCGCCCATAAAATGCATACACGTGGTACTTCCTCATGACTTCCTGTCACGCGGCATATTTGCTTCATATGCTTGCATAGAGTAAAATGAATAATCTAATTTGTATTAATTATTTTATTAGATGAAATTGAGACGAAAATCAAACTTTATTTTGTTGAAAATGTATTTGTAGTTGCAATTTTCTGCTTGCTACTTTTTGGCGACAGGATTTTGGAGTTATGCGCACCACGTAGTGATTTTTATCCAAAAATGGATAAAGTGATGCGTCAAATGAGTCAGTCCGAAAATAAAAAAAAATAGACTGGAAATATTGTAGACTGGCTGCTTAGTCAATGTTGTGACAAAAGAAGGACAATGCTGATGAGCAGCATTTTCTCTGTATGCCCCTGAATATCGATGTGCTATGATGTACACAGAGCAGCAGTTAACCCTTTCCCAAACAAGACCTGGTTTTGACGTCCCTAATAGAATTTGCTTGGGAAAACATTGAGACAAAAGAAGAAACTGCTGATAACCAGCAGTTTCTCCTTTTGTCTCAATATTTTCTATGCCATATTTTACACAAATATTACCTTTATCAACATTTATTTTCTTGTCTGCAGAAGCTTTTAATTAGGACCACCCTAAAATTTTGTCGTTTGGGAAAGGGATAAGAGGGGTGAAGGCATTCAAACTTTATGATTATCATTTCAAATCCATATTCTATGTTGTGGAGACATCTGATTATGGGTACTCATTTGAGCCGGGATCTGGAAAAACGTCCCTTAAAGCATTTTTAGAAATTGAGTTTCAAGATAAGCCTGTTGTCAAATACAGTCCAATGTGCATCCATGCTGCTTTCTTTAAGTTATTACAGGTCACCAAGAAGCTATTGGAGAACAATATGGATCCTGATCAGACTGTGCATATGCACAGGCTGATCTGGATCTATGTTGTGCTCAAAAGCCTTAAGGGACGTTTTTTCCGGATTCAGGCTCATTTGTATCTTCTGTGAGACATGGGATTCGATGAACATTTAGTGAAATATCTCATTTTTTTTCCCCTGCAAAAAAATCAAATACGCATAAATAAATTTCTAGTTCTAGAACTGACCTAGAACATTGTAGAATGTTAAACAGTAATTCTACAACTTTTCTAGAACAGTTCTAGAAGTGACATTTAACATTTTAGAACAGCTCTTGAACATAAATGAACCTTTCGCAGGGGTTATTGTAAAATTTTGTGGTAATGGAAGATGATAACACAAGTATTTTTATTTTCAGTTAAGGCAATCTCAAGATGCCTGTTCAGACACACAGTGCTTCAACGAATGTAAGTTGACAGTGTTCTTGAGGTTTACGAACTGAGAATGAAATGCAGAGCCAAAGGCGAAATTTGAAAAGTGCCAGTAATTCATAATCTGTGTTACATTTCCATTCCAAATACAAATATAAGAATTTTGTATGGTTTAGAATTTTGAATTAATGTATACTTATGGAAATATTTGACAAAAATGTTCAAAATTACCTCCCTTGCATATGAAAATAGAGTAAAATAATATTTGTAAATTATTTTCTTCTTAAAGCATAATCTTGAAATCCGGCCTGGTGAATCAACTTATGTGAAGTGTATTTACAAGTGTGTGTAATTTGATGCATTTCGTATGGCTAGAAAGTGGTGTTTTTATTCTCAGTTCGTAAACCTTAAAATCTTCCCAGCGCAATATGAATAAGCAGGGGTTTCATTGAGACGGGGACGGGGATTTCCCCCTCGTATTTGACTAAATTTGAGTACAATCCTCCTGCTACTTTTGAAAAATTTGTATGGGGTTAATAGGAAATACAAAGAAAATTCCCCGCCTACTTTAGATTCTGGCCCAGGTGGCCAAGAAGTTATTGAAACTCCTGAATAAGCTGTATCTACAGCTTCATGTTTATCAGTGTAATGCCCTTACAGCTTCATAATTTGCTCAAAATGAGCAATTTCTTCTTTTCCCATCATAATTTATTCACAATAATTATTAACATAAACTCTGTGTTTCAAGGTTTACCGATACTTATATACTTTCCACTACAGCTTTACTTTATTCTTTGGAGAGCCCTTAAGTTGATATCATTGTTCAGGGTTTAACCTTTTATCAAACAAATGATCCTTTTTCAGGCCCCACAACAAAAACTTTTTGGAAAAAATTGTGTAAGATGAAGAAATTGCTTGTCACAAGCAATTTCTTCTTTTCCCACAATATTTCCTACCCAAAAAGATCAAAAAATGTAAAATTCTATTTTACTTTAACCCTTTCCCGAACGACAAACTTTTAGGGTGATCCACTTCAAAAACTGCCACAAATGACAAAATGGATGTTAACAAAGATAAGATTTGTGTAAAATGTGGCATAGAAAATATTGAAACAAAATGAGAAACTGCTGGTTATCAGCAGTTTCTTCTTTTGTCTCAATGTTTTCCCAAGCATATCCTATTAAGGACGTCAAAACCAGGTCTTATGTGGGAAAGGGTTAAGTTGTCTGAAACATCTTTGAATTTAGACCAGTCGAAAATTTTTCCTTCTGGTAATGGGTTAACCCTTTAAATACCAAACAAGCTCTGTTCTTGATGTCCCCTAATAGAAAAGCTTGGGAAAACATTGAGGTAAAAGAAGAAAATGCTAAAAATCAATATATCTTTTTGTATTTCATCATTTTTGCTGCAATATTTTCTGTGGTTTATGATTTGTCTCTCGTGGCAGCTTCTAACTTCAATGGACAGTATACATATTTGCTGCTTTGGAACAGCTTGTAAGTTGGCTGAGTCTTAACCCATTACTGCACAGTGACATCTTTTGTCTCTTTCACATGAAAATCATTGAGAAAACATTGTGAAAAATGACGAAATTGCTTGTGACAAGCAATTTCTTCATTTTTCACAGTTTTCTAATCCAAAACAGAAAGATTTTTAATAAAATTTCATCAATTTGAAATTGACATCTGCAACACCTTTGAATTTTGAACAGTACAAAATTTTGTCTTCTTGTATTGGGTTAATCATACAGCCTCTTACCATTTCCAAAACAATGAAGCGTTATCAAAACTGTTCAGTACATTAGATCAGCAAATGAGGTAGGATGGGGTTTTCCAAGTAGGGCTTAACCCTCTTTGGAACAATAAAACAATGTACTGCTCCAATTTGAAGGCTACTGCAAGCAACAGAATGGATGTTGCAGATAGGATAACATTATGTACACAATAAGTACAGTATAGCACAGAAAATTTTGACACAAAAAGAGAAAATGTTGGATTACATTTTCTGTTGTCTCAATGTTTTCTTAAGCTTGTCCTATTGGGACAACAAAACATTAAGTTGTATAACTCGTTGTTTATAACTATAGACTTGTATACAAACACTATACCCCTTGTTGCTGAAAATGACCCAACACAAACACTTTCTTTTTCGAGAATAAATGAGTTAGGACATTGATTCGCCCGTACAGCTAACGATAAATGGTTTGATAAATGATAAAACTGTGTATTTGATTTTTAGTGTTTGTATACAAGTCTATACTTATAGCCGATAGACTATATTTGAAAGGGTTACTTAGGTTATCACTTGAACAATAAAATGACCAAATCTAGATTTGAGTGCCTCTCACAAACGATAATTATTATTTTAAGTACATGTACTTCATAATTGTCAACCCTCTGCCAACCAAAGCTTGGTTCTCAAAGAATACTAATTTAGAAACCCTTTAGATAATTTATGAATCTGACCTTCTTTACAATAAAATCTCCTCCATCATGTGCAGCAACTTGGTAAAACTTGCACTATGCATCTTAGTCACATTGAAATCCCAGATGCAAGATTGTTTTTGCTAATTAATGAGTGGGCCATTTGTCCCTTTCAATTTTGTTGTAGTTAAGATGAAAGCAACCCCACCCTATAATTATCACAAAATATCACATTAGTTTTCAAGGAGGAAAGGACATTGTCCCATTGAAAAAAATCTTTCCATATCATTGTGTATGATGTTTTTTAGTTGTACAATTTGTATTTCATTTAACCCATTTCCATACAGGGATGCCTTTTGACACCCCACAAGATAATGGCCTTGGAAAACATTGTGGAAAATGAAGAAATTGCTTGTGACAAGCAATTTCTTCATTTCCCACAAAGTTTTCTACCAAGAAAGGCCAAAAAATGTACAATTTGATGCAATTGAGCTTTGAGCTGACGAAGCTCAAGATCGCGAATCCAAGTATTTCAACTCAACAGTTACAATCATAAATGATGTGTACATTTTCCTTTTCCTACATAATGACGCTCTTCACAATAAAGGCTGCGGAAACATTGCGGAAAAGGAAGAAATTGCTTGTGACAAGAGATTTCTTTATTTCCAACAACGTTTTCTATCACGAAAGACCAAAAATGTTAAATTTCACTCAGTTGAAATTTTCATGTGCAACATCTTTGAAATCGGACCTGTCTAAAATTTGTAGTCTTGTAATTGGTTAATCTATTCCCACACCTTGACTCTTTTTGATGCCCCACAAGATATAGGTTTTGGAAAACATTGTGGGAAATGAAGAAATTGCTTGTCACAAGCAATTTCTTCATTTCCCACAATGTTTTCTACCACAAAAGAACTAAAAATAAATAATTTTACCGTTTGTTAATGGTTTAATAAGTTATAATTTATATTTGACTAGTGCCGGGAGGTGACCAAGCTCCTGATGGAGGTTTCAACACAATGATGATGATGATGCTGGGCTGGATGGTCATGGCTACCGCTCTATTTCTGCTGAGGCCTTCCAGGCTACGTAACCAAGGAGACTCAAAACCGTCACCAAACAATGTAAGCTATGTAAATTTTTGCCATTTGGTAATGGGTTTAATCTAGTCAACTGATACCGGAGCTTTCTTTCATAGTTTCCCATGTTTTGTTAATTGTTGTCACATACCCCGGTTAGTTGTCCAGTCATTGATTAGAATACTTCAAAACCATTGGTGTCAAACTTTTTGTATATTTTGGACTGTTTCGGCTTGTGAAAAAATGTCTATATGAAGAAATTGCCTATGATGAACAATCTTGTCACAAGCAATTTCTTTATTTTCCACAATGCTTTCCAAAGCCATTTTCTTGTAGGGAGTCAAAACGATTGATTGTTTAGAAAGGGTTTAACCCAATAAAATGAAATTCTATATTTTCAGGATCAGGGTGGTCCACCCCCACCATCCCCTGGAGTCCACTAGAGAGTGATCAGGGGAGGTAACACTGGTCAGCATTTTGTCATCTCTAAACAAGAGTTACTTCCCTTTCACTTATCTATGTTTTACATTCAATTTGTTAGAATTTCATGCATCATCTGTTGGAAAGAATTTTTGAAAATGCAACAAGAAAACTTCAAATCTTCATAAGAGTAATTCACTTTGTAGCACACTGCAGCAAGTTTTGATTTAGACTAGTGTACAAATTTCCTTTTGAGAAAGGGTGAAATTCAATGCGTTGAAACCATTTACATGTATGACCAATTTGGATATGCTATCACACATAAGGGATGTAAAACTAGTTTATGAGATGGTTGCTATTTATGATCAGTGTATCTCCAGATCAGCCAGCACGCTGGGCGTCACATGGAGAGAAATAACCAGAAAAATATGCCGTCTACTTTTGTACATCTTTAGAACTAGAGATAAGATGGGGGTTAAATAATTCTAGATTTGTTAATTGAAATCCAAACACTATGTTTTTGGTACTCATTGGAATCGTCTTGACGAGGTGATTCCAATGAGTACCAAAACATAGGGTTTAATGAACAATGAAAGATATTTTGCATTTAAAAAAGTTAATTTCCCAATCTTATCTCTTGCTCTGAATCTTTTATACTTGTTTCTTTATTTTTTGAAAAAAAGTCTATTGGTTGTTGATTGTAATGGCAAATTTTTCTGATTAAAATTGTTTTCTCCATAATTATTTCAACTCTTAATCTCTATATTTTTATTGTTTGTATGTGATAAGTGCTTCTTCTGCATGTGAAAAATTCGTTGGCTTGACCCTTTCCCAAATAACACAAGGTTTCAGTGTCTTCATTAGGAAACTCTTAAGAAAACATTGAGGCAATAGAAGAATATGCTAATAAATTGATTATCATCATTTTCTCCTTTTGTCATTATATTTTCAGTGCCTGATTGTTCACAAAACCAATACTTATAAACATTCATTTTGTCCTCCGAATCTATGATGTCCCATTTAATTGATTAAATTGGACATCCTTAACCCTTTCCCAAACAAGACCTGGTTTTGACATGTCCAATTAACGTAAGGAAGCTTGTGAAAACATTTAGGCAAAAGAAAATGCTGATGATGCATTTTCTCCTTTTGCCTAGATATTTTCTTTGCTATATTTTACACAAATTCTATCTTTATTTATATCCATTTGTCATCCGCAAACAGCTTTCACTTTAGACTAAACAAGTTTTTTGCTGTTTGGGAAAGGGTTAAAATGTTGCCATCTGGGAGAGGGTTGATGCATAACTGATGCATAACTGTTGGAAGTACATGTGAAAATGAAAGTACTTGCTAAGACTTTGTATTAAGCTTTCAAATAGGAGGGGTTAACCCATTACCACACAATGACTCCTTTTGACTCCTGAGTCCTCACAAAATAACGGTTGTGGAAAACATTGTGGAAAATGAAGAAATTGCTTGTGACAAGCAATTTCTTCATTTCCCACAATATTTTCCATCCAGAAAGACCTAAAAATAAAAAATTCCATTCATTTGAAATTGTCGTCTGCACGATCTTTCAATTTGGACCGCCCTAAAAATTTGTCATTTGGTAAAGGGTTAACTTGGTCACTGCTAGATTAGACTCAATGAGACGATTCCAATGAATACCCACAACACAGGTTTGGATTAACAATTAAATGTGTTTTATTTACCATTTTAATAAACAATTTAACCCTTTTCCAAACAACAACATTTTAGGGTGGTCCTATTTAAAAGCTCACGCAGAGGACAAAATGGATGTTATTCAAGCTTGGATTTGTGGACTATATAGATCAGAAAATATTGAGACAAAAGGAGAAACTGCTGGTTATCAGCAGTTTCTTCTTTTGTTTCAATGTTTTCCCAAGCCATTTCGATTAGGGACGTCAAAACCAGATCTTGTTTGGGAAAGGGTTAAGGTCCCAATAAAGGACCTGACCTGGCAGAGCATCTTTAGTTAGTAGCTAGAGATGCTCTGCCAGGTCATTTATCGAGACCTATACCCTCTCACATCTGTACCTAGCAGTATATATGAGCCGCGACGCGAGAAAATCGGTCTTCGGCAGTTTTGACCAGATCTGACACAAATGAGGCTGTACAGCCGCAGAAAGTGATTAGAGTCACGAAATTTCGTACATGGGAAGAAGAAGAACTAAACTTTCTCACCAGCGAAAACACAGACGCTGATCAGATTCCCGGTTACCGCGAAGCTGATCTGCGTCTTTGTTTTCGCTTATACTAAATTCCACTTTTCTCTCGTCGCGGCTCAATTATACTTTGTGTACAAATATACCAATCCGAATGGAAAGTGACATAGGCCTGTAATTTTTGTTTCAAAACCAATTAACTCTTTTAATTTGTAATGTTTACATTTTGCACATTATTAAAGAACATCCTTATTGATCATAATAGGTTTAAACATATGCCTATGTCAATTTCTTTTTTGCGTTGTTGGCCTAGAAATCTTGCAATAATACGATAGGTAAGTGAAGATCTGTTGTAAGTTATCAAATATGACCCGTCACGCTAAAAGGGACCTTATCCGAACTCCAAAAATACAAATTTTGGAAAACTTGTCATACTCAGCACAGGTCAACCAGATCCTGTATGCGAAAAGTGAACATATTGTAAGATAGGGACAACATTTCAGATTTTGAAAATTACATAAAAGTGAAAAGTGTAGGCCCTAGTCTGGCTGTGCGGACTGCGCAGACTGACTAGGGTCGATATTTTTCACACACCCGATAAGGTCCCTTTTAGCGCGACGGGTCACAAATACTTGTGCAATAGATTTTCAGCGACCAGTATAATTATAACTTGTATAATTTTCAGTTAGAATAATCATGGAATCAAATTTCATGTTACTCTTTTTACCTCCTTTTATATGTATATTTCTATGCTTGGGAGATCGCTTTTATGGTTGTTTTGTTATAGCTGTTTTTGCTTATCAGGAATGATTAAACTACATTATGGGAGACACTCTTTTTTGCTTTATTTCTTTGCTTATTTTTTCACCCTTTGCTATAGCTCAATATAAATGACCTAGCAGAGCATGCCTAGCTAATCAATAGAGATGCATTGCCAGGTCATTTATTGTGAGCTATACCTTGCACTGCTAATACAGAGATGCAGATAAGAATGGGTAATGACTTTTGAAAATGCAAAACATCTTTGGATATTTATCAAATTCTATGTTGTGGCAACTCATTTGGAGTGTCTTGAGGAAGATCATTCAAAAGAGTATCCAGAACACCGAGTTTTGATTTGAATAACAAATTAAGAATATCTTAATCCATTCGTATCTGTTACTCTGAAAAAGTAATCTTGGTTGCTTTTACATGGGGTACTTATTCTCTTTCTATTCAGCACATTTTAATTTCACCTAAACCCACATACATGGCAAGCCAATCCAATTTTAGCCCTTTCACAAACAACAGAATTGTTTAGTGGTCTAATTGCAGGTGTGTAGGAACAGGGGCAGCTAGTGGGACTCCCCCCCTCCCCCCCAAAGTTGCCCCAAAATACCGAATGTTCCCTTTTCTCTAATATCAATGCATCTGCAGACCACAAATCAGGTTGTGATGATTGGTTTTGAGTATTATACACTCTGGAAAATAATTAGGCAAAAGGAGAAAATGATGATTATCAGCATTTTCTTTGTTTAACCGAAATGTTTCCCTACTCATTTTCTATTGGGGACGAGCAAATGATTTTTATTAGGTGCTGTAGATCCATCATGCCCAACGTGCTCCTGATAATTTAACACCTAGGCCTTCTTATATTCTAGGTAATACTGTGTCTTTTTAACAGACATTGTAACTTCAGCTTAAATCAAGCTGCAGTTACGATGTTTTCGATGAAAAGCATCGATTTACTAACGAGATGTATGGATATGGTATCCCTAGTATTGATGGAGAGAAAGAATTATCATACTAGAATTACACAAAAACAAAATTGTTTCTTTCGGCTCTCGGAACGGACAGCATCCAAAACTTGGATTAGATATTACAAGAAATTCAGGTCTGTGGAGCGACTCAAGCCCTTCAGGGCTTTCTAGTTAGTTAAACAAATTGGACTCTTTTTCTTCGATACCGCTACCTGTGCGGAAAAAATGACCTGTTTTTTTTTCTGGAAGTGGTGGATCTTTTAAACAGCACCAAAAGAAAGAAATATTGACGAGCAAATATCTTTTTAGGCACTGTATATCCATCATACGCAACAATTTTTTTTATATTTAGCACCTGCTTACATTCCAAAATATATAAACTAACAATACGTAGGGATTGGCCTATAGTGGTTTCACAATCATTTAGACTTCCGTGTATAACGGTAAATGCTTTCTTTAAATCATTTAAGAATCGATCATGTCTGTGACACCTGCCCAGTTGGACCCGTATTCATAGATTAGAATTAGAAAAAAAATCGGCTCTCATTTGGCTCTCAGAACGGACAGCATCGCTGAATCGGTCGATTTGTGATGAATGGCTCGTTTTCGACAGCACTTCCGTGATGAGAGGTCAAACCCTCGTAGCTCCAGCTTGACTTCCCACCGACGACTTGTCACTCCAGAACGTCATTACGACATGAACGTTCAACTGACCAATAAAACGGCATGGCTGACCATCGTCTGGTCATTTAGAATACACACAGACTCATAGCTGTCAATCACTATAATAAAACATCAAATACACAGGATAATATTTCTTGTAACGTGCGACGGGTTAACGACATTAACTGACAGACGTCAATAAGATATGCAAAATCAATACGTACTTAACGTTTATCCGTTATGGACGTTGATTCCAATGAATCAACGAGCATCGATTTTCTTCTAAACCATCGTAACTGCAGGTTGACCCTTTATCGGACGATACAATTTAAGACTAGTCTTAATTCAAAGGTGTTGCAGATGTGCATGAAAGCGCATGAAACTTTAGTCTGCCTTGGTAGAAAACATTGCGGTAAATGGAGAAATTGCTTGTCAATTTTTCGTAATGTTCTCCAAAGCATTAATCTTGTAGGCGTCATTTAAAAACGTATCTATGTGTGAAAATGGGTTAAAGCAAGATGCACGGTTAGGCCTAAGGAGTTTTGGAAGAAAAACAGAGAAACTGAACTACATTCACGAACTTTTCTGTAGGCATCATTTAGAATGACAGAATGATAGTTTTTAGCATCTTTATATCTCTCAAAGTTGTCCGTGGCTCTCTTTTATACTATTTCATAGGCATGTTCAAGCATACGTTAAAGGGGATGTCATATCGTTGTTTGTATTTTTGATATCGTCTGTCGCCGACTAATCCGAGTCTTCTCTGATGTAAATACGCTCTTTGATATTTTGATTTTTCGCTATTTTGTAAATAGCGAAAAATCAAAATATCAAAGAGCGTATTTACATCAGAGAAGACTCGGATTAGTCGCCGACGTGTTATGTATCTTTGTTAACGTACGACGTCGAATGCTCCTTTCCCAAACACATCATGGCTTTGACAGCTCTTGGTTTTAGGCTATAGCTTTTTGAAATCATCGATGGAATAGCATAAAGACCTGCTTCATTTACCTCCTTTTATCACAACGACAATCGGATATTGATTACTTGTGATGATTGATGAGCAATAACTTCACTAGGCTTGGTCTAAAACCCTGTCCAAAAATGACGAAAAAGGGTGGTCCAATGATTTGAAAGCTGCTGAAGACAACAAAATGTGGGTTACTATAGGTAAAATTCGTGAACTTTATAGGACAGAAAACATAGAGGCAAAGGTAGAAAATGCTGGTTATCAGCATTTTCTTCTTTTGTATCAATGTTTTGTCTAGCATCATATTTCAAGGACGCCAAAACTAGGTCTTGTTTGGGAAAGGGTAACCTCTTTCCCAAACACGCGACATGCTTTTGACGTACAGAATGAATATTCGGCCTCTGACAATATTGAAAGAAAAAGAGAAAATGCGCATGGCAAGCATTTTCTCCTTTACCCACAAGCATTTATGTTCTAAACGTATATAAATGCATTTTTATCAATATCTAGTGTGTGGTCTGTTCTGCAGTATCTTTGCTATTGGAAAAGAGAAAAAATGTGGTTTAGGAAAGAGTAAAGCGGTCAATGTTAGGTCAATATTACATCAATAAAAATCAAGCACATAAGTATGAGGTCAATGGAAATAAGCCGGGATCTGGATAAATGCCCTTTATAGCATTTGAGGCAACCATAGATCCATCCTTATCGGTCTGTACCTAGGTACCGTTTGATCACGATCTACGATGCTCTCAGAAAGTTGTTTCAAATAATGAAGAAGCTAGCAGTCGCTTTTCAACAAAAACCTCGTAACTGCAGCTTGTTTTTAGCTGCAGATACCAGTTTTTTGTTGAGAAGCATCATAAAGAAAATCATTTATAACAGATCTTGATCAGAATGACTATTGTCGTCCCACTCAACAGATAATCATGTGGAGAAGGGCCCTTGGTATAAAGACTGGGGTGGTTGGGAATCGAACCAGCGACCCCTTTGTTACAAGTCAAGCGCCACACCAATGCACCGAATGCAACCATTAGATCTTGATCAGACAACGCGTAGGCACAGGCTGATTTGGATCCATCGTGGTCTCAAATGCACCTAGGATCCCCTTTCCACATCCAAGCTCAAATGATTATTATTTATTTATTAATACATATCGTCGTTGTAAATGCAAAACCTCGTATCTCGTTTCTGGAAAATTTTAAAGGGGAGAGAAAAAAATGTAATAACTTTTCCCAAACTGACAAGTTTTACTTGAAATTTGGACACATTGTTCACGAAAAATGTCATTAATACTGATCAGTAAAAATATCTCAAAACCTGCGAGAATTGCCTAAAATGGACACACAAGTTTGTACTTTGAAAATCACAAAAATCGACATACGAGGTTTTGCGTTTACACCGACGATATTAGACAATGGTGTATCGAAACAATTTGGACCATTTCTCATCTAAATCTACTGAGATCAGGCCCGTAGGAGCAGGGGGGCTAGGGGGATAAGTCCCTCCAAAAATGGCCAAAAATGCTGAATTTACCTCATTTTACAAGTTGCAAATTTAGGGAAAATCCAAATTACCCCCCCCCCCCCCCCCCCAATATTCAGACATAGGGGCTTCAGCCACCCCAAAATGAAATAGCTTCATACGGGCCTGGAGATCATTGCGTCCAAATTCTACAGGAATATTCATTTGAAAGATCGCTAAAAAGCCTTTTGGGCTGTACAAATATAAGTATGAAGTCAATTTAAGATGGCCATAACATTCATTTTTATGAAGGTCATTTTCAGGCGTTGATACATGGATTCATAACATAACATAACATAACATACTTTTTATTAGCATAAAACGTACAAAAACGTTTGTAGCCTAAACAAAAGAATATGGTGGAGCCATAGTTTACAGAGAAAATACAAATGGAATTTAAATAAACACATGATGAAAAAATATACAAGATAAATGGTCATATATTATAATCATGTTGTTGTTGTTGTTGTTGTTGTTGTTCTCCGCTTTTTAAATTCATTACTGTATACGTGAATTTAGCTAAATTATTCAAAACGGTGGGCGATTCTGATGTCATGAGATTTATGAATTTATTAATACTTGGCCATGTTAAATAATATTTTTTGATGAAACGTGTTCTTATCGTAGCAAATTTTGGGCAAATGAGCAGAAAGTGATACTCGTTTTCGATTACTCCAGTGTTACAATGTTTGCAAATACGTTGATTTCTTGGTATATTAAAATGTCTTCCCTTTTCAATTTCTAAGTTATGGCAAGATGTTCTAAGTTTTGCAAAAGCTATCTGATATTTACGTTCTTTAATGCATGTTAAATATCTTTCTAGACTGAATTCATTTTTAAATTTTGAGTATGTTTCTAGACGCTGTGAGACGGAAATGTTACTAAACCATTGTTGTATGTATTGATCTATTATACGTTGTTTTATACTTTTGTAGTTGTTCAATGTATTTATTTGGTGTATCCAAGAGTCAACCATGCCTGTGTTTGTTAAAATTTGTCTGATATTAAAAGCCCAGTTATTTCCATTATAGTTATTGTCGTTATTAGCATCGTTTTGCATCATTTTATATATATTTATTATTAACGGATTTTTGCTCTTTAGCACATTTAGCCAATATTTTATCATTTGAAACTGCCTGTAAATTTTCATTGGGTATCTTCCGAGTTCTCCGTAAAGGGCGTCCAAGTTAGTTGATTTGTTTACTCCTAAAATTTTCCTCATAAATTTGCAATGTATTCGTTCTATATCTGAACATGTTCCATTTCCCCAAATACATGCATTATAATTTAATATTGAGCCTACAAGAGAATCGAACAGTCGACATTTTTCGATGATATCTAAATTAAGTTGATTAAAAACGATAAAAAGATTGTGTAATGAAAATTCTGCTCGTTGTGCAATTCGTTTTTGAGTCTGAAGCCACGACCCATTTTTAAAGAAGTTGATGCCAAGATATTTAAAAGACTGACTACTTCTAGTTTTTCATTGTTCAGAAAGAAATCAAAAGTTGTATGACGGCCTTTTTCAAAAATCATTATTTTTGTTTTGTCGGTATTGATTTTCAAGTTCCAATTGTTGCAATATAATTCAAGATCGTTTAACATAGACTGTAAGGCTTCCGGTGTTTGTGCGAAAAGAACTGTGTCGTCTGCAAACATAAGTATAAAGTATTTAATTTCGTTTATCGTGAAAGTCCTTCTATATCGGCATTGATATTTTCAACGAGATCGTTGACGAATAATAAAAATAATAGACTGGAACACGGGTCCCCTTGTTTAACCCCGACCTTAGACTGGATGAAATCCGACAAGGATCCATTATATCTAACACAGGATCGTACTGTATTATACATGGACTGTACGGCTTTAACATATTTTGTGCTAACACTCAATTGTTTCAATTTCTGCCAAAGGAATACTCGGTCAATTGTATCAAAACATTTTTTGAAATCAACAAAAGCACAGTAAAGTTTTTTCTTTGAGTTAAGTGTTTTTGATATTATTGCATTTAATAAAAATATACAGTCGGTGGTACTTTTACCTTTTTGAAATCCGAACTGTGTATTGTTAATTACGTCATTTATTTCGCACCATTTAGTCAATCGGTTTGAAAGAACTTGTGAATATATCTTTGATAAAATGTTAAGGTGATACCTCTGTAGTTCCCAGTTTCTTCTATATTACCTCCCTTGAAAATTGGAACGATAATACCATCACCCCAAGACTCGGGATATTCTCCCTTATCATACAAAATATTAAAGAGTTTAACTAAAAATGGAGATATAAGATTAAATGAGGCTTTGAAGATTTCAGCCGGGAGTTGGTCTAATCCACTACTTTTATTGTTGTTTTGTTGAAAAAACTGCATTTTTAACCTCTTCGTATGTAATATTGCTATCGAGCAATTCGTCGTTAATTTTGTCATTATTTTGATAATTATTTGGATTGATCTCTTTTTCATTCCATGATGATTCAGCATTAATTTGGTTTACAATATCGCTGGTCACGTTCGAAAATGTCGTAACTACAGCCTATTTAAGCTGTAGTTACGACGTTTTCGAATGTGACCGACGATATACAATAATGCATTTTCTCCTCTCTCTGTCTACTTTCCCCCTTTCTGAAAAAAATCACAGCCATCAAATAAGCAGGTTGTCTCGACATCAAATGACATTTTTGATATAATTATTTGTTTTCCCGACATCTAGACATAACGTTATGTCAACATGTTATGTTATGTAATGGTCAATGGGAAAAGTCATTAGTCAGGTGTTGTTGTACATAAATGATAACTGATGTCTAAATTAATTGAATTCACGGATTCAATACACGGAATTGCGCAATTAAGATAAAAATATAGAACACCTTTTTTGTTTTGATAAAAAGTTACAAATGTCAACGAAATTGAGTTCTTAATGAAATGAAATATTAAAAATGGTGTTATGGAAATTTTGGTCAATGGACCGAAAGTATCTACATCTTTTTCCAAACTAGCCCTCGTCTTCGACCCTACAAAATTCTTGTTGAGACACCCTCAGAGACAAGAATAAATATTGGACATACACTTTGATTTTTTCATCGGCAAGAGCTGAATCATATGGCGCGCGAAAAGGGTCTTAAGTCATGATAGCGCTATAGGCTACCTATAATTAAGATAGGGGTATACCGCTAAAATAGCGGTGGGGTATACCGCTAAAATAGCGGTATGGCGTCATATTTGTAGCGGTACACCGATATTTTAGAGGTCGACGTAAGGTTCTCTACGCTCGCTAAGCATGTGCAAGATCATCATCATGCTGGCAAGTAAATCGGGTTAGTCTGTTTAATACTTTTTCACAATCAGCAAATTTAATGCATCCTTGCCAACTGAACATGAACATGTTAATTGTGAGTGTATGATTTTTGCGTCTTGTACATGGACATGATGAATGGAGCCATTGTCGGATAGTTTGAACACTGAATTGTCTCCCTTGAAGGCATATTTTATATCTTTCTATGACAGCCACTGAGCTCTCCAGCTCACGTACGCGAAACAAACCAATTTTGTGGTCCTAATTCCGGTTTGTTTTCCTATCACGTGGTTGTCAGCACTTCCGGTATGGCTGTACTCGGCCACAAGTCGGGCGATAGCAGTTGCATGTACATAAATGAAAAAGGTTGCATTTCTTTTGAAAAAAGTGGCACAAACGTAACAAAAATGTTAATGTTTGACAGTTCAATGAACGATATTTCGTATTAAATTTATATAGAACGGCCGGAAATGTGGGTATGAGAATATTACCTACGCTTGAATTGCACAACCTTGTAAAACACCAATTGTTAGGGGTTGTTGTTGTAGAGATTTCAAACGCATTTTTTGTTTTTATGTTTGGCGCGTCGACTTATAAAAAATAAATTGTAAATTAAGCACTTGGGATACGTGTACGAAACGCAGGAAGTACATTTCAATTTTCTTTAGTTGGCCGGAAGATACCTTTTTGTACAATAATTTTGCAAAATGAAAATGATATCGGTCAAGTAATGAGGTTATGACATAATAAACAAAATCGACTTTTGATATTTCTGTACCGGGGAAAATTTTGCGCACAATAGAAAACGGAATACTTATAAGTTTGGTTGAGTGTACATATGTTTCCTTTGAAAAAAATATAATGTATCTTCCTCCGTTTACAGCAAGCCAATATTTGAAGCAGAAGGAACACGATCTCAAATATTACAAGAACATGTAATAATGATAGGCGTAGGAAGTTTTATCATATTGGGAGAGGGGGGGGGGGGGGTATGTGAATGGAACCGATCGAGCCTAGCGTTGCTAGGGAGGTCTGGGTGCATGCATGAAGTTTGAATTCTAAGAAGCCATTTCCTGCAATCTTGGCACTTTCAGACAGCATTTTATACCTGGACCTTTCTTGAAGGAAAATATGAATTTATTATTCGGGGGCATAGGATGTACTGCCCCCTTCTAAATAATGGGGGGATGTCCTCCCGTCTGGCCCCCCTCTTCCTACGCCAGTGATAATTTCCGACATAAAAGTTCTAACGTAACAGGTTGACTATAATGATCCTTGGATATTTCTTGAGTATATGTTTTTCAAGTTTCCACGTCCCAAATGGAAAAGCTTATGAGAAAACATTGAGAGAAAACAACACATGCAAGATTCGAACCCACGCTTGCAAAATAGTACTGAAATATAAGGACATTTTCTGTTGTTTACATATGTAAAAATTGTAAACATGTGCTATAATTCCGTTACTGGCCAATAGTGCAGGCCAGCTGTCATGTACGTTATACAAGTCCCGTTAATGACTTCACGTCAACCTAACGTCGAGGGAACCACGGTTACGTCATTAATTGCACAAAACAGCATATAGTCATTAGACATAGGGGTCACTACAGCAATAAACCGCTTAAACCTTTCTCTCGAGCAAAACCTGATTTTCACACCCCTGGTAGAAATTGCTTGCGAAAACATTGAGAGAAAAGAAGAAATTGCTGATAATCAGCAATTTCTTCTTTTCTCTTAATATTTTCTGTAGCTTACTTTATTAGATCTCTAAACAATTACTATCTCTAGAAACAAACAATTGTTACGTGTAGCAGCTTTTAAACTAAAAGTCTAATTCTATTTATTGTTTTGGGAAGGGTTGAGAGTGTGAGAACCACTTATTATGTACATGACACATATGTTAGAAATGACAGCATTGTCCATTTAATGTCATTAGCCTGCATTTCAAGGCCAGTTTACAACATATTTTTTCTTTGTATTTTGGATAAAAATGTAAAGAATAACATTTTATTTACTCTCTATATGGCTCTTATAAACCCACTGAGGCTGGTTACAAAGGTTGACCCATGTTTGGAGGCAGTGTTATCAAGTTCAGTTTCATCTGAATGTTTGATCGTTCTTGCAGAATCACACAAGATTGAACAGTTACTTACTTACAGGGTGTCCCATAATATGTGTTACAATTTTAAACATCTATAAAATTGACAAATGTTGCCATCGAGTAAGATGAGTAACATATGTATGAAGGGGACATGATAAAGTTTTGTTTGACATATAGAACATCCATATTTACTTTCCTAAAATAATTCAACAACACACTTCGTGAAATTTACAATTGTTTAACTTATTTGTCAAATGACGTCATCGACGTCATCTTTGAAAATGCAATTTATCTTTCTCACTTTCTGTATTGATTGAATAATTTTTGTTTCTTAGTATTCTATCGCTTTATAGGACATAGTGAAGGTCTTACTACTTTTAAGATTAATGACAAAATTTGAGTTAGAAATGAAAAAAAAAGTTATCGGTAGCCCTTCCTCTAGTTCTTTCTGAATCATAATTCATCTGTAATGTCTACTATTGCATCATTGATGGTGTGAAATGTTCGGATTTTTTAAAAGATAAACTTTGAATTATATCCTTTTATGACACCACTTGCAAGGTTCACTTGTGCATGAATATGATTCATACTTTCAATACTTTTTCACTAGATGTAATTACCCTACACAAATGTCTGTTTCTGCAAAATGCCCCCTCCCCTTCAAAGCACCATTTGCCATCATCCAACATCAAGTGAAGCAACAACTGTCCTCATTTCGAACTCTGTTTTTTGTGATTCATGTTACCCCTTCAAATATTAATGATGCTAAAATATCTACTGCAACTATTTAAGCTGTAATAGTCATGGAAGACAAAATTAAAACGATCAATTTGAGCATCTTAGCATGGAAAAGTAAATTTGTCAAATTAAACATATGACGTCGTTGACGTCACTTGGCATAAAAGTTAAAAAGTGGTATATTTCATTAAACGTGGTGTAGAATGGATTTTAAAAGTAAATATAGATGTTCTATATATCAAACAAAACTTTATCATGTCCCCTTTTCACCCCTGTAATTGATTTTACTCTATGGCAACATTTTTCAAATTCATAGATGCTTAAAACTGTAACACATATTATGGGACACCCTGTACTTGTGTTACTTGTGAGTAGAGACCGTTCCTAGGCTGTTGCCTCTCTGGGGTTTTTCTTTATGGTTAGGTCCTCAGATTTAGACTTGACGTCAAAGCTTATAACTATACAAAGGAATCAATCAATCAATGCTTTGAATGCTGCATAAATTCTGTCACATGCAATCCACACTCCTTGTATTGCAGTGACAATGCTGTCATACGTGCAGCCAAGTTGCATTGAATTGTGTACATAAAAGGTATCTTACCGCCACCATCACAAATACTCTAAATATTTGTTATCAGTGTCATTGAAATTTTGGTTTTCATTTTATTCATGATTCGTGATAAAGTCATTTTAAGAATCACTGTCACTTTTGCAAAATCGATGTTATCAGGCTCGACTGAGAGAAATTATCATCAATCGGTACAGCTTCGTCGTGATAAATTCTCCCAATCTAGTCAGATAACTTTTATGTTATAGGACACGGTACTAGTCTTATTATGTATGCCAGTAAATACCCATATGAATAAAGGTGAAAATATCGATTATGTGTCCCAATTGTCGATTTCTACTTTCTACTAGAACCTCTGACAGAAAGGTTTGGTAGGAATCTTTACGAAGAGGCAGTTCAAAAGGCAATTTCTTGCCTAAATATTCTGGTACATGTATTCCATGTATTCATTCATTCATTTCAAAACACGAGACAGCGGTTTCGGATTGCTCATTTAGTCACGTGTCTCCGACATACTCCAACATTAATTTCCCTATTTGTTTCACCGGGACAAACAAAAGCAACAACGACGACGACGACAACCACAACAAAATTAGGCCTACCACCAACAACAATACTACTACTACAAACAACAGCATCATTTCAGTGTTCAGTATCATTTCAGTATCATTTTCTAATGGATCTGTTGGATATTGCAAAATACAAATGTTTGGGATGTAAGACGAATATGATATTCAATCCTTTTACCAGTTTTTCGTTCTTGTTCTTTATTAGAAAAAAAAAAAATATTTTGCTAATCCTATGGTTGAGCGTAGCTAGCATTTTGTTTGTTAAGGTTGAATACCCGTAATGTCGCCATTTTGAAATTCATAAAACATCGGGGTTTTTTTTTTTCGAGCGGTATCGTTACGTATCCAAAACCTATTCAGGCGCGGTTATAATAATAATAAAAAAAGGTTCCACCGCCGAATTTTTATGTCGCGCGAATCTAATTAGGGATGGACTGCCTTAACTCAACATCAAAGGACTGGGTATTTTCTATCTTGTCTCGGCTTGACATGTTGGATACACACTGTGCATTAGTTACACAAGTCTGACAGTAATGTCGGAAATAAAACAGTCAACAAGGGTGGCAAATAAATAATGGACACCGCCATCAAACTCATCTCATATGATCTGTCAGGCATAAAGGGACCATCTTGGGGTAGAGGATTTGGTTCCCAAACAAGACCTGGGTTTGACGCCTTAGGCCTAAATAAGAAAGGCTTGGGAAAACATTGAAACAAAAGAAGAAACTGCTGATAATCAGCAGTTTCTCCTTTTGTCTCAATATTTTATTTGCCATATTTTACACAAATGTTATCTTAAATACCTTCCATTTTGTCAATTATGGCAGTTTTTGAATTTGACGACCCTAAAATTTTGCCGTTTAGGAAAGGGTTAACCCATAATTACCAGACGGTGAAATTTTACACTAATCGAAATTCAAAGACAAATTCAAGTGAACGAAATTTTACACATTTGTCTACCTACGTATGCCTTTGTTTTGAGGGACGTAAAAAGCATAGCTTAAAAATCACAGAACAATAATCTTCAAAAGAACGCATGCCTACTGTCGTTTACAAGAGTGAGTCTCTACAAAAAAAAAGATTAAAAAATATAAACAGAAAATCCTTAATCTTTCCATGAAATTCGCGACCGATTTGAATTTGGTTTGAATCAGAAAATACATATATATTTCATGACTTTGTTGAATGTGGTAGATTCTTATACAAAACTTGATAAAAAATGTTATTAAGGTAAGTTTGGACTCGGGGTCACTCTTTATCCGCACAATGAATTTTTTCATTTGTACATACAATGTGTATGTTGTAAAGTAACATTTCCTGAACAAAATATAAAACAATCAGGGTAAGTTTCCTGACTCGTTTTCGTGTCAGAGTTATCTGCCCTTGACTAGTAATGACCATTTTCGCAAAATTGCCCTTACGTTTTAAAGTCATATAGCAAGTTATTCTGAATGGATAATTTCAAAAGTTATATCAATTTAGAGACTTAACATATGTACAAATGTGATGAAATGATTATTATAAATATTTTAACACGATTTTCAGGAAAAATTTATGGGAAAAGTTGAAAAAATCACATTTTTTAGAAAATTTTGCAACTTTTTTTCAATTTGCCAAAAAATTACCCAATGAATATTTTTTGTTTTTTGATATTTCAAAGATAATAACAAGAGCTATTTTTACACAAAAAATCAGCACACCTTTCCACGCAAAAAAGATATTTGACTTTATCTTACCCCACCCACCCTATTTTAGCCTAATTATGACAAAAATATCTATAATTTCAAAAAAATACTAAGATTTTCTGGCATATGTTTACATTTAGAACAATAAAATACTTCATTTGATATTTACCATCACAAAAAGGGGAATGTTTCGCTTTAAACATTTGATGAAAATTGTTGCATGGGCATTAGGTGCCGCAGAATAAACACAAAATATGCAAGTCACATGGCCGCTCTCCAAACTTACCTTAACGATAAAAAATAATTTGTTTGCTCGTCAAATAAGTTTTTTATCAAAAAGATATCAAACTTTCAAGAAAATCCCTGGCATTTTCTCTGCTTCAAACCAAGTTACCATTTTAGCGTTTGAGCGTATTAGAGTGACATTTCACAGATATTTCGTTCATGAATTTTACATTTATTTTTTATATGAAAGAACATATTTTCTTCTAAAAATTCTGTAAATTTCAAGCCGAAGTATAGTGCCGTTTACGCGAAATATACATTTTTTGTGCTGAAATTAAACATATTGATGTACGCAGCAGTTCAGATGTACATATGGAATTTGTCATTTCTGTCTCAACTTAAAAGGCATGTTATTCGCTTATCAGCAACAACTTTAAAAAAACTGATGGCATTTAAGGCATCAAGACATACCTTAAAAAAATTGAAATTGGAATGTGGTGTCTCTTTAACAGGTCTTCGACAATGAATTTGTTGTTGTTGTTATTATTGTGTCATTTGATTCACCACCGTGATGTATTCACTAGAGGGTTGGCTTGAAACACCGCCGAAAAAAATCGTCATTATGAGGGAATGGGTGAAACACAGTTTAACATGAATGTTTTTTTTAAAGCTGATGTAACTAGTTATCCGTTGATTGTGGCCATCGGATATCATATGGTCACGTTAAGGCCTCTATTGACCATTACATGCCTTAGGATACCTATATAAATAATAGATTCGTTACTTTGAAAATTTATTGTCAAGTTAAATCTATCTTACGAATTATTTTATATATTCATCTAATTTCGTTTAGATCGATACCTTGCTATCCCTGGTTGTTGTCATAACGTTATTATAATACCGGCTGGAATGTCCCTTGACATTATGACGTAGCCTCGTTCTGAGTGAGGACGTCACCTATTAAAGTGCGGTGGGTAGTGTTCACAGATCAGTTGATAGATAGGTGTGTTCGGACACGGGACAGTAGCCGGACACTAGTGACCAGTAGGACTTTACAGTTACACATTCATTGTCTATATAATATAGATCTACATTATAAACTGAAGGATAGCCGGTGGTGAAATATATTTTGAAATTCCTTGGGACAATTCATTGAAAATGATGAAAAGACTTGCAGTGTTACTGTGCCTTGTGAACAATATATTGTTAAGTTCATGTAAGTAGACAAAATATAGCATGTTTTATAAATATGCTTTTTTTAAAGAAATCTTATAATGTTATAAACAAATTTATTTTAAAAAATGCAAAACCTTATTTGTTGAACTAATAGACTAATGGTGCTTGTTCTGAGAATTACAATTGCCCGAAGAATAATTTATAGATCTAAATTACATTTTGTAATTGGTACAAAAAGAAATAAAAAAAAATGATGAACAAAACAAAACTATCTCTAGATAAAGCATTAAGTTTCTGAATTGTACTGTGTTACATGCGATGCTTCCAAAGAGCGACATTAGAATTAGTTAGAATATTAGCAACACTGACCATCGACATTTTTATTTTGTGTATTTCGTCTTTGCTGTATTTCATTCCTAATAAGGCAGTTTCCATTTCTTCAGAAAGACATTGTTTAAGACTAAGGATGGATTGGTGTTAAATCATCAAATAAACTGCGCACTGTCTGAGGTTTTCATTGTTTAAAAACGTCATAGTGAGAAAATTATCTTGTAAAGTGCATTTTTTTTCCTTTCTCCATTTTCCCCGTGGCTAGATCTAATACATAATTGAGTCAGGATCTAGCATTTGAGAAAGCCGTTTTTCACGATCAGCCTTTGCCTAAAAGCAATCGGACCAGTACCGATGATTCTGTCTTACATTTTGCTACAGGTCACATATAAGGTATTGGAGACCAACATGGTACATGATCAGACTGCGTCCATATGCAGGCTGATCTTGAACCACGTTGGCTCAAAAGCCTTAAATGACCTTTTTACAGGTCCTGGCTCAAGCATTTAGTTTTCAACTAAGCAAAACTACATTTTGTCTTGACGGACAAATTATGAGGTCAAATGCATATAGTTTATATGATCCGTCCAAATAAATAGTCAAATTTATCATTTTGATATAGATGATATATTATCATATGAAAATGCACAATATTTGACTTGCCAAAACAATACAACTTTAGACGGGTCCAAAGCATACGGGAGATGCCGGTGACAACCATATTCTAAATGTAAATGAAATATTCTTATCCTTATTAAAAGAAGAATGTGTTGACAATTTTTATTCTACAAGGTATAAAAAGTATTGCAGAAAAGAAATCTTGGGCAAGAATTAGAAATTGCAGGAATCAGAATATTTTCTTTTCCCGTCATTTTTCCTTAACTAGTTCCACCAGGAACGTCAAAACATGTTTCGTTTTGGGTAAAAATAAAAAAAAAATAAAATAATAATAATAATAATAAAAAAAGGGACAAAGTGATAGAAGTTTGTAGTTGACTTAATTCAACACCCATTTTGCGGTCAGCAGCAGCTTTCAAAATTGTACAAATTCTAAATTGTTGCCGTTATGGAATACAATAATTGAAAATGGACTGCTACGATTGGTTATCTCTTTACTGTAAACCGCAGCGTATGATTGACGTTACTGATCCATAACGTTGTTCTACCGTCGAAATAACTTTGTTATAACGTCGATATTGACAGGAGACAAGCCCGCCCTTCATGTTTACTTTCATATGACAATCAACAAATTACTCACTGATTGGTGCCTGGACACTGATCAAGATCATCCGACACACTGCTTCACCCATTTCCAACCAATAACGCCTTTTAATGCCCTACAAACTAAAATGTTTTTTTTTCATTTCCCATGTTTTCTACAAAAAATATGTAAAATACCATGCACATATTGTCGTATGTTATATCTTTGAATTTTGATAGGTCTAAAATTTTGTTGCCTGGTAATGGATTAATCCTGAAAATAACAACGCATTCAAACGCAGACCCATGCATTCTTTCTTATTAGGGATTTGGTCATGATTTGCTGATTTTTTGGTGCGCTTTCACGCAGCCTACAATTACTTGTTAATACAACGCTCCCACCTTTCCGGGTGAATTTCAAACAATGTTTCATTTTATGTAGCCATTCAATATTGTCGCAATTTGTTGATTTTGTCTTGTATCTAAATATACTCTAGAATAGTACTTTCAGTACTTTGATTTTTATAGAAAACTCTAGATCTCGTACACTTTTGAAGGGTTTCTCACCCACCACGTGATGTAAGATCACGTGGAACCCTGATCAACATGAAGGTCAACATTATGGTCCAGATCGACCACGTGTCGGATTTTGATAGATTTGTGTATGGTGTTTTATTAACCATGACATAACATGAGTTAATCCTTTCATAAACAATACCTGGTTTTGACGTCCCTGATTGAATAAGCTTAGAAAAGCATTGAGACAAAAGAAGAAAATGCTGATAACCAGCATTTTATCCTTTTGTCTCAATCTTTTGCTCTTCTATATTGTTTACAGACCATATTTTTATTGTTTATTCGGCTGAAATAGTTTTCCATTTGGACCAATTTTTTTCCGTTTTGGAAAAGGTTCATTGGTGGACCACAGGTTTTCTGCAGACGACTGGTCGAGGGGGGAAAACAAAACTTTTATAAAAAAAAATCTAATTACGACTGTTGTTGACTGATTATGTTTAACAATGACCAGGTTGTTTCCTTTTACGCTACAAAACACCGCGAATGCTGTATTTTGAACCTGTTTGAGAATCAACAAAATATTCTAATGTTTTAATGCTACGTTTATGGGCATGAACCATTTTTTTAAAGATTATGATATGAAAGCTTTGTTTTTCATAATGTCATCCAATATCGACTCATGGGACACGTTGTTGTGCATGGTAACCCACGATTCCCCAACGTTGATGCTGTGCGTTTGGATTAGATGGGTTGATGTTACCTAAATGCGTTTGACAGTCTTCTTTGTGATTTCAAAGAGAAACCAGTCGGCTTGTCAATTTGTCGGACATTTGTATGATTTTAGTCAGACGTAACTATAACGCTGTTAACGTTACCGTCTGATAGATTTATGAAGTGTCTACCGACGTGTGTCGCATAGTCAACGTACGTCAAAAACGTCTCGGTAATCAATGATTCGTCACTTCATTGAAAAACGCGAAGCTCTCATCCAATCAAAAACACCCAATAAATTGCAGTGAACTGTTCCATTAAAATGATGATGACCTTCTATAATTTTTCCTCAATGTTTTCTAGGGTATCAAATCAATGGCTTGTTTTCATATATGTGCATATTTTGCCTTCTGCAAAAACCTGCATGTACGAGGGTTGTTTGATAAATTCGCGGAATTATTCCGTGATTCAAATTCGAGGTTGAATATTAGAATTAAATCTGTTTCGTGATAAATCTTAACTATACTTTATTAAGTGTGCAAAATATCAAAACGATACGTTCGCAAATAATTTCTACAGAAACCATTAAATAAGGCCATGTCTTGCCGGTTTCCTTCGGCCAGAGCGTCACGTAACGTCACACCGCCGTAATTGACGTCAGGTCTGTGAAGATGATAATTAAGCGACCCGTTGAGTATTTTAATATTGTCTCCAACGACACCTTTGATGTTCCTGTTTATGTGTTCGAACAATTAAGGTTTACAGACCCTGAAAAAATCTACAACTTCTAGACGTACGAAATGCATCAAAGTTCACACACTTGTAAATACACTTTACATAAGTTGATTCACCGTGCCGGATTTCAAGATTATGCTTCAAGAAGAAAATAATTTACAAAAAATATTTTACTCTATATTCATATGCAAGGGAGGTAATTTTTAACATTTTTGTCAAATATTTCCATAAGTAAGCTTTAATTCAAAATTCTAAACCGTGCAAAATGTCTATGTTTGTATTTGAATGGAAATGTAACACAGTTTAGGAATTATTTGCACTTTTTAAATTTCGCCTCTGGCTCTTTCGTGTTTTTGAGGGGTTGGATACCTTAAATGTTTCCTTAACCCAGTCACTGATGAATAACATGATAAACAAGTATCTGGTGTTGTATGCAACACATAAAGTCCCCTACCGGCTTCACATTGACTCAACATGGTAATCAATAATAGATTAAGATGAATAAGTTATTGCAGGATCCATTTTTTGCCATATTTTCACTATTTCCGTTACCATAGCAACCACACTTTTCGTCAAAGAACAAAGATAAAATGATGTGCATAATCTACACATTGCCATCTAGTCATATACCAAGTCTCATCAAATTAACTTGCTTACTTATTAACTTATCGCAGGATCCAATATTTTTTGCCATATTTTCACTATTTCCGTAACCATAGCAACAACAATTTTAGTCTAAAAACAAAAATAAAATGATGTGCATAATCTACACATTGCCATATAGTCATATACAAAGTCTCATCAAACTAGCTTGCTTAGTTATTATCCTATCGCAGGATCCCATTTTTGGCCATATTTTCACTATTTCTGTAACCATAGCAACCTCAATTTAAGTCGAAAAACAAAAATAAAATGATGTGCATAATCTACACATTGCCATCTAGTCATATACCAACTTTCATCAAAAACGCTTGCTTAGTTATTAAGTTATCGCGGGATCCAGATTTGAGCGGACAGACGGACGGACAGACGGACGGACGGACGGAAGGACAGACTGACGGACGGACGGACAGACGGAGGGCAAACCTATAGTCCCCTCCGGTGTGAACACCGGTAGGGGACTAACTAGCGATTTTCTTTAGTTCGTCGGAAGTTTCGACATGCTGGCAAAATAATTATGATATTAGATCCGTACTGTCCAGGTATGGGGCGTGCCTAGCGTTCCACATACATATACATGCATTTCTTTCTTTGTTTTAGGATCATGGTAACGAAGCCGCATTTCGCCAGTCGTTACAATTTTGTCCAATGATTTGTCGCAACCAGACTCATACCGCATCAGAAAGTCTCAAGAATAGTTAGAAGACTGAACATGATTCTTCGGGTCGACGTCTCGTAGAAGACGAAAAGCCAAACTACCGGAAACCTTTAACATAATTATTCAAATTCTGTAAAATTATGATAAACGACTTAATCAATTCTAAAGAGACAACTTCACTGCATTATTCCGTACAGTCAAGCACCTATCCGCCCTGACAAGCTGCCCTTCACAAGCACTTGCACCCTGACTGACTGAATGGTGTGGTCTCCTTGGACAGTCATCGCCATGTACCGATGTTTGTCTGTCTTTAACCATCCATGCCACGTCAATGCAAATGCTTTTCCACATATCGACACATTTTTCGGCTTGCCCATTTCTCTTAATTTATCTATAGGCAATAACTCTAAACAAACACAAAACATCTCGACGATGCGCCAGCAGGCCATCAGATGACGTCAATTTTCTTCGACGATTTGCTTACGACATGATCTTGAAAACACTGTTTACATGTCAACTTTTGAAATATAAATGGAAAATTTTCCAGAAAAATGACTAAACAATGTCAAACAAACGCAAGCTAAATTTCCATGGTTCTAGCGTACATTGTTATGGTGCTCAGGCACGATTTTCATGAACAAAATTATTTCAAAACTGACCAAAGGCAACGTCGCGTTTATCGGTTGCTATGGAGACAGAAAAAAGTACATTAGAGTGTGCAAAAATGATTGCCGTTTTACTCCCATATGTATGACACGATTTTCTATAGTAGTATGTAATTTCATTATTTTTGAACTCGAAATAAAAAAATTAGAAACAAATTCCGCGAATTTATCAAACAACCCTCGTATTGTCACTCTGTTAAGCCCGTTGTAACCCTCTCCTAAATCAGGCCTGGTTTTACATCCCTATTAGAAAAAGCTTGGGAATTATTGGGGTAAAAGAAGAAATTGTTGGTAATCAGGACTTACGTCTTTTACTTCAATATATTTTCCACGCTTTATGGTACACAAATATGATATTTATCAACATGACTTTTCTTGTTTTCGACAGCTTTTGAATTAGACCACCCCAGAATTTTGCCGTTTGGGAAAAGGTAAATGAGTATTAATTGATAATTTCTGAAATAGGAAAAATAAGAAAATGTCGAATTCAAAAGATGCTACAGACAACAAAAAGGGTGTTGATGAAGATAGAATTTTTATAGTATAGCCTAGAAAAAATTAAAGCAAAAGGAGAAATTACTGGTTATCAGCATTTTCTTCTTTTACCTCAATATTTTCCCAATCTATTTCTACTAGGGACGTCAAAACCAGGTCTTGTTTGGGAACGAGTTAATGGGAAACATAACCCAACAGCAAGTAATGTTAATTTCCATTTTGTCTTTGCAGGTGCAGAATGGTCCTATTCAGGCGAGAATGGTATGTACACAATTTTTATATTTGTATACTCTCTACAACAAAACGAATAGTTGTCTGTTCGCCCATCTGTCAAAGACATTGTAGGACTACCGACAAAATTAATGTTTAACTGGAAATGATCATATATTCTTTTCTTTTTTTCTGTTAAGATACTGGCACTATAAATAACAGTGTCTTGCTAACCCATTCTCAAATGACAAAGTTTCAGTCGGCTCCCATTTGCAAGCTGCTAAAGGTTCATTGAATTCTAAGATTATCGTCGGTGGGGAGTCAAAACCTCGTAACTCCAGATTTTTCAAGCTGTAGTTACGAGGTTTTGACTCCCCACCAACGTTATGTATTATACAGAGCAACAGATAAGAGTGAGTGAAGACATTCTAAATTTGTTACTAACAATTAATGAATTATTTTATTTTTAAAAGCCTTCACTCCCTCTTATCTGTAGCTCTGTATTATATAGTAGAAAAAAATATTGAGACAAAAGGAGAAAATAGTGATTGTCAGCATGTTCTCATGGGGTTTCAAAACCAGGCCTTGGTCGGTAAAGCGTTAAGTTGGACGTCGTGACTATAACTAAAATGTCAGGAAATCCTGTTGATAATTAACCTGTATCAGAAATGCACAAGTACACCAATATTAATTACTGTCGTATTTGTCAACCGTCAATCAAAGTGGACATGATGTAAATTAGTCCGATATTATTTCATCTTGTTACCACTGCGGGGTGCAACAACAAGCCAACAACAATAACAACAACAGTTAAATAGAAAATCTTCAATAAATATATATGTCAATACGTGAGAGATTTAAATCGAGTTGAAGAAAAAGGAATACAAAAACCGCACTTGGCCAAGGTTTCTCGAAAATCGAAAAACTTAAGTAGGCTACATACTCATGAGTACATGCTAAACTTCAATGGAATACTCTCCAACGTTGAAGGGTATTCGATTGAAGTTCACGTGATTTGAGTAGGCCTACGGTGCTTATATTTGAGTCTGAGAACGTACTTAAGTTTTTTCGAGAAACCGGGGCCAAGGATTTCCAGCACCTGATAAAATAGTAAAAATCGTTCATCAATAACTTTTTCATCATGTGCTGATAAATAGATTGATTACACCCAACAAATAATATTTTATACCTCTGCTTCAAACCGAATATAAATTGGTCGCACATTAATTTTGTTTGTTCGTCATACACCTTTTTATTGTGTGCTGTTTAAGGTAGTCCACACCTAATGAGATTCGCACGACGTCGGAATTTTTCGGGCGCGATCGAAGACATTCGACGGTGGAACCCTCCACCGCCGAATGGTTACGACCGCGCCCAAAGAGGTTCGGATACGTAAAGACGCCTCTCGAAAAAAAAAGCCGGTGTTTTATGAATCTCAAAATGGCCACATTACGGATTTTCTACCTTAAAAGACTCACCACATAAAAATCACTGACTTTTTCCCTATTCTCTAACCAAACTATTTAAATTCGGTCACGTTTTAACATAACTATTGAAAATTTCCTGCAACAGTTATTTTTGTGTCACGTGATGCACCGCCGTAATATTACCTGTGTTCCCGACCACAATGAGACTTTATTCAGTTTTTTTGTTACTATAAATGTTACTTACTATGATTGATATATTGACATCACAATGATGACCGTGTTTCCGCGGTTTTTTCTTGGTTGTTGTTGATACTGTAATAGTTATTTGGTGAATGGACCTTGAATTAACCCTTTCCTGAATAAACTCTAGTTTTTACGACACTTTAGATAGAATTTTGAATCAGAAATCCTTGAGAGAAAAATGGTGATTTGGCCTATCGGCATATCTTTCTTTAATTATTAAGGGGGAATGCTCCAGTTTCCTAAAAAAAAATCCCAATAATAGAATTTATTCATATTTTGTATGTTGAAATTGCATGTTATTACCAATTGAAAAATAGAATAACAAGAGTTGTCCGCGGACAACGTAGCTCGCCTATACGAGCGCTTGTCACAAAAAAGGAGTTCAAGGTCAAAGGTCAAGGTCACTAGGTCAAAGGTCATGGTCTCAAGGTCAAGGTCATCGCATGAGGTATCCATATCTGAAATATCAAGGCTCTATATGTAATAGTGCATGAGATATAGGCCAGGTTAAAGTTTTTTAAAAGTAGGTCAAACTCCAAGGTCAAGGTCACTAGGTCAAAGGTCATGGTCTCAAATGAAAGGTCTTGACGGGAGGTATCCATGTGTGAAGTATCAAGGCTGTATCTCTAATAGTGCCTGAGATATAGACCAGGTTAAAGTTTTTGAAGACGCGACGCCGACGCTGACGCCGACACCGACGCTGACGCCGACGCCAACACTAGGGCTGTGACATTAGCTCCCCGGACATAAAGTCCCGGCTCGCTAAAAATGGATGGTCAGCGATCTTGTTTGAATTTTATAGGCATTCGTATCACATACCCCTACAGCGGAAAAATGCACAATAGGCTTCGATTTTCCGTGTGAACAAATACGTCATCGTCACGCCTCAATGGTCTAAAAATAGATTGGGAATCCCTTATCGTACAAATATGGCTGTGAATCTCGCGAAGATTTTCCACCTTCAACTTGCCGGAGATAACATTCTAAGAGATTGATTGCTGTAATCATTTGTTGAGAAACATTCCGAGTTGAGAAGGTTGCTGCACTGTCGTGTACTTTTTAAGATCGGTAACTATGAAATAAGCAGTTGACAAGTAATGTTTACACATACGGACATGTCCTGACTTCATCGTGCCGCTCGTGCGTGCTCGCTTACCCTTTCCAAAACGACATAATGTCATGTTGGGTTAAATTGAAAAAAAAGTCTGCAGACGACAAAACGGATGTGAATATTGTAACAGAATAGGTACCCCACCCACTAGTTTTCCATGGCCAGGAATTGTGTCAATTCCTGGCTTTGGTCATTCTACCTTGCAGTAGCTATATTGAGTGATATTTCCTTACTATTGGGTTTATATGCATTTTCTGCACACTCCTAAAGCCAGTCTTACCTACCTAACTCTTACAATCATCCTATTCAGGCGTTTTATTATTAGTGTTTTAAGCCATTTTGAATTATCTCCCTTTATGCCAAATTTAAAACTACAATATTTCCTATATAAAGTGTCTACAGAGTGCATTATATGGTTATAAAGTTGCTATTTTGTCTAGAATTTGTCTTTGCAGAAATGGATTTTTATGGAATTTGGTAGTAAATGTGAAATTCCATTCCTGGCTTTGACCTTGGAAGTTTGGAAGGAGGGAAAGTTTGAATCCTTTACACCTTCCCACTTCAGAGGTCATATCCTCCTTTATCAGAGTAATTTCCCTATGTTGTAGGGTATCAAAAGTTAGCTTTTTATATGTATTTTGTAATTATTTATATGGTTATTCCATATCTTTTTCAAGTTTAGAGTAAATGCAGGTGACAGGATTTGCTCCTGGCAACATGGCCGAAATGGCCTGGAATATTCTTTTTGCAGCCAGGATTCCTGGATTGCCAGGAACATGTTGATTGGCTCAGTGACACCTTCCATTACCTGTGATTGGTTAATGAGGGTGTAACCTAGGTGATCAAAAGTCTATATAAAGGGTTAAATCCTGGCACTAGTTTAGTTTTCACTATCAGAGTCAAAGATGTTACTTCCATGTAGAAATTCTCAACAACTGGATTAAATGATACATTTTTTAAAACTAACCTGTGACTCTCATTATTTACTTATCCATCTGAACAACTAACCAGGTTGAAAACAGGATTTGGAGAGAATATTGAGCAAAAGTTCCACTTTGTTTACATTGGTGTCAGAAGTGGGATTAAAAGAGCCAACCATCTGGAAACTACAGAAAAGGACTTTTTTGAAAAAAAGGGATTTTTGCTGAACTTTCTCTGAATTATACCCAGCTGACCAGAAACCGAAACCATCCAACAACACCAACATGTCTGGCTCTGATAGTGATGCTCAACTCTATATAACACCAAAGATGGGAGATGAAAATAGTAATAATGCCAATAACAGGACAAACTGTGATAATTGTCAGGACAGTAGTCAAAGTAACTCTGCTAATGGGTTTCGCATGCAAAGTTCGTAGTGCAGGATAAAACGAAGACTTTCTGGAACATTTTCTCCACCATCTACCAGACATGTTATACGCGTTTTTAGACCTGAATTGTTCAATGGCACTTCGGAATGGGGTAATTTCATCACTCATTTTGAACTTTTTTTCCAAATAGGGACAGTGGACTGAAAGTGAAAAAGCACTGATTCTAGGAGCATCTCTCAAAGATCGCGCACTTGACGGTTATGCTACACTTCCGGAGGAGACTCGCAACTCACACCCTTCCTTCGCGCAAAAGCTTTCGGAACAATTTGGCTGCACCAATAACCGATCGAAGTGGTTGTTGGACCTGAAAACACGCATAAGAAGCCCTGGAGAGAGTATATCTGAATTTTCTGATTCAATCCATCAATTGGTACGGAAAACGTATCCCAATATGGACGGTAGAGCACATGAGCTAATGGTACTTGACAACATATACAGGACTCTGAGCCCAGAACCTAAGTACCGTTGTATAACTTATAATTGTCAGACAATAGCCCAAGCAGTACAGATCATTGAGGTATATGAGAGTATGTTTGGTCCTGGAGTCGATAATTCGGTTAGAGCAGTGGCAGCGTTTTACCAAAATAGCAGCTAAGAGACTACCCTTCAACAAATAAATGAACATCTGGAGTACCTCGAGCAGGAAAACGGGACTCTTTTGACTCAGTAAGCTTTGAGGCGATGTATGGTAAAATGCCTACTTGTGTTAAGAGAACTATGTAATTTGCTTAAATAATGTCTGCGAAAATTTTAGAATAGTCTACTTTTTCATTTTTATACCCATGACTGTTTGCGACTTTGAAAATCTGTGTAAATGTTGTCGAGAAAACTGATGTAAAAAAAATCAACATACTGTATCTTGTGTGTCAAAACTGTCAAAACTATCAATTTGTTTTAAATGTAAGTGTCATGAATTTAAGTCAAGGAAATGCAAATGAGAAACGAATTCAGAAGCTTTTGAAAGTATGTAATGTTGAGCTAATTGCTAGAAGTGAGCAATTGATTTGTCTTTAGAATTCTTTCTGTGAAAATATATGACAGATTTTGAAATTCATTAGATAGCTGATGACATATTTTAATTGACTTTATAACGATGAAATCGGTTTGCTTGAAGTTTTATGTATATGATACTTTCAAAATGACATTGTACGGGTCGAACTATAGAGAGTTCGTGGTGAAGTAGAGATGGTCTGGCCAATCATTGTCTACAGTCGTTCCATTATGATGGTTAGGAGAACCAGGCATGAATGGACGGGTTTCTCAATGGAGTGGGAAACATTGTCTTTGTCATCTCAAGGTTCTTTGCTGAAAACTTTATACCGGTACGGTGAATTGATTTTAATCAGAAGAGAGATCGACAGTGAATCTTTCGCCAACCTGTAGAGTCTATTAATTCATGTATGATCAGCCCATGTTTATTGGTGCTGAACTTGCGAATCCCAGTAGATATTGTTGATGGATGCTGTCATATACACCAATTAGGACTTGACTCATACTCAGCATAATGACGATATGCCATCCTTGCTTTTGTTTTCAGATTTATTGCTTTAAGTGGGGGTGAATGTAACAGAATAGGTACCCCACCCACTAGTTTTCCATGGCCAGGAATTGTGTCAATTCCTGGCTTTGGTCATTCTACCTTGCAGTAGCTATATTGAGTGATATTTCCTTACTATTGGGTTTATATGCATTTTCTGCACACTCCTAAAGCCAGTCTTACCTACTTAACTCTTACAATCATCCTATTCAGGCGTTTTATTATTATAGTGTTTTAAGCCATTTTGAATTATCTCCCTTTATGCCAAATTTAAAACTACAATATTTCCTATATAAAGTGTCTACAGAGTGCATTATATGGTTATAAAGTTGCTATTTTGTCTAGAATTTGTCTTTGCAGAAATGGATTTTCATGGAATTTGGTAGTAAATGTGAAATTCCATTCCTGGCTTTGACCTTGGAAGTTTGGAAGGAGGGAAAGTTTGAATCCTTTACACCTTCCCACTTCAGAGGTCATATCCTCCTTTATCAGAGTAATTTCCCTATGTTGTAGGGTATCAAAAGTTAGCTTTTTATATGTATTTTGTAATTATTTATATGGTTATTCCATATCTTTTTCAAGTTTAGAGTAAATGCAGGTGACAGGATTTGCTCCTGGCAACATGGCCGAAATGGCCTGGAATATTCTTTTTGCAGCCAGGATTCCTGGATTGCCAGGAACATGTTGATTGGCTCAGTGACACCTTCCATTACCTGTGATTGGTTAATGAGGGTGTAACCTAGGTGATCAAAAGTCTATATAAAGGGTTAAATCCTGGCACTAGTTTAGTTTTCACTATCAGAGTCAAAGATGTTACTTCCATGTAGAAATTCTCAACAACTGGATTAAATGATACATTTTTAAAACTAACCTGTGACTCTCATTATTTACTTATCCATCTGAACAACTAACCAGGTTGAAAACAGGATTTGAAGAGAATATTGAGCAAAAGTTCCACTTTGTTTACAATATCTTAAGTGTTTTATCTCGGAGAAAATATTGAGGCAAAAGAAGGATGATCATCAATATCCAAAGAAGTTAGATCTATTCACACCCATTTTGTCTGCTGTGCATGCCTTTTCGATTTTGTCGATCATCATTTTCTTCAATGTTTTCCCAAGAATTTTCTGTTGTGGACGTAAAAACCGGTCTTGTTTGGGAAAGGGTTAATATAGAAAAAACTAGACTTTGTCGCTGAATGTGATTTGATACCCCACAGACTTTCACTACAACAATGGGCAATCTAACTCACAAAATAAGCAAGATAGAGTTATGTTCCTTGTACGTTGCACTTCTCCTTGGTGAGATCTATCTATAAGAGAAGTTTCATGATCATAGCTACTTTACTTTCAGACTTTTCGATGTTTTTTCTGGTTAAGCTGCTGATGAATCTCAAGAAAAAACGTTTGACATTTCTGGTCTGTCTCCGTATCTGGAAGCAATGTTGCATGTTGCATATGCGCAATGTTTCGTAGTTTTAGTTCCCGCCTGCATTATCTATGATCGACTAATATCGCGCTTGAAAATAATATTTTTTTGCTAACACGGTTACGAAAAATTGTCCGATTCATTGACCGATAAACAAAATATTAGACTGGTACCCTGCAAACGTTGTTGGGGTATTCCTATCGGAAATCTATTTTTAGCACACGAACGCGGGAAAACTGTTCGCTTGCACCTGTCCAAGGTCACTAAAATGCTTAAAATGTTGTATACTCATCGTTTAGTCCCGAAAAAGTAACGTCTCAAATTTAATAAGAACGGAAAAAAAACAAAATATGTGCTATCATAAACGCGTAAATGTATAAAACAGCATACTCACGTGCTTAGTTAGATCAACGCAGCTGAAGTGTTTTATGTCAAAATTTGCATATTTCTTTTTAAACAGTTCAAGTTCTACATAATAGAAATTGATAAAACTCCCTCATTGTATTAAGCAACATGTCCTGGTATTGGTAATAATTCAAAAAGAAAATGAAGGCCTATAGGTCATCGCGCTTATTGGTGAATTACAACAATTTTTATCAGCTACACATGAATAAAATGACGCAAAACAATGTTAATAGCATATAATCCATTTTTATTCACCTCACAGGGTGGGGCTAAGCGAAGAGGTTATTCGACGAGTTTACTTCTCGATATCTTGGTTGATATAAGAGAAAAACGTGCGACACGAGCATGAACACATTTCGAAATTGAAAGAACGTTCTATTGTAAAATGGCCGCCGCGATATGACCCTGGTAGTTGAAAACGGCGTAAAACCCCAATAAACTCAAACTCTATTGTAAAATGAGTTGTTATAAAAACTCGTAACTACAGCCTGATTCACCCTGTAGTTATAATGTTTTGCAATAATACCGACTATGTATCGCTAAGCGAGAAGGCTGTTTCTTCTCAAGCTTAAATGTAATGAACCGTTTACTAGGCTCCGCCCTGTCTCCCGAAAAAAAATCAGAATATACACACTTACAACTGTCTTGTTCTAAATAATCGATTTCCATCTTGGGGAAATCAATTTCGCTTTTACCATCGAAAATGGTAAACTGTACTGACGTGTTTTATTATTGAAAATATGGTAGCGAAACATATCTGGTACGAAACATTTAATTTTCTACAGTAATGACCGAGTGTTCCGAAAAAACTGGAGCATTCCCCCCTTAAGAATTTCTTTGCTTTGTTTATGTTCTATGCTGTTTGTTTTCAGTAGTATTTCTTTTCTATTTGGTCCAATCTAAAAAGGTGCCGTTTGAGTTTGGTCGAAAGGGTTTGGTTAACCCTCTCCAAAACAAGACCTGGTTTTGACGCATCTAATAGAAAAGGCCTGGGGAAACATTGAAACAAAAGAAGAAACTGCTGATAACCAGCACTTTCTCCTTTTGTCTCAATATTCTATATAATGCCATATTTTACACAAATTCTGTCTTTTGATAAATTCCATTTTGTCGTGGCAGTTTTTGAAGTAGGCCTAGACGACCTTCAAATTTTGCCGTTTGGAAAAGGGTTAAGTTTCAACACTTAAAAACTCCAATAGGCCTAGATAAATCACACAAACCAGATCAACACTCATTTTGCTTTATTTCAGGACCTAACTTCTGGGGGTACGACATATAACAGCATGTACCCAACAACGACAGTCACCAATCAACATACTCCTATGTAGATCTATATAATGATAACCAACAATGCTACAGTCAAGTGTAAATATGTTGCATAAAAACCGTAGAATGAAAATGAACGTTAATATGACCCTGTTTCTGTATTTTAGGACCAAACTTCTGGGGCATGACATACCCAGCCTGTTCCCAACAGCGACAGTCACCAATCAACATAGATAACGAGTTGGCTGTGGATGATAACAGACTTCCATCATTCAGCTTTCACGGGTACGATGATACAGACACGTTGAACAACCTCACGTTAAGCAACGACGGATATACAGGTAGGGTTTGGTTTAACCCTTTCCTAAACGGCAAAATTTCAGGGTGGTTCACTTCAAAAACTGCCAAAAATTACAAAATGTATGTTTTTAAAGACAAAATTTGTGTAAAATATGGCATAGAAAATATTGAGGCAAAAGGAGAAACTGTTGGTTATCAGCAGTTTCTTCTTTTGTATCAATGTTTTCCAAGGCCTTTTCTACTAAGGCCGTCATTTGAAACCAGGTCATGTTTGGGAAAGGGTTAATTTTTTTGGAGGGGTGGGGGTGTGGGCGGTAGGGGTTAGGGGGTTACGCCGTTTTCAACTGCTTTGGTCATATCGCGGCGGTTGGAGCACCTAACCATGGATTTCTGGCGTTTCTTATACTAGTGCTACCACAACACCATAACCGAGCCACCAGCTACTCGCCCACATAGGTTCCATTGATGGATGACATTTTTGCCTGAAAGAATATTTGTCGCGGTATACAGGTGGGGACCTATGAACAGTATGTCAAACTAGTACTAACTAGCCAATGCAAATGTAACCAATTCCATCGAAATGACGCTTTTTGATGCCACTCGAGAACAATGCTGGGGAAAACACTGTGGGCAATGAAGAAATTGCTTGTCTACCAAGAAATACCAAGAAAGGTACAATCCCATTCGCTTCAAATTATCGTCTGCAATGTCTTTGAATTTGGAAAAGTCAAAAATTGTGCCGTCTGTGACGCACCGTGCATCGGCTGATCAAGGTACAAGGGCAGAACTCTTTTTCAACCATTCCAGTCTGTCTGTTCACACGAAAAATGAAACATTGGCTATTTGGGTATAACTTTTAAACCATATTTGACAAGCTTTCTTATTTGATGTGCACGCATGTTTTTGTGGAGACCAAACGCTTGATGCTAGAGTATAATGTCTTGTATCGAGACCAAGGTCAAATAGCAGCCAAGGTCAAACATAGCCATCAATTTAATTTGTTGTTTTTGGTATAAAGTTCACCTGAAGTACATTGATTCAGATGAAATCTTAGGTTTTTATTTAATTCAATAATACCCCCTTTTAATTGAAAGGTTGAAATATGTTTCCGTACTTTACAGTGACGGTGCGTGTCCATGGTAACCTCCACATCCAAGATGGCGGTCTATCCGGGGAGTACTCGCTTGAACAGTTCCACATCCACTGGGGATCGAACGACGCTGTAGGATCTGAACATGTTGTAGACGGAATCAGCTATCCACTCGAGGTTGGTGTCAACATTTCTTAAATGCGATTGGATAGTAGTAAAAACTATCATTATATATTGTCATACAGTTATAATGACTGTTCAAAGAGTTCTTTCGCGGTGTAGTAATAACATTTGCAAATGAAGAACAAGAACGTTGTTTTACTCTCATCCCAGATATGCATACACAAGGCATTTGAGAATACAATGCATAATATGCGTTGAATTAAAAAATAATGAATAAAGAATCAACATTAATCTACACAGTGTTCAGATGATTATTCGTAAATACACGAAAAACAGAAATGACGTTGATGCACAAGCAAGACAGTAATCTTGTCGAGACCGCGATTATCATTTGTGTCATTTTTTTTCATTTTAGCTTCACTTAGTACACAAGACTAGACGCCACAAGAAGATCTCTAAAGCCCTTGCTGACCCTACTGGCCTCGCTGTTCTGGGTATATTCGCCAAGATCGGTAAACACCACCCACATCTGCAGGAAATCATCGAGGGATTAGAAACATTAGGCATTGGTATGTGTGTAGGCCTATCTGATAGTACAATCAGTCGGGTATCAATTCTCCTAACCATTGCATGAGCATTTTGATAATACCGGTGTGACTAGATCGCTTTTAACCCTTTCCCAAACGACAAAAAATTAGGGTGATCCACTTCAAAAACTGCCACAAATGACAAAATGGATGTTATTAAAGATAGGATTTATGTAAAATATGGCATAGAATATATTGAGACAAAAGGAGAAACTGCTGGTTATCAGCAGTTTCTTCTTTTGTTTCAATTTTTTCCCAAGCCTTTTCTATCAAGGACGTCAAAACAAGGTCTTGTTTAGGAAAGGGTTAATTGATGTGTGAAGCGGAATTTTCACATATGTAACATTCCAGACTTCTGCAAGCCAAAGAGTACAGCACGTTACAAACCCAAAAGAACATAATGTAGGCATTAGCAATTGCATACAAAGTCTTCGCATGCAGTATACATCAGTTGAAATGTCTTAAAAAAGGCCATCACAGGATTGTATGTATAGTGATGTTAGTTTACCGTAATACGAATATGGTCTAACTCGGTAATATTTTCTTCGATGGCCGACCTATTTTACAAAAGTAATAATATTTAATGATAATAAAAGGAATCCTTGACATTGACCGTTATGGTCACGAGACTAAGTACGCTATCCATCATTTACCAGTAAACCCACGTCATGCCATCATTTACGTAATGTTCATTGGGGATATCATATATGATACATTCTTCGTTGACCAATTTATAGATTGTTTTATTTATAAATAAGTTTATTTGTCGCTTTGTTCGAAAAGGTCGTAACTATAGCTTGAATAAGTTCCGGCGTTTGACGTTGTTCTCTTAGTTAAATTCTTATTGTTGAACGTTGCTAATTTTGTGCCAATACATAATGGAGATGACATTGGTCTGTTTTGCAACATAACGAAAAAAAGTGTGTTTTGATTATGGTGCTTATTTCTCAAACGACAGAATTTAATCTAGTAAATACAAATCCTTGACATTGACCGTTATGGTCACGAGACCAAGTATGTTATCCATCATTAAACAATAAACGTGCGTCACCTCATCATTTACGTAACATTGACCATATTATAGTAGGTACTGGTGAACAACATTATCTTCACTTGTTTAACCCTTTCCCAAACGGCCAAAATTTGGAATTTTCCTATTTGAAAGCTGCTGAAAAGGACAAAATAGATGTTGTTTAAGACAAGATTTGTGTATGGTATAGCACAGAAAATATTGAGGCAAAAGGAGAAACTGCTGGTTATCAGCAGTTTCTTCTTTTGCCTCGATGTTTTCCCAAGCCATTTATATCAAGGACGTCAAAACCAGGTCTTGTTTGGGAAAGGTTTAAAACGTTTTCTTTGTGACTCTTTGTTTTCTTGGTGTGAAAAGCTAAAATGGTAAAGACCCCAATCCAGATAGAGTACAGATTTCGTCTTCCTTCGCAAGCTTGCATAGACGGTGTTTAGTCTTCAGCCTATGTAAAAACAACAAATATGGATTGTCCTAATTTTGTTTTCTGGTAAAGAAGTAACCACAATAAATCATAAGTGAATATATCTCATAAATCACTATTAACCGATAAATTGACATCTCGAAAACAGAGATGCTACTGTGGACAGCCGTATTTCATTAACACCATACAGTAGGTTTTGTTGTATTTTAAGTTAATATAAAACTGATATTCATGCGATAAATAAAAACTGCACACGCGTAAGCATTTGTCAGATTCGCCTGATTTAGATTTTAAACCGACTTCGTTTAATTTAATTTCTAATTTTGCTTTAATGATAACTTAATTTAAAAGATATATTTGACTACTATCAAAGGGGTCTTTGTGTATACTTCGCATAAATTGCATGCATGAACCAATAAATGCTTTTATGAATTTAAATAGAAAATAAACCCTTTTCTACTAGATCATTACATCTAGTTCTAAACGTGCAACAGAGTATCCATTTTCGCTGGCACCGTTTTAACCCGCAGGTGTCTACGTTTGGAAACGACGTTACATCGCAGGTTTCGCACTTGGCTTGCAAAGATGCAGAGTATCTGTATTGCTCAATGTAATAAAAACATGCCATCAAACATTTTCTGCAAGTGATTCTTATTTATAATTATATTTACAGTCTGACCAAGATAGATATTTTTACACCCTCTATCTCCCTTATTTAAAAGAATTGTAAGAGGACATGGGTTGGTATTGCATATTCTCGTTTGATTGGTTATACTTTTCATTTTACATGTAGGTGAATCCCATAACATCCGCCCATTCGCCATGCACAAGCTCCTCCCACAAGACACTGAGACGTTCTATCGTTACCAGGGAAGTTTAACCACGCCCCCATGTTCTGAAAGCGTCGTCTGGACAGTCTTCCAAGATCCAATAGAAATGTCAGAAACACAGGTACGTCACTAATATATTTCAATGATTATTTTGGATGAAAAAGAAAATGGTTAAAAAAATCTAAATCTATATTTTAAAAAACTGTTAAGCTAATTTACGCAAAATTTGTAGATCCTCATGCCTAGCCCCTGATCGCTTTTACTTAATGCTAGATCTTCTGAAGAATGAAACCCGATTATCATCTATCTATGGTGGGCATTCTGGGTTAACTACTTTCAAGATGTCAGCGCCCGTAAAGTGCATACACGTGGTACTTCCTGTCACGCGGCACATTTGCTTCACATGCTTGTATAAAGTAAAATGAATAATCCGATTTTAATTAAATTATTTTATTCGATAAAATTGAGACGAAAATCAAACTTTATTTTGCTGCAAATGTTGTTTTTATTTCAATTTTCTGCTTGCTACTTTTTGGCGACAGGATTTTGGAGTTGTGCGCACCGCGTAGTGATTTATCCAAAAATGGATAAAGTGATGCGTCAAATTAGTCAGTCCGAAAAAAAATAGACTGGAAATTGTAGACTGGCTAAATAGTCAATGGAATGAAACCTGCATGTACGAAATGTGAAGCCTCGAGAAAAACTAAATGAATCGCTTTTTACGAGTATTTTCACAGATTATTACAGTTTCTAGTCCGTTCTAAAGCAAGGCCGGGCAGGCATGTCAACGCACCCAGTAGAAATAGGCACACAAGTAAAAAAAACACTGAGAGAAAATATTATAATCTTTTTTTGTTCGTTTGAAACGCCTTTGAAATTGGACTGGTCTAAAAATATCGCTCCGTTTTTGGATATGGTAAATTCACTTCATTCTCTTGTATATTTTAGATGGATCGTCTGCGAGGTCTATCAATGATCACCAACATCACGGATAACTACAGGCCCGTACAGAGTCTCAATGGACGCTGGATCTCTGTGAGGAAGAAATCTGGAGAAACCATCGACACCACCGAGTCTGCTAGCTCAACCATCATTCCATCCATCTGTATGTTTGTATGTGCTCTTGTGTCAGCGTTTGTCCGATAAGCCCAAGTGACTTGTACCCCGGTGAAGTGCAGCAGTTACCATGGTAACATAGCGTCGCTTTTCAAAGAAAATCTCGTAACTGCAGCTTATAACAAGCTGCAGTTACGAGATTTTCGTTGAAAAGCAGCGATAGTCTGGTCCAGTCGTGCAGATTTATTGTCCTTACTTTTTTATTCGTCATTACGTCCTTTTTTTCTTCGAAAACATCGTAACTACAGATTGTTTAAAGTTACAGTTATGAGGTTCGTGTTGAAAAGCAGAGATATTCTGACAAGACCGTAAAATATCACGTCAAAGATATCAGTTCTCTATTTTCAAAATTAAGTTGGATTGTCAATTTTCTATATAGTCAAAGTAACGCATGAAATGAAAAAAAAAAAATGGAAAACGTTCACACTGGAACTCGGGCAGTGATTACCTAGCTTTGGAGATAAACCTGTTTGTTTGTAATTTTGTGTTGTTGTATTTATTTGATGATGTATTTTTATAAAATTGTATGCATGTATATGCAGGCCTAACATTTGTGATCATGTAGTAACATTTTTGTATAACATCTTTGTCATTATTTCATTTTCATGTATTATCTTAGGTCTTCTGATCTCATCATAATAATTATTATACTAGCGCTTACAGTATATCTGACTTATAGGGTGAATTTGTTTATACCTGGGTACCTGACCTAATAACTTGTCTGAACTTACAAATGCTTCATTGTGTATTTGTTAATGTAGTCCATCTCTAATGATATTCAAGCGATGTAGGAATTTATCATAATATTTCTTGCGTATCCGAACCTATTCGGGAGACGTCGTAAACATTCGGCAGTCGAACATTCCTCCGCCGAATGTTTACGACGTGACTAGAATAATTTCGACATCGCACGAATCTCATTAATGGTGGACTGCCTTGACTCTGGTTAAAGCAAATTCAGTCGCATATTGACTTGTAACGACATTGTACTACGACATTTACCTCACGATAAATGACCTGGCAGAGCAGCCCATGCTAATCGAATGGAATGCTCTGCCAGGTCAATTCTCGTCCGCTATAGCCTCTTCTAAAACAAGAAGCTCGAAAAACATAAACGCGTATGATTTCGAGTTAATAAGGTACATATATTAAAATTCACTTTTTGATATGTGAACACAGAAACAAATTTTGGTTAATGGCATTTCTTATGAAAAAAAAGGAATAATATGTTACTTTGTGAGGATTGGCTAGAAATACTGTTGGAAATGTTTCCGCACCAAGTATTATTTATGTCTACATGTTTTGAATAAATGTTGATAAACGAATGAGAGTATTTTTCGGTATCTTTTTTTGAATAACCTTTCAATGCGTGCAACGCCTTCATACGCATACCAAGTCTAATTAGTAAAAACACAGGAAACGTTAATACGAGGGACCCAGGCTTTTTTTAAAATATGGGCTACAAATAGGCTTCGGGCAGTATGGGGCCGTTCCATGACTTTGCATGGTTCTGTGGAGCAACGGGCACTATGATCTCTGTACAAAAAGACACTCCAAAATGCACGAAGTGTTTGCTATCTAATGATGGACGGAATGCCTTAACCCTTTCCCAAACGACAAATTTTTAGGACAATCTACTTCAAAAACTGCCACAAATGACAAAGTGGAAGCTTTTAAAGATAGAATTTGTGTAAAATACAAGAGGACCATGATGGTCCTATATCGCTCACCTGAACCTAAATGATATGAGCAACACTTTTGTTCAATTCAATTAATATTTATTAATTTAAGACTGAAAAAGAACTTATGGTCAATAAGGTTGTGAAAATCTAACTCATCCAAGATCTAAATTATGGTGCCAAACATTGTACAGGGCTCCAGATAAGAGGGGGTGGTGACTTTTCAAACTGCAATAATGCTGTCAGTGATCATCCAACCCTATGTTGTAGGTACATGTACTCATTTGTATCGTCTCGTCGAGACGATTCAAATGAGTACCCACAACATAGGATTTGAATTCGAAAAAACAATGTTAGTATGTCTTCACCTCCACTTATCTGTAGCCCTGATTGTATCCAAGTTTTGTCTTGATTGATAAATAATTGTAGATTCTAGAGTATAAACAAGGTCGAAAACAGCCAAAAACAACAATTTTGTCAATTTCAAGGGCACAAAACGCTCGACTTTCTGATCAGATCAGACTGAAAATCAATCTCATATGAGATCTTATGGTTCCCAACATTGTGTCCAAGTTTTGTATAGATTGATCAATAATTGTAGATTCTAGAATGTAAACAAGGTCGAAACCAGCCGAAAAATGGCAATTTTGTCAAATTCAAGGGCACATAACTCTCAACATTCTTGTCAGATCAGACTGAAAATCAAACTCATCTGAGATCTTAAAGTTCCCAACATTGTGTCCAAGTTTTGTCTTGATTGACCCTTTCCCACACATTGGCGCTTTTGGATGCCCCACAAAATAAAGGCTTTGGAAAACATTGTGACAAACAATTTCTTCATTACCCACAATGTTTTCTACCAAGAAAGACCAAAAAATGTTAAATTTTGTTCAATGGAACTTGTCGTCTGCACCTATGATTTTGGACTAGGCTAAAATTTTGTTGTTTGGTAATGGGTTAATAAGAGTGTAAATCTATTTATATCCTCTATCAAACTAGATAACTCTACTTATACTGAAGTAGTAGCGTCAGAGTTCCTTCCCTTAGAATCTATTTATATCCTCTATCAAACTAGATAACTCTACTTATACTGAAGAGAAGTAGTGTCAGACTTCCTTCCCTTAGATTAACTCTTTTTTGAATACAGCAAAAAAGTGGCAATTTTGCCCAATTCAAGGGCACATAACTCTCATCTTTCTGGTCAGATCAGACTGAAAATTGACCTCATCCAAGATCTTATGGTCTCCAACATAATGTCCAAGTTTTGTCTTGATTGATCAATAATTGTAGATGCTAGAGTGTAAACAAACTTAAAAACAGCATTTTTTGACATTCAAGGGCAGATAACTCCGCACTTTCTGGTCCGATCAGGCCCATAATCGAACTTGTTCGAGAACTTATGGTCGTACTTGTTTTGGCCAAGTTTGATCAAGATTGAGTAACTTTTGTGGATGCTAGAGTGTAAACACCCCAAATGTTGACGGACGGACGGACGGACGGACGGACGGACGGACGGACGGACGACGGACAAAAAGTGACCACAATAACTCACCTCGAGCACTTCGTGCTCAGGTGAGCTAATGACATAGAAAATATTGAGACAAAAGGAGAAACTGCTGGTTATCAGCAGTTTCTTCTTTTGTTTCAATGTTTTCCCAAGCCTTTTCTATTCGGGACGTCAAAACCAGGTCTTGTTTGGGAAAGGGTTAAAGTAACGAAAACGTTATTCTTATGTCTTTTGAGACACGTCTTCCCATTTATAACGGTTACTAGAAATGTAAAAAGGCGCGGTGTATGTCAGACAGGTATTGTTTTGAATAAGAATTAAATGAAAAGGTCCCGATATACTGACAAACTTAAGGATTTTTGTGTAAAGTACTTAAGTTTGTAACAAGACACCTGATTTAACGAGAAATCAGATTGGGCCAACCAGATTGGTTGTTGTGTAATATCATTCATTTGCGCAAAAAAATGTTGACAAGTTCTTTAGAAAAAAACGTATCCTTACTGTAAATCTTCGCAGGACAGGAGCGATCTACCAAAAAAGTTCCCCAAATCATAAAGGATCCAAAGGATTTGTTTTAGAAAGGATTAGATTCCCTTCAAATGGAAATATTCTAAGATCGTCATATATCGGAACATTTTGGGTCTGTTGCAGCATAAGAAAATCCCATGTTGTTGGTACTCATTTGAAATGTCCAAACGAAACCATTCCAATAAATACGCACAACATAGGGTTTCATGATCATTTAAAGATACATATTTACCGTTACTTACTTATTTTTGGGTAATTCGCTGTAAAAATAACTGTGCATGATTAAAATATGGCCTTTGAATTTTCTCTGTGCAAAATTTCAGCTCAGTCTGATCTGTATTTAATTGGCTTAGAATACGACGGATTTTAAACCCAATATCACATCATTTCGTAAACACGATCAACCCACTTTAAATATTTTACATACTTTTACACGCTGCATGGTTATCGATTAATGTCATTTACTGTATGAATCTTGTATTCTGTCTTATAACGTCTATAAACGGTGTGACAACATGATAAAAGCCAACTTCTGTGGATCATTAGGGATTTATGCCTGGGGATACTAATGTCCCTTTAATAAAATAGTGCATTTTGAAATGCCCCCTCTGACTAGTATCTGGAGTTCTGAATGGCGCATGTATTTGTCATCTCCATAAAATGTTCCAAAAGCTGTAGTGGACTCATTTTTATGACTTATTACTAATAAAAACCACCAAACGTACGTGAAATATGGCCAATAAGATCACAATTATCAGTTCTTCTTTGTTTATTTTTAAGATCAAACATGTTATTGACGCGTAAACATGCAGTGACCTAGGTCAATACACGCATGAATATCGATGTATGTGACGCG